>CM022182.2:6618466-7196659 GCA_011420285.2 Erysimum cheiranthoides
GTGTCTAACACATCTCTCATCCATCTCTAAACTTTTATAGAATTATTAGTCAAATTAGGATTGTGACACATTTTGACCATAGAAACACTAACAAAGCTGTTTGGTGGTTCTAAGCAATGTTTTGTTACTTTTAGCCTGTTTTGAGACAAATTGGGTATAAAGTGTTGTCTAAACACTCCTAATCCATCTCTAACTCTTAGAATTAGTCAAATTCATTGGATTGTGACACATTTTGACCATAGAAACACTAACAAAGATGTTTTGATGGTTCTAAGCAATGTTTTGTTACTTTTAGCCTCTTTTGAGACAAAATGGGTATAAATGTTATCTAAACACTCCTAATCCATCTCTAACTCTTAGAATTAGTCAAATTCATTGGATTGTGACACATTTTGACCATAGAAACACTAACAAAGATGTTTGGTGCTTCTAAGCAATGTTTTGTTAGTTTTAGCCTCTTTTGAGACAAAATGGGTATAATTGTTGTCTAAACACTCCTAATCCATCTCGAACTCTTGTAATTAGTCAAATGCATTGGATTGTGACACATTTTGACCATAGAAATACAAACAAAGCTGTTTGGTGGTTCTAAGCAATGTTTTGTTAATTTTAGCCTGTTTTGAGACAAAATGGGTATAAGTGTTGTCTAAACACTCTTAATCCATCTCTAACTCTTATAATTAGTCAAATGCATTGGATTGTGAAACATTTTGACCATAGAAACACTAACAAAGCTGTTTGGTGCTTCTAAGCAATGTTTTGTTACTTTTAGCCTCTTTTGAGACAAAATGGGTATAAGTGTTGTCTAAACACTCCTAATCCATCTCTAACTCTTAGAAATTAGCCAAATTCATTGGATTGTGACACATTTTGACCATAGAAACACTAACAAAGCTGTTTGGTGTTTCTAAGCAATGTTTTGTTAGTTTTAGCCTCTTTTGAGACATAATGGGTATAAATGTTATCTAAACACTCCTAATCCATCTCTAACTCTTAGAATTAGTCAAATTCTTTGGATTGTGACACATTTTGACCATAGAAACACTAACAAAGCTGTTTGGTGCTTCTAAGCAATGTTTTGTTAGTTTTAGATTGTTTTGAGACAAAATGGGTATAAGTGTTGTCTAAACACTCCTAATTCATCTCTAACTCTTATAATTAGTCAATTGCATTGGATT
This sequence comes from Erysimum cheiranthoides, assembly GCA_011420285.2. Lineage (NCBI taxonomy): Eukaryota > Viridiplantae > Streptophyta > Magnoliopsida > Brassicales > Brassicaceae > Erysimum > Erysimum cheiranthoides. The sequence continues at coordinate 6,619,645 of CM022182.2, forward strand.
GTGACACATTTTGACCACAGAAACACTAACAAAGCTTTTTGGTGCTTCTAAGCAATGTTTTGTTACTTTTAGCCTCTTTTGAGACAAAATGGGTATAAGTGTTGTCTAAACACTCCTAATCCATCTCTAACTCTTAGAATTAGTCAAATTCATTGGATTGTGACACATTTTGACCATAGAAACACTAACAAAGCTGTTTGGTGGTTCTAAGCAATGTTTTGTTACTTTTAGCCTGTTTTGAGACAAATTGGGTATAAGTGTTGTCTAAACACTCCTAATCCATCTCTAACTCTTAGAATTAGTCAAATTCATTGGATTGTGACACATTTTGACCATAGAAACACTAACAAAGATGTTTGATGGTTCTAAGCAATGTTTTGTTACTTTTAGCCTCTTTTGAGACAAAATGGGTATAAATGTTATCTAAACACTCCTAATCCATCTCTAACTCTTAGAATTAGTCAAATTCATTGGATTGTGACACATTTTGACCATAGAAACACTAACAAAGATGTTTGGTGCTTCTAAGCAATGTTTTGTTAGTTTTAGCCTCTTTTGAGACAAAATGGGTATAATTGTTGTCTAAACACTCCTAATCCATCTCGAACTCTTGTAATTAGTCAAATGCATTGGATTGTGACACATTTTGACCATAGAAATACAAACAAAGCTGTTTGGTGGTTCTAAGCAATGTTTTGTTAATTTTAGCCTGTTTTGAGACAAAATGGGTATAAGTGTTGTCTAAACACTCTTAATCCATCTCTAACTCTTATAATTAGTCAAATGCATTGGATTGTGAAACATTTTGACCATAGAAACACTAACAAAGCTGTTTGGTGCTTCTAAGCAATGTTTTGTTACTTTTAGCCTCTTTTGAGACAAAATGGGTATAAGTGTTGTCTAAACACTCCTAATCCATCTCTAACTCTTAGAAATTAGCCAAATTCATTGGATTGTGACACATTTTGACCATAGAAACACTAACAAAGCTGTTTGGTGTTTCTAAGCAATGTTTTGTTAGTTTTAGCCTCTTTTGAGACATAATGGGTATAAATGTTATCTAAACACTCCTAATCCATCTCTAACTCTTAGAATTAGTCAAATTCTTGGATTGTGACACATTTTGACCATAGAAACACTAACAAAGCTGTTTGGTGCTTCTAAGCAATGTTTTGTTAGTTTTAGATTGTTTTGAGACAAAATGGGTATAAGTGTTGTCTAAACACTCCTAATTCATCTCTAACTCTTATAATTAGTCAATTGCATTGGATTGTGACACATTTTGACCACAGAAACACTAACAAAGCTTTTTGGTGCTTCTAAGCAATGTTTTGTTACTTTTAGCCTCTTTTGAGACAAAATGGGTATAAGTGTTGTCTAAACACTCCTAATCCATCTCTAACTCTTAGAATTAGTCAAATTCATTGGATTGTGACACATTTTGACCATAGAAACACTAACAAAGCTGTTTGGTGGTTCTAAGCAATGTTTTGTTACTTTTAGCCTGTTTTGAGACAAATTGGGTATAAGTGTTGTCTAAACACTCCTAATCCATCTCTAACTCTTAGAATTAGTCAAATTCATTGGATTGTGACACATTTTGACCATAGAAACACTAACAAAGATGTTTGATGGTTCTAAGCAATGTTTTGTTACTTTTAGCCTCTTTTGAGACAAAATGGGTATAAATGTTATCTAAACACTCCTAATCCATCTCTAACTCTTAGAATTAGTCAAATTCATTGGATTGTGACACATTTTGACCATAGAAACACTAACAAAGCTGTTTGGTGCTTCTAAGCAATGTTTTGTTAGTTTTAGCCTCTTTTGAGACAAAATGGGTATAATTGTTGTCTAAACACTCCTAATCCATCTCGAACTCTTGTAATTAGTCAAATGCATTGGATTGTGACACATTTTGACCATAGAAATACAAACAAAGCTGTTTGGTGGTTCTAAGCAATGTTTTGTTAATTTTAGCCTGTTTTGAGACAAAATGGGTATAAGTGTTGTCTAAACACTCTTAATCCATCTCTAACTCTTATAATTAGTCAAATGCATTGGATTGTGAAACATTTTGACCATAGAAACACTAACAAAGCTGTTTGGTGCTTCTAAGCAATGTTTTGTTACTTTTAGCCTCTTTTGAGACAAAATGGGTATAAGTGTTGTCTAAACACTCCTAATCCATCTCTAACTCTTAGAATTAGCCAAATTCATTGGATTGTGACACATTTTGACCATAGAAACACTAACAAAGCTGTTTGGTGGTTCTAAGCAATGTTTTGTTAGTTTTAGCCTGTTTTGAGACAAAATGGGTATAAGTGTTGTCTAAACACTCCTAATCCATCTCTAACTCTTAGAATTAGTCAAATTCATTGGATTATGACACATTTTGACCATAGAAACACTAACAAAGCTGTTTGGTGCTTCTAAGCAATGTTTTGTTAGTTTTATCCTCTTTTGAGACAAAATGGGTATAATTGTTGTCTAAACACTCCTAATCCATCTCGAACTCTTGTAATTAGTCAAATGCATTGGATTGTGACACATTTTGACCATAGAAATACAAACAAAGCTGTTTGGTGGTTCTAAGCAATGTTTTGTTAATTTTAGCCTGTTTTGAGACAAAATGGGTATAAGTGTTGTCTAAACACTCTTAATCCATCTCTAACTCTTATAATTAGTCAAATGCATTGGATTGTGAAACATTTTGACCATAGAAACACTAACAAAGCTGTTTGGTGCTTCTAAGCAATGTTTTGTTACTTTTAGCCTCTTTTGAGACAAAATGGGTATAAGTGTTGTCTAAACACTCCTAATCCATCTCTAACTCTTAGAATTAGCCAAATTCATTGGATTGTGACACATTTTGACCATAGAAACACTAACAAAGCTGTTTGGTGGTTCTAAGCAATGTTTTGTTAGTTTTAGCCTGTTTTGAGACAAAATGGGTATAAGTGTTGTCTAAACACTCCTAATCCATCTCTAACTCTTAGAATTAGTCAAATTCATTGGATTATGACACATTTTGACCATAGAAACACTAACAAAGCTGTTTGGTGCTTCTAAGCAATGTTTTGTTAGTTTTAGCCTCTTTTGAGACAAAATGGGTATAATTGTTGTCTAAACACTCCTAATCCATCTCGAACTCTTGTAATTAGTCAAATGCATTGGATTGTGACACATTTTGACCATAGAAATACAAACAAAGCTGTTTGGTGGTTCTAAGCAATGTTTTGTTAATTTTAGCCTGTTTTGAGACAAAATGGGTATAAGTGTTGTCTAAACACTCTTAATCCATCTCTAACTCTTATAATTAGTCAAATGCATTGGATTGCGAAACATTTTGACCATAGAAACACTAACAAAGCTGTTTGGAGCTTCTAAGCAATGTTTTGTTACTTTTATCCTCTTTTGAGACAAAATGGGTATAAGTGTTGTCTAAACACTCCTAATCCATCTCTAACTCTTAGAATTAGCCAAATTCATTGGATTGTGACACATTTTGACCATAGAAACACTAACAAAGCTGTTTGGTGGTTCTAAGCAATGTTTTGTTAGTTTTAGCCTGTTTTGAGATAAATTTGGTATAAGCGTTGTCTAAACACTCCTAATGCATCTCTAACTCTTAGAATTAGTCAAATTCATTGGATTGTGACACATTTTGACCATAGAAACACTAACAAAGCTGTTTGGTGCTTCTAAGCAATGTTTTGTTACTTTTAGCCTCTTTTGAGACAAAATGGGTATAAATGTTGTCTAAACACTCCTAATCCATCTCTAACTCTTAGAATTAGTCAAATTCATTGGATTGTGACACATTTTGACCATAGAAACACTAACAAAGCTGTTTGGTGCTTCTAAGCAATGTTTTGTTAGTTTTAGCCTCTTTTGAGACAAAATGGGTGTAATTGTTGTCTAAACACTCCTAATCCATCTCTAACTCTTAGAATTAGTCAAATTCTTTGGATTGTGACACATTTTGACCATAGAAACACTAACAAAGCTCTTTGGTGCTTCTAAGCAATGTTTTGTTAGTTTTAGATTGTTTTGAGACAAAATGGGTATAAGTGTTGTCTAAACACTCCTAATTCATCTCTAACTCTTATAATTAGTCAATTGCATTGGATTGTGACACATTTTGACCACAGAAACACTAACAAAGCTTTTTGGTGCTTCTAAGCAATGTTTTGTTACTTTTAGCCTCTTTTGAGACAAAATGGGTATAAGTGTTGTCTAAACACTCCTAATCCATCTCTAACTCTTAGAATTAGTCAGATTCATTGGATTGTGACACATTTTGACCATAGAAACACTAACAAAGCTGTTTGGTGGTTCTAAGCAATGTTTTGTTACTTTTAGCCTGTTTTGAGACAAATTGGGTATAAGTGTTGTCTAAACACTCCTAATCCATCGCTAACTCTTAGAATTAGTCAAATTCATTGGATTGTGACACATTTTGACCATAGAAACACTAACAAAGATGTTTGATGGTTCTAAGCAATGTTTTGTTACTTTTAGCCTCTTTTGAGACAAAATGGGTATAAATGTTATCTAAACACTCCTAATCCATCTCTAACTCTTAGAATTAGTCAAATTCATTGGATTGTGACACATTTTGACCATAGAAACACTAACAAAGATGTTTGGTGCTTCTAAGCAATGTTTTGTTAGTTTTAGCCTCTTTTGAGACAAAATGGGTATAATTGTTGTCTAAACACTCCTAATCCATCTCGAACTCTTGTAATTAGTCAAATGCATTGGATTGTGACACATTTTGACCATAGAAATACAAACAAAGCTGTTTGGTGGTTCTAAGCAATGTTTTGTTAATTTTAGCCTGTTTTGAGACAAAATGGGTATAAGTGTTGTCTAAACACTCTTAATCCATCTCAAACTCTTATAATTAGTCAAATGCATTGGATTGTGAAATATTTTGACCATAGAAACACTAACAAAGCTGTTTGGTGCTTCTAAGCAATGTTTTGTTACTTTTAGCCTCTTTTGAGACAAAATGGGTATAAGTGTTGTCTAAACACTCCTAATCCATCTCTAACTCTTAGAAATTAGCCAAATTCATTGGATTGTGACACATTTTGACCATAGAAACACTAACAAAGCTGTTTGGTGGTTCTAAGCAATGTTTTGTTAGTTTTAGCCTGTTTTGAGACAAAATGGGTATAAGTGTTGTCTAAACACTCCTAATCCATCTCTAACTCTTAGAATTAGTCAAATTCATTGGATTATGAAACATTTTGACCATAGAAACACTAACAAAGCTGTTTGGTGCTTCTAAGCAATGTTTTGTTAGTTTTAGCCTCTTTTGAGACAAAATGGGTATAAGTGTTGTCTAAACACTCCTAATCCATCTCTAACTCTTAGAAATTAGCCAAATTCATTGGATTGTGACACATTTTGACCATAGAAACACTAACAAAGCTGTTTGGTGGTTCTAAGCAATGTTTTGTTAGTTTTAGCCTGTTTTGAGACAAAATGGGTATAAGTGTTGTCTAAACACTCCTAATCCATCTCTAACTCTTAGAATTAGTCAAATTCATTGGATTATGACACATTTTGACCATAGAAACACTAACAAAGCTGTTTGGTGCTTCTAAGCAATGTTTTGTTAGTTTTAGCCTCTTTTGAGACAAAATGGGTATAATTGTTGTCTAAACACTCCTAATCCATCTCAAACTCTTGTAATTAGTCAAATGCATTGGATTGTGACACATTTTGACCATAGAAATACAAACAAAGCTGTTTGGTGGTTCTAAGCAATGTTTTGTTAATTTTAGCCTGTTTTGAGACAAAATGGGTATAAGTGTTGTCTAAACACTCTTAATCCATCTCTAACTCTTATAATTAGTCAAATGCATTGGATTGCGAAACATTTTGACCATAGAAACACTAACAAAGCTGTTTGGTGCTTCTAAGCAATGTTTTGTTACTTTTAGCCTCTTTTGAGACAAAATGGGTATAAGTGTTGTCTAAACACTCATAATCCATCTCTAACTCTTAGAATTAGCCAAATTCATTGGATTGTGACACATTTTGACCATAGAAACACTAACAAAGCTGTTTGGTGGTTCTAAGCAATGTTTTGTTAGTTTTAGCCTGTTTTGAGATAAATTGAGTATAAGTGTTGTCTAAACACTCCAAATCCATCTCTAACTCTTAGAATTAGTCAAATTCATTGGATTGTGACACATTTTGACCATAGAAACACTAACAAAGCTATTTGGTGCTTCTAAGCAATGTTTTGTTACTTTTAGCTTCTTTTGAGACAAAATGGGTATAAATGTTGTCTAAACACTCCTAATCCATCTCTAACTCTTATAATTAGTCAAATTCATTGGATTGTGACACATTTTGACCATAGAAACACTAACAAAGCTGTTTGGTGCTTCTAAGCAATGTTTTGTTAGTTTTAGCCTCTTTTGAGACAAAATGGGTATAATTGTTGTCTAAACACTCCTAATCCATCTCGAACTCTTGTAATTAGTCAAATGCATTGGATTGTGACACATTTTGACCATAGAAACACAAACAAAGCTGTTTGGTGGTTCCAAGCTATAGAAGTCTAGAGATTTCTTCAATTGCGTGTTCATTCTCATCAACCATGCTATCATCTCTTACTCCTTTGTTGCTCATATTGTCATCCACATTCAATTTATTCGAGAAGATAACATTGCAAAACTCTTTGGGGTTTTGGATTGCTTTACCCTGGAGCTGTCCAGTGGACTTCACAGTAGAAGTGGAAGTGTTGTTGCTCTCCATGTATTTCACCTTAGTGTTGAGATCATAGAAGTTATGTTGTACTTCAGCAAATTTCTTTGCAACATCTATAGCACCAGCTGCTTGACCTTGTAGAAGCTGTTGAAGCATGCTTGTCATATCAGCAGGCTGTTGCTGAGGTGGAAATCCAGGAGGGCTGGTCAGATTGGGTTGCTGCTGTGGCTGAAAGTTACTCTGATACTGCTGCTTCGGAGCAAAACTCTGATTCTGGTTGTAAGGAATGAAAGGCTTATTCTGCTGTTGTGGCTGCTGTTGCTGAGCATGTGGAGGGTGCTGTTGTTGAGGCTGCTGAGGATAGACCTGATCTTGCGGATTGGCGACGTTTGTGCTTCTGTAGGACAAATTTGGATTTGCCCAGTAGGTGTTGAAACCTCTGTTGTAGCCACCCTGATTTTGCATATAGCAGATCTCCTCAGTCTGATCACACTCCCCATCTTGGACCTGTTAATGCTCATCTTCACACACAAAGTGTATCTGCTTCTGATCACACTCCCCATTCTAATGCTTAGAATCTGTGTTGCTCCGAACAGTCCTGTCATAATTCTCATTGTAGTTTCCATCGGATTGAGCAAGATTCTCAAAAAGCTCCCAGCCATCTTCAACATCCTTGTTGAGGAAGTTGTCGTTGCTTGCAGTGTCAAGCATCATCCTGAACTTAGGCAGGACGCCTCTGTAGAGAGTGCTGAGAAGAGATTCCTTGCTGAAACCATGGTGAGGACACTTAGTAGTGTAGCTTTTGAAGCGTTCCCATGCTTCACAAAAACTTTAACCATTTTTCTGAGCAAAACTGGAGATGTCATTGCGGAGTCTAGCAGTCCGCGAGTTAGAGAACCACTTGGTAAGGAAGGCTTTCTTGCAGTCATCCCAGGAAGTGATAGATCCCTGAGGTAGAGCCTTCTCCTAGGTGTGAGCTTTATCACCAAGTGAAAATGGAAAAAGTCTCAGTTTGAAGCTGTCTTCACTTACTTCATTAATCTTAGTCAGGCTGCAGAGCCTGTCAAACTCATCAAGATGGTCAAGGGGATCTTCCATAGGCAATCCATGAAACTTGTTATTCTGGATCATGGTGATCAAGCCACTCTTTATCTCAAACTTGTTATTCTGAATGGCTGGAGGCACAATCCCTTGCCTCTGAGCGTGAGTGTTTGGAGCATCACCAGCACCAATGTGACGTGGTTGGCGTGGTTGATTGTTCTGCACACCTGGTGCAGGAGGTTCCTGTTGGTTTTCTTTGGCTTCTGTTTCTCCTTGCTCCCCACGAGATTGGTAGTCTGTCAGTGTCATCGTGAAAGAGCGGATTCTGTCTTGCCTGTGAACGAGTAAGCATGCACGTCCTGAGGCAAACAAATAGAGATCCAGCAAGTCAGTAACCAAAGAAAAACGAAAACGAACTTGATCTTAAAAGATCTGAAATCTCAAATGTAGCAAACAACACCCAATTGGCAACAGCGCCAAATTGATATTAGGATTTTTTCTCAAGTCTCAATTCCCTTATGTTACCATTGTAGTACAAAGGGTGTCAATCCAAATGGGAGTGATGGTAGCAATCGAGATACAATCAGAAGCAACTAAGTCAAGCAAAATCTAAGTTTTAGGCTTCTAACAACCTAAGTGAACAAGAGACAAAATGAGGTGGAAGACTACCAGATCAAGCACAGCCTGATCTCTCTAGTACAGAACCGTATCTTCCACGGTACTGCATCGGAGAATCCTCTTGACCACATCGAGACCTTCGAAAGTATATACAACACTGCAAAGCAGAATGGAGTGCCCTATGACTATCTAAGGCTCACTCTCTTCAAGTTCTCTTTGGGAGAAAAAGCTTTGAGATGGCTGAAGTTGCTTGAACCAGGATCCATTACAACTTGGGAGCAATGTAGAGGAAAGTTTCTGAACTATTTCTACACCAAGTTTCGATCCGCGAAGATGAGGAACAAGATCGTTACGTTCTCACAAGAGGAAGGTAAACCATTCTGCGAAGCATGTCTGCGATTTAAGGAGTATCTTAGAGACTGCCCACACCATGGGTACGCAAGGGAGAATCTCATGAACATTTTCTACTGCGGAGTGGATTTCGACTATCAAAAGGCATTAGACACAGGAAGCCGCGGTGATTTCTCCACCAATACAGCTGATGAAGCCACCCTCCTGATTGACAACCTAGCTGCAAGTAGCAGTGACAAGATCGCTGATACACCTCAAGAGGACAACTACACTTTCAAAGATCTCAGCTCTAAAGTGGATACTCTCTTGCAAAGGAATCGACGGGTCATACGTCGAAAAACTACCAGTGAATGTGATCTTGACGAAACTGAAGAGCTCCACTACTTGGGTAAGCAAGCGAACTTCCAAGGCTATGGAGGGTATCCCCATCAAGCGTATCCACCGCAACAAGGTTTTCAGCCTTACCCGGGTACATATCATCAGCCTAATCTACAGGAGAGCAGGCTTGAAGCCATGATGCACACTCTCATGGATAGCCATCATCAGAGCTCCAGCAACATCAATGTCAAGATTGATAGCATGTACAATGACCTTAATGGAAGAATCGAGACATTGAGTACCCATATGCGCATACTCGAAAACCAAGTGGCACAATCTGCAGCTCATGTTAGGGCCCCGCCAGGAGTACTTCCGGGGAAACCAGAAGAAAATCCTAGGGAGTTCATGCATGCAATAACGCTAAGAGGCGGGAAAAAGTATGATGCACCGAAATGGCCCGAAGGGACCGGTCCTTCCACTACACAGACCGATCGATCTGCACAAGGAAGCAACCCCAGACAGGAAGCAGCGACCGATCGATCCCCTTCACAGATCGACCGATCTATGACCAATAACGCCCCTGCCTCAACAAGAGTCAACCCGTTCGATGTGGAAGATTTTGACGAGTTTCTGAGGGATTCCGATAATGAAACACCATCTGCTCCGACTCCTAAACCCACAGCTGTACTAGCACCAGCAGCTCAACGGAAGGCACCCTTTCCAGTCCGCAGACGAAACGCAATGCGCGAGAAGGAGTACGATAGGATGAAATCCGTATTGGGGGATCTCCAGGTGAAGCTTCCATTTATTGAAGCTGTGAAAATGGTTTCGTGCCTTAAGAAGCTGATGAAAGACATTCTGACAAACAAGGCTAGCCTAGAACAAGGGGATATGCACCTGACGCACGAGTGCAGTGCGTTAATTCAGGATCAGCTACCCGAAAAGCATAAAGACCCTGGTCCATTCACTCTGCCATGCTCAATAGGAGATTTAGAATTCAAGAAATGTCTTTGCGACTTGGGAGCAAGTGTGAGTCTCATGCCACTTAGTGTTGCGCAAAAACTCGGTCTCTTCACTTTTAAACCAACCATGGTGACTCTTGTGTTGGCTGACCGATCAACACGGCGTCCAGAAGGGGTTATCGAGAATCTACCGGTTAAAATAGGAAACAGTTATATCTTAACTGATTTCATTGTCTTGAAGTTCGACAAAGAACCACGGAATCCCATCATTCTTGGAAGGCCATTCCTCGCCACCGCTGGAGCCTTGATTAACATGAAGGAAGGAAAGATCGAACTCCGAATGGATAATCTTATAATAGAGTTCAACCTGGAGCGGCTCGCCAAGAATCCCACCATTGATGGCCAAACTTTTTAGGTCGACGCAATGGACGAATTAGTCGAAGAAGTGTGCGAGGAGGTGTGCTCGACCGATTTTGTTCAGACGGCTCTAACCAAGTCCACTGTCGAACTAATATTTTGCTGCTCGGAAATTACAGAGCTAATACGCCAACTCGATGATGCATCGGTCGCGGAAATGAAGGCATCTCTCCCACCATTAGCGGGCAAACCGACCGATCCTCCACAAGGGTCGACCGATCCCGTCTATTCTGTCGACACCGAAGCCGAGGCAGACGGACCGATCGATCTGGATCTCGGTCCGATCAATCCTACGCTTAAAAACCCTTCGAAGCCAGAAGACGATTGGAGCGAATCATCCGCACCAAAGCTCGAGCTCAAGCCACTTCCTACAGGACTCAAGTATGCGTACCTGGGATCAAACTCCACCTATCTAGTGATCATCAATGCTAATCTTAACAACGTAGAGACGGTACTTCTACTCAGCAAGTTACAACAGTACCATAAGGCTTTGGGATACTCTCTTGACGATATCACCGGTATCTCTCCTGAGCTTTGTACGCATCGAATTCATCTTGAGGATCCTTCTAAATCCTCCATCGAGAAACAGAGACGCTTAAACCCCAATCTTCAAGAAGTAGTGAAGAAGGAGATTCTTAAGCTCCTAGCCGTAGGTGTAATCTATCCAATCTCTGATAGCACATGGGTGAGTCCAGTCCACGTAGTGCCAAAGAAAGATGGTGTAACCGTCATCGCCAACGAGAAGAACGAGTTAATCCCAACTCGTACCGTTACGGGACATCGAATGTTTATCGACTACCGGAAGCTCAACACTGCCACAAGGAAGGATCATTTCCCATTTTCTTTCATTGACCAAATGCTTGAGCGCTTGGCCAACCATCCGTACTACTGCTTCCTTGACGGATACTCCGGATTTTTCCAAATCCCAATACACCCTGATGACCAAGAGAAGACTACGTTCACATGCCCATATGGAACGTTTGCTTATCGAAAGATGCCTTTCGGGCTTTGTAATGCACCTGCCACTTTCCAGCGGTATATGATGTCTATCTTCACCGATCTTATTGAAGACATCATGGAGGTATTCATGGATGACTTCTCCGTTTACGGCTCATCCTTCTCTGCATGCTTGTCCAATCTCTGCAAAGTTTTACAACGATGCGTGGATAAGAACTTGGTCCTCAATTGGGAGAAATGTCACTTTATGGTCACTGACGGAATCGTTCTAGGCCACTGCATATCGAAAAAAGGAATCGAAGTTGACAAAGCAAATATCAAAGTCATGATGAGCTTGCAGCCCCTGAAGACGGTGAAGGAAATACGCAGTTTCTTGGGACACGCAGGTTTTTACCGGTGATTCATCAAAGACTTCTCTAAAATAGCTCGGCCTCTAACCCAGCTACTATGCAAAGACGTCCCATTCGTTTTTGATGACAAATGTCACGAAGTGTTTCTCATCCTGAAGCAGGCGCTTGTATCCGCCCCTGTAGTGCAACCGCCGGATTGGACTTTACATTTTGAAGTCATGTGTGATGCAAGTGATTTCGCCATTGGTGCAGTACTAGGACAACGAAAAGATGGTAAACTCCATCCCATCTATTACACTAGTCGAACGCTAAACGGGGCACAGACAAACTACGCAACCACAGAAAAGGAACTCCTCGCGATCGTGTTTGCTTTCGAGAAGTTTCGATCCTACTTAGTTGGTTCGAAAGTCATTGTCCATTCTGATCACGCCGCTCTCCGCTATCTGCTTTCTAAGAAAAACGCCAAGCCAAGACTCCTGCGCTGGATTCTCCTCTTACAGGAATTCGATCTCGAGATTCGCGACAAAAAAGGCATAGAAAATGGAGTCGCTGATCATCTTTCGCGCCTAAAGGTTGAAGCAGACGTTCCTATTGATGACAGATTCCCGGTAGAGAATGTGTACGTGATCTCGCTCCTCCAGGAGAGCTACAAACCCATTGTCGATGTCAATGCATTATCACAAGCCGTTAACGACATTCCTTGGTACGCTGACTATGCTAACTATCTGTGTGCCGGAGATGAACTGATAACATGGGATTTTTGCCCATTGTAGCTATGTTTTTAAATGGTTTTTAATATGGTTTTGATGCATTTCTAATGCAAATAAGCCAATAACTATGTATTTGCAAGAACAAAGAGTTTTTACAGGTTTTAGGGAAAAACGACCAAAAGGGAAGAAAAGGACCCGCAGGACAGTTTCGGACAGTCAGAAGTATGGCATCCAAAGGTGACCTTCCCGTGAACAAAATTGGAGATCTTAGTGTCATGGGAAAGCTTAAAAGTTCAAGATTCACCTCGAAGTGGAATCAACTCATTTGGAGCTGTCAGTCGAAAGTTATAACCGTTTGAAGACCGGCCTGTCCAGGCGCACGACCAAGTCGTGGCCATGCGGCCAAGCACATCATGAGCGCACCACTGGAGCCCGATCATGCGGCCAGGACATGTTTTTGGCCGACTCAAAAAGCCCAGGAGTGCAACATTAAAAGCCCAAGTCGTTTGGCCCAAGACTAAACTCGAAGAGGAGGAAACCCTAACCCTAATTCAAGCATTGAAACCTATAAATAGGGGTCTCCACCCTAGGGTTTCGATATGCTTTGTTGGTGCCTCTAAGAACATCACGCCGCAGCCCTAGAGAAGCAGCAAGGAGACTTGAGGAGCCTCTTCGGACGTCTCTTTGATCACCTCCTTCGTTTGTGACTCTTGGTTTCTTTACCTTTTCTGTTTCTTGCTTTTACTTGTTATCTAGGAGAAGTTGTTTCATCTCTTTACTCGTTAGAGAGAAGAGATCTCTGAACCTATTCGTTTTGTTTTAATAAATATCATACGTTGCATGGTTGTTCATCTTTTCTTAATCGTTTTGATGGTTGACTGTAATATGTGTGAGTAGTTCTTTTAGTTGGGTTTAAGGGATATTCAAAGGGGATTTCATGTTAGGCTAACGAGAGGGGCCAATTTTAGTTTAGTATCTTTTGCTCTTGGTCTTCTCTGATCGTGAGTCTAATGCATGTGTGATGGAGTAATTAACCTTAACCTGATAATAGATTAGTGGATCTCCTGACAGTTGTATCCCTTGTCTGAAATAGATCTAGCAGAGCTCTAACATATCGCGACACCTATACTGTAGCCGGTCGCGTGACTGAGTTAACTTAGCAATCTCGAACTTAATGCGTGCTTCTTATTGAGTGTCCCCCGCGTCTCGCGTACCCGGATAACCGAATAGGAAGTTATTAGCAACAAACCTTACAGGTCAGGGGTTTGATGGTATGTAGTGATTGTAGTTTGTGAACAGGCTTTAAATCGATATTCGTCTGAAACCCTCAAGTGAAACCTAGCTATGAATACCCTGCGAATCCCTGAATGCCCAACGCTTGCTTTTTATTGAATTCTCTTAATCATTTTATTGCTTTGCTTTGCTTTCATTTGTTAGTTTTCATTTAGTTTATTTAATTTGCTTTAGTTTAGTTATCTTGCATTTAGTTCTTAGGTTTTGCATTTCGTTTACTTAGATTAGGAACCACAACAACCCCATCTTCATATTTAGTCCTCAGCCCGATTTGAATCTTCTTGATTCGCCCTGGTACACCTCATTCCGTGTGTGGATCGATACCTTAAATACTGCGAGCGATAGGTTGTGCACTTGCGACCATTCAATTGTGTTATTAAGGTTAAAAGCCTAAGTTCGCTTGGGTGAAACCTGGTAGGTCTATTGTAGACACATCAAGTCTTTGGCGCCGTTGCCGTCAGAAAAGGCTAAACGTACCACCGAATCTAAGACTAGAATCGCGTCTAGGACACCTTGCTACTGATTTTCGCTTTGGTTTTACGTGTTTCAGGAAGCTTCGGGATGAATTTCGACGTCTTACCTGGAATATTTCAGAACCCCTTGATCAATCAAATGATCGCAAATTGTGAAGAGCTGGGACAAGACTATCTTGTCCCAACAGCTCACTTGTTGTTTGGTTCATGTATAGGTCCTCTTCGGACCACTACGGAGACAAATGACTGGCGTTACAACCGCCTACCAAGTCGGCACCGTGGAGCACAAGCTACACCGCTTACTTGGAACACATGTCCTGAAGTCACATCACCGACTTCACCACAAGGAATGGATCGATTTTGCTTAGCCACTAAAAGCATCTCTCGTGTCAATGAAACTTCTTCATTGGTCACTCTTGTGGGAGATAAGCAAAGAAGTCCAAACCCTATTGAAGAGATCGAGAATCCCTTGGAAGAGCTTGTTGATAAGCTTGACGAGCTGAGGATCGCTTCTAATGCTAATTTTGAGGCAAGTTCTGAACATGTTTCGATATTGGGAGAAGAAATCGTTGGCGTTAAGTTTGAGCTTCGACACCAAAGGGAAGCTATTCGAGATCAAGACCTGAAGATTATCAACTTGGAGTTTGCCTTTAACAAAGCAAATGACAGTCTTGAATGGATAACTAGAACCTTACAAAATGGTTTTACTAATCCTGAGGCGGGCAAACCAATGGAGGATGAACCTGCCCACATGACCCTCAGAGGAAACGAAAAACAGGTAAGTCTTTCACCTCATTTCAAAGATAAATTTTTCAATAAAAATTTTTCAAGAAAAGATAAAGGAAATGCGGGAACCAAAGTCCTATATTGCAACGTGTTCTCTCGGGAAGACCATGTGCAAGGACTCTGGCCGCATGACCATTACACGATGATGCGGTCACGAGGCGAACCGCCGCATGACCAGACGCACGACCCGCGGTCGAGGCTCTCTTTGCCGCACGGTCAAGCTCTCGGTCTGCGGTCAGGGCCAGTAGTGCCTACCGACCCGTACCTTCGTCTCGTTTCGCAAACGGTTCCACACGGCCACTTTTCTAGCCCGTGGACCGTTCCAACGCAGATGAATGATCGACTCATCGACCCTCGGTCGCATGAGGCCGTAGCCAGACCAAGAATGACGGACGACCACCACACCACACGGGACCTAGCCGAAGGCACACAGTCGCACGACGAAGGCCCGATGGTGCGGTCGACGACCTGTTCGCCTCATGACCAGAGACCGATGGTGCGGTCGACGCTACCATGGCCGAATGGCCAAGCTTTCGACCCAAAACCCGGAGAGCTATGGATTGTTGATCGAAACGGACAATTTAACCGTATCGTTCTTAGTGGACATGAATCTTCAGTGGCATCCAATGAACAATTTGAACATGGAGTCTATGAGAAGATTTCACCTGAAGAGGAGTTTAAAAGGAGAAGCCCCAGTGTACCACCTGGTTTTGGTAACAATTTGAACTTGAAGCCGCCTATCTGTGATAAGGGCCTCACCTTAAAGGTTCCACCAGACCGAATCTTTCAACCTCTGGAAGAGAAGGACTTGAAGAGCACCGAGATACGGGCAACTGAAGTAGAAAGTAAGGAGGCTACATTTGAAGAAGTCACGAAAATTCACCATGCCGTCTTGGGACAACATATATTGATCTCTGAACGGTTGAAGGTTGTGGAAGACCAACTTAAGATTCTGCTCTGCAGAATGGGACACTACAAAAAGGGATTGAGCGATACTAACTCAAAATTCTCTACCATGGAAGCAGAAATGCATACTCGGTTGAGAGAAGTGACTAGTTCATGTGATTTGTGTCACCAACTCATCTTGGACAATGAAGCCCGTACTACCACCACGATCGAAAGGCTGGATGGTAAATGGGATAAGCTTATGGAGAGATTGGGAAAAGCCCAAATTCGATTCTGGAAAAAGGAAAGAAGCGAAGAGGAAACTCCTGATGGAAAAGGAAATTTTCTCCAAAACCCTGGTGAAACAGGAAAACTTCTAGAAAGCCCAGAAGAGATAGGAAATCTCGACCCTATAAAAGAATGCAACGCAGTCTTTTATATCTCAGTAGAGCTCGGCCAAAAAGAAAACCTCAGAGACAAGAAAGCAGTCACAAGTTCCTCTGAAGAAATCGAAAAACCTAACCCTAGGATTATCAAAAATTTCGGCCTAATGAGTGACTCAAGAGAAGAAGGATCAAGTTCCATGGAGATTAGCAACGAGCCATCTCACTATGTTGACCTACCTGTTAGGAAAAGCAGAGAGGGAAGAACCACGGACGAATAAGAAAGCAAAGGCGAATGGGCCGATCAACATGAAGACCCTTCTGAAGACGAGGAAGATGACGTTCGCGACACGGCTGACTCACGCAAAGTATCTAAGGAAGACGACGATCCAGAAGATGACTTCATAGGCGAATACTATGGGCAACCTGTCGTAGCAAGCGAAGAGGAAGAATCTTCATCACTCCCCTCATATTATAGCTCTAGCTCGCTCCCAAGAGGAAGCTCGCCTGAAATTGAAGAAACTCCAAGGAAGAATTAGCATTCAGCAAAGAGAAAGCGAGGGAAATTCAGAGACTTGGTCAGCAAACTACCGCGGACCATGAGTTTCGAAGAAGCCTGGGAGAAGTACAAATTAGAATCATACTTGCTTGATAAAGAGGATACGAAGAGACAACTAGAGGATGATTTCATCGACATTCGCCTTGACTTGTATCCACCGGAAAGTTCTGAGATAATCCGAAATTGGGTCCAAGAATACAGGAGAAGAAAGAGTAGAAGATGCCTCTACAAGGTTGAAAGCCCTGGGCGATTTCTTATCAAAGCTGAGATCAACGGAGTTGAATTCGAAAACGTTTTGTGTGATGCTGGTTCTTGCATCAACATGATGTCTAGAGAAGTGTATTAGGCAATCGGCGCAAGAGGGCTTAAGCCGTCTAAAATCCGCGTAGGAATGGCCGATACGTCCTGTACCATCCCAGATGGAGCTCTCGACAATGTTATGGTTGAAATTGGAGAATGTGATGTCCATGTGGACTTCCAAGTAATCAAGATTTCGAGGAGGCAATCCTCGCAAATCATACTAGGGACTTCTTTCCTAGCCACTGTTGGAGTTGTGATGGATTTGCCAAAACGAAGAATGTTTTTCGCATACATCGATAAGAAGGTCGATTACGACATCACTCCCGGCTCAGGAATGGAACTTCGCGTTGAAGTCAGAAGAGACCAAGACAACGAGGACGACAAGGAGGTCTCGAGTCAATCGAAAAGAAGACGTGCGAAGAAGGCTTGTCCCGAGACAAGTTCTTCACTGAAATAAGCCAAGAGAAGGCAAAAACGTCGTGCTAAACGACGTTAAACAAAAGCGCTTGATGGGAGGCAACCCATTTTCTTTAGGACCTAATTTTTCCCATTCCGTTTTGTTCTTGATTCTTGCTTTTGATTCTTGTCTTTGCTTCCAGTTTTTGTTTCAAGTTTTTCAGGTTTTTAATCAAATAGAAAAGAAAAGAAAAAGGAGAGAAGTAGTTTTACCGCTTAGAGTCACAAAGACGGACCAAGCAGGACCACGGTCCCAGGCCACACGACCATGGGCCGGGCACTGTTGATACCGGATCCCGAACTGAAGATGGATCCGAATCAGAAGCCCAAAAGCAAGGCCCGATAACCCTAGAAGAGAGCTCGGATGGCAAACAGTTCGGAGAAGAGAAACGAGCTCGGGCAGGAGGAAAGGGTCCACAACTTGAAGCCCACCAAGGAATTCGAATGTAGCTGTTACAGTAATAAAGACAAGATCAAAACCGACGTCATTAATATAAATAATTGTAATAATAGCATTAAATACAATTAATGTCCTAGAATAGGGGTATAAATATGAGATAATCCCGATGTAATGGGGGACACTTCTTTTTGATAATAATACTCACGTTATACACTTTGGTCTTAACAAATTATTATTGAAATATCGTTCTTACTCTTATTTTTAATCCATTATATTTTGAGTGTTGGATCCGGGATCCACAGGCACGCGGTGCCGAGAAGGATCGGCCGCATGACCGGGCAACCGTCATGCGGCAAAGAGGTCATCGAACAGCACGGCAGAAACCAAAAGTTCGGGACTTCACGGGCCATCCAAACCCACCGAACCAAGGCGACCAGCCCACTGAACGAACGGATCGTGACCATGGAGCAAAAGGGCAATCGACCATACGGTCGAAGTACCAACCGATAGCCCCGAGGCCACACACGACCAAACATGACCCGCGACGATTCTCTATACCCGCAAGCCAAGTCTTTACGGCCCGTCCCACCATGATTCAAAAGCAGCATATGCATTCATTTCACGCCACCTCTACACTATTCCGCCAGCATATTGCATTATTTATCTATTAGGACTTTTATTTTTTGTTTTTGGTTTTCTAATTCGTTATTGATGGTTTTTAGGTTTTGTAACAAGGACGATGCAAAAGGAGATTATACGGAGAATTCGATGAACCTTTAAAAGTTTATTCGATTACAAGAAAGTAAAGAGAAACGAAGAAGAAGATCAGTTAACCTTGTATCCACCCACCACCATGCCCACCAAATACGAATTGGCAACAATTCAAGTCTGGGGGAGATACCAACCTATCCATCGTACCATCTCTACCACACAAGGTGACATTGTTCTAAAACTTTAATCTTTCATTTCCACGCACTTATCATCTTTCCTCACCGAGGACAGTTCGATTTAAGTCTTGGGGGAAGGATGTTCCATCCGTTACTAATGTGCTACTTTCTTTTGTTGACTTGCGAAATTCGCCATTTTTTTTACATCGATACGGAATTTTATCGAGTCGTTTTATTGAGTCAAAACTAGTAGGGAATAAGGACCTTATCATATGATGAAATTGACCACTCAAGGTGTTGAGAATTGTTTTTCTTAAGAACGCTTATAGGACTCGTTTAGAGCGGACAATACCTAGAAGCTCATGACCGGATCACTCCCCGGAAGTTTCATTCTGCGGAGATTTCTGTTGGATCGGAAGTCAACTCTATTTAATTTGAACCTAACCTGACTTTTAATTCTCTCTTATTCAAGGTGTTAGATCGGGGAAACGAGCGGATACATTCAGGACGTCACATCACTTTTTACCAATCTTTTTCGACGATCCTGAATGGCCACTCATTTTTAGTGGTTCCCACCCTTAACCTTAACCTCACTTCAGACCTCATGCATTTTCTTTTCTTTCCTGTTCTAGCAGTTATGTGCAAAAACGCCGGAGAGAGAGGAACGACGCGGTTTTCAATCAAGAAGATAAAAGAACTAAAGAAAGCCGGAGTCGATGCATAGAGCTGAGATAAGAGGAACTAAAGCAACCTATCGGATCCATATACTCAAGGTAAAATACGTACACTTCTGAGATTGGCTAACCGTTTCCCTTTTCGAAAAAAAAAAAAAAAAAAACAAAACAAAAAGAAGGGAAATGGTTGCTAATAAAGTCTCAGGAAGTACGAAGGAAGATCCATAGGAGTGCAAGGAACCAGCCTAGAAGGAAGACGAGTAGTTTGCAAGAGAAACCCACAGAAAAATCTAAGTCTGGGGGAATCTCAAAAGAAGGAAGAAAGAGTTGAGTGAAGAAAGGTTGAAAACCGTGGACATTAATTGGGCCACTCTCTCTTGCGGTTTTGCATAATATTCTGCATTCTCGCGATTATCTGGTAACCCTAAACACTCTAAACTCCACTTTAAACACTAAATGCCTCTTAATACCAAGCGCCGTCTACCCTGAATGATATCCTTCGGATGAGAGAGCCACGCAAAATCCTTAATGAATGTAGGGAGTTGACTAACGTGAATTCAGAGTTTTTGCAGGATTGGAACCGAAGGATCAGAGTTGAGAAAGTCGTGTGTCTAATAGTGAGAATGTTCTAACGCGATTTCTTGTTTTAATGTGGTCTGCAGATAGCAAGTCAAAACACGGTCTCTGATGGTAAGAGAGTTCCCGTGATTTTCAAACTTCTCTTCCACGACCTGACTTGATTGTTTACTTGAGGACAAGCAAAGGTTAAGTCTGGGGGAGTTGATAACATGGGATTTTCGCCCATTGTAGCTATGTTTTTAAATGGTTTTTAATATGGTTTTGATGCATTTCTAATGCAAATAAGCCAATAACTATGTATTTGCAAGAACAAAGAGTTTTTACAGGTTTTAGGGAAAAACGACTAAAATGGAAGAAAAGGACCCGCATGACAGTTTCGGACAGTCAGAAGTATGGCATCCAAAGCTGACCTTCCCGTGAACCAAATTTGAAGATCTTGGTGTCATGGGAAAGCTTAAAAAGTCAAGATTCACCTCGAAGTGGTCAACCCATTTGGAGCTGTCAGTCGAAAGTTATAACCGTTTGAAGACCGGCCTGTCCAGGCGTATGACCAAGTCGTGGCCATGCGGCCAAGCACATCATGAGCGCACCACTGGAGCCCGATCATGCGGCCAGGACATGTCTTTGGCCGACTCAAAAAGCCCAGGAGTGCAACATTAAAAGCCCAATTCGTTTGGCCCAAGACTAAACTCGAAGAGGAGGAAACCCTAACCCTAATTCAAGCATTGAAACCTATAAATAGGGGGTCTCCACCCTAGGGTTTCGATATGCTTTGTTGAGGAGCCTCTTCGGACGTCTCTTTGATCACCTCCTACGTTTTTGACTCTTGGTTTCTTTACGTTGCATGGTTTTTCATCTTTTCTTAATCGTTTTGATGGTTAACTGTAATATGTGTGAGTAGTTCTTTTAGTTGGGTTTAAGGGATATTCAAAGGGGATTTCATGTTAGGCTAACGAGAGGGGCCAATTTTAGGTTAGTATCTTTTGCTCGTGGTCTTCTCTGATCGTGAGTCTAATGCATGTGTGATGGAGTAATTAACCTTAACCTGATAATAGATTAGTGGATCTCCTTACAGTTGTATCCCTTGTCTGAAATAGATCAAGCAGAGCTCTAACATATCGCGACACCTATACTGTAGTCGGTCGCGTGACTGAGTTAACTTAGCAATCTCGAACTTAATGCGTGCTTCTTATTGAGTGTCCCCCGCGTCTCGCGTACCCGGATAACCGAATAGGAAGTTATTAGCAACAAACCTTACAGGTCAGGGGTTTGATGGTATGTAGTGATTGTAGTTTGTGAACAGGCTTTAAATCGATATTCGTCTGAAACCCTCAAGTGAAACCTAGCTATGAATACCCTGCGAATCCCTGAATGCCCAACGCTTGCTTTTTATTGAATACTCTTAATCATTTTATTGCTTTGCTTTGCTTTCATTTGTTAGTTTTCATTTAGTTTATTTAATTTGCTTTAGTTTAGTTATCTTGCATTTAGTTCTTAGGTTTTGCATTTCGTTTACTTATATTAGGAACCACAACAACCCCATCTTCATATTTAGTCCTCAGCCCGATTTGAATCTGTTTGATTCGCCCTGGTACACCTCATTCCTTGTGTGGATCGATACCTTAAATACTGCGAGCGATAGGTTGTGCACTTGCGACCATTCAATTGTGTTATTAAGGTTAAAAGCCTAAGTTCGCTTGGGTGAAACCTGGTAGGTCTATTGTAGACACATCATGAACCTCCGAACTTCACGGGATATGCAAAAAAGAAATTCTTACGCGATGTTCGTCACTATTTCTGCTATGAACCATATCTCTATAAGCGTTGTCCCGATGGGATCTTCCGACGATGTGTTGCTGAATCGGAGATGAACGGAGTTTTGTATCACTGCCATGGGTCCGCTTACGCTGGTCACTTCGCCACATTCAAGACCGCTACGAAAGTTTTACAAGCCAGATTATGGTGGCCTCACCTGTTTCGTGATGCTCACACCTACGTTTCTAAATGCGATGCATGCCAACACCGAGGGAGTATAAGCAAGCGTGACGAGATGCCTCAGAACTACATCTTAGAGATCGAAGTCTTTGATTGTTGGGGCGTAGATTTCATGGGACCATTCACTCCTTCTTATGGGAATGAGTATATACTCGTCGCGGTTGACTACGTCTCCAAATGGGTCGAAGCTATTGCAGCCCAACCAACGATCATAGGGTGGTTATCAAACTCTTCAAACACGTGATTTTCCCACGTTTTGGCATCCCTAGAATCGTTATCAGCGATGGCGGGTCACATTTCATAAATCGAATCTTTGCTGGTCTACTTCGGAAGCATGGTGTCACACACAAGGTCGCTACACCCTATCACCCTCAGACTAGCGGACAAGTGGAGGTTTCTAACCGGCAGATCAAGGCCATTTTGGAACGAACAGTGAATAGCACACGCAAGGATTGGTCGCTGAAACTTGACGACGCGTTATGGGCTTATCAGACGGCTTACAAAACACCAATCAGCACCACACCATTTACAATGGTTTACGGGAAGGCTTGTCATTTGCCGGTCGAGTTTGAGTACAACTCTTTTTGGGCTACAAAGCAAATGAATTTCAACCCCAAGACTGCCGCAGAAGAACGTATGATCCAGCTTAATGAGCTCGATGAGATTCGCCTAAATGCTTACGAAAATAACAGAATCTACAAGGAGCGTACCAAGGCTTGGCATGACAAGAAGATTGTTCCTAAGCACTTTGAAGTTAATGATCGAGTCTTGCTCTTCAATTCTCGATTGAGACTTTTTCCTGGGAAATTACAATCTCGCTGGTCTGGCCCATATCTAGTCGCAGAAGTTCGTCCCTATGGCGCTATGGTCCTTGCACGTAAAGATGGGAGCGAATTTATTGTCAATGGGCAACGTTTGAAGCGATATCTTGCAGACGAAGTAATTGAACAGCCTACGTCACTCCCCTTGGATAATCCTCCATTTGCCTAACAGCTTCACACGGTCGAGCTAACGACCCTAACCAAGCGCTGAATGGGAGGCAACCCATTGCGAACCAGCTCTACACGCAGAATATGCGAATCTTTCTGGTTCATTTGTGTTACATTTTTGTCTTGGATTTTTCCTACACACCGGGATGGTGTGAAGTAAGTCTGGGGGAGGACTGTAACCATCCTATTGAAGAGCCGAAGATTGGAACGCCATAGCCGAACAACTCACCAGAAGTCCCTATCTCTTGGGAATCAGATTGACCCGGCATTGACTCCATCCATGACAAGACGTTAAATTGGACTTAATCTTCTCAACTTGGGACTTGGTATACATCGAACGCGATCTCTGAATCAAGCTTCCCGAGACGTGCATAACAAATAAAAGAAAAATAAAAGAATGTGGTAAAGAAGAAGAAAAAGAAAAGAAAAAGAAGAAAAAGAAAAGAAAAGGGATGTGGTAAACAAAGAAGTGGACTGAGGAATGCATGGTTACCCCCTTGCATACTTCGGATTCATGAAAACCAACCCCGGGCTAAAGAGAAGAGATCGATAAAAAATAGAGTGATACCCTAAAGAAGGGAGAAATCGATCGCAATGAAATAAAAGGGAAGAGGAGGAAAGGAACCATAAGAAGAATGTCTTGGGAGCTAGAGGAAGGTGAGCGTCTACGCGATCTTTGATCGATACTCCCTCGTTGAGACCGTATGCTTGTAAAGAATGAATGTAGGGAGTCAACAATGGAGATTTTGGGGCTTCCTTGAGATCTCGGGACATCAGTACGGAGAGTTGCTAAGCCAATGGTTAATACATGTTGTAAGCTCAATCCTTTGGGTAATGGATTTGCGAAAGATGTATGGAGATTCTCGAGAAGTTGTAAGTTCCCGTTTTCAAACCTTTCTCTTTAAGATTTGTCTTTTTGATTGTTCTTACTTGAGGACAAGCAAGGATTCAAGTCTGGGGGAATTGATGAGTCCCATTTTTACCGTTTTCTATCTATGATTTAGGTTTGTATTTTGAGTCTTTCTATTTATATTAGATAGATATTAGGATTATTTGCTTCACTTAGTGTACTACATGTCTGAGAAGCAAACATTGGAAAAGAAAGAGTTTTGGATCATTTTGGATGCAAATATACATATGAAGATGCAGAGTCCAGCAGATCTATCAGAAGTATGGCCTCAGACGAAGACCGTCCCACCGTTGGATCGTACTGATATTTTGATACAAGGTAGCCACGGATGTTAGCTTTCATCTCCAAGTGGTTTCATGGAAATCCAACGGTGAAATCAAGAGTTGTGGCCGATTTACTGAAGACAGGTCAACCTGCTGACGAAGCCGACACGGACGAGAACAGGGATCGACCGGTCCACACTTGGGATCGATCGATCCTATGAAGATTTCGTCCCAAGCCCACGAAGACCATGGACCGATCGATCCGGCCCGTGGATCGACCGGTCCACCGCCTCTTTTTGCCTCCTCTCCAAGATTTTTCATTTCTTTTGTTTCCTTTTGTTGCTCTCTCCTTTTCCTATATAAAGGAGGCTCGACCCCTTGTATTACACACCAGAATTCATTCTGCAACTTTTCTTTTGTTTGTGGGCAAGAGACCTCAAAGCTCTCTAGCTCCTTTTCAGTTTTATTTAAGGAAATAAAGATGTTTTCAATTATTGAATTTTTTGTTTCCTTTTCTATGTCTGAGTAGTTTCCTTATTAGGTTTAGGGTTTCGGAAGGGATGTGATTAATTCGTTAGGTTGTTAGTTTGGGAATTTAAATATATAGTTCTTCTTCTATGTTATTCTTAATGCTAGAATTAGACTGATCACCTCATTCTAAGATCTTAGGCGATTAAACTAGGTACGAAAGTAGTCGCTGGAATCAGCATTAGGCGAGCAAGATTCCATAGCTTGGCACGCGAAAGCTCTTGCTATGGTATCTTGTGAACATATCGATCTTGCTATTAATGCTAGTTTTACTTAGGGATCTCGCGAAAGCGTTCTCGAAATAGTACTGCTAAGTAGGTATTTGTGCGAGAGCGACTTACCTTATTACCGTGAATTGAGTTCAAGAACGATTCTTTAATATTCCTTAACTTCGATTTACTTGTTTCATATCCTAGAAGAATGCCCTAGACCTAATACTTGTTTAACTATCTGAATTACTTGCTTGAATTAACCGTTTGCCTAAAACAAATCTTTTAATTGCTCCTAGTTATATTTAGTTTAATCGTCTTATAGTGCAACTTTGGTCTATGTGGATTCGACCCTTAAATACTACAACTGAATGCCGTCTTTGATCCGGTAGTTGTTTTATTCTAGGTTTTTATTTGACCATCGATCAATGAAGTATCTTCGTTGTCACTTGTAGTAATCTCAGTCTTGATCTTGTCAAGCATAGTTTTACACTTTTCATCTTCAATCTCCTGCTTGGATTTTCGGGGTCTAGGATAAGGTATCTTAGGTGCGTAGTCGTTGGATTTCACGGATGGTGGAATCACAACGTAAGGCAGATCTTTCCTTGGGTCGTGTCGATCGACATGGGCAGGGGTGTGTCGATCCACACTTAGTTCCAAAGTCGACGGATCAGTAGAAGGTTGGCTTCTGTCTTAAGTTTGATTTCACGAGGCCTGTCGATCGACACCAACAATGGTGTGTCGATCGACACAATGCTTCATTTGTTGGTTGCTCGCAGAAGCAAGTTTTTCACGTTTCCCTACTCGTGGCCTAGTCAAGTTCGAGGTTAAGATCCCAGAGACATCCTCAAAAGTATCCTCCTCGTACTCATCTTCATCACTCTCTTCACATTCCCAAACTTCATCCCCTTCTCGAATCAAAATAGCATTGCAATGCTTGGGGTTTGGTTCGGTTCTTCTGGGGAAAAATCCCTCTTGGCGTTTAACAGTCTCAACAATCTGAGCAACCTGAACATCGAGCTTCTTGACATGTGTGTTGAGAGCCTCGATCTAGTCGTTCAGAGTTGTGTACACATTATCAAGCTTACCGTTTAGAGAAACAGTGAGTTTTTGTTGACCTTCTATCAACTGCTCAAACATGGATGTGACGTCATTCTTAGGCGGAGGAGCTTGGTAAGAAGAGTTACCATAGTTCCTGGTGTAGCTAGCGTTGTTGTTGTTGGGCTGAAAGTTCTTTTGGAAATCCGGCTTGGGAGCATAGTCTGGTGAACTAAATCGTTGACCACCTGTGTTGTTGTAGCCTCTGTTTCCTTGCTGATTTTCGAACCGTTGTCCTTGAAAACCTGCATTATTAACATAGTTAACGTCTTTTTCGCTTTCACCTTGTTGCTCTGGGCCAATGGTCTCCACTTGATCAACAAAGTTGACCGATTTCTTACCCATCAAAAAGTTGGCAACCGTATCAATCTTTGCTTTCACTTCAGCAATTTCTTTTCCATTGTCATTTCCTGCTAGCTTCTTTCGCTCAAGATCAGCATTCTTAGTGTTGTTGCTTTGTGACAAGTTCTCTATCAAAGTAAGAGCTTCAGTAGGGTATTTAGTGTTGAAATTGCCATTACTCGCTGCATCTAAAGCCATTTAGTGTCTTCAATCAACACCGCAATAGAAGATGCCCAAGAGTTGGACAGTGCTAAAGCCATGGTGCGGACAATCCTTTTGGTAGGATCTAAAGCGCACCCAAGCACCAGGGTGATGCGGACATCGATCTTACTACTAAACCGGCGGACGCACCCACTGATGCACTTGTTAACGGACCAGCTGACACACTTGCTGAGCCCACTCAAAGACTCACTTCCAGCTTCAATATTCATGAACAAGCCACTGAAGATGAAGTTTTTGATCAAGAGACTTCACCCTACTGTCAAGCTAAATATAAAGATTCCCTATGGAGTTTACAAGCGGACCGTAAGCCACCCGATGACCATGTTGAAGCAGCTTTCGTCATCTATCTCATTGTTATGTGTTCTCAGCTCTCCAGACTCAAAAGAACACGTTTTAAGAAGTTTAAGTCCAGCTCAGCATCACCCAAGAGTGTTCACACACAAGAGACGCCACATAGACCTGAACTTGCCTTAAATGGACCCGTTCACACTTGCATTCACACCCAACGTTCATATTGCTTCAAGTCGTGGAAAAGAAGGCCTCCTAAGCACCTAAACATGTAATTCTACCCAGCCACAAGTTTCATTTTTAGTCTTGCTCATTAAAATGGCAGCGGCTCCAAATTTCCATTTATTTCGCAAAATCTGTGTTTCCTTTTCTATTGTTTTATGAACGTTGTGCAAACTCTTTATAAGCACCACATTTTTCCCTTTGTTCTTCACGCTTTCTTTCATCAATAAACTTCAGTATTATTCAGTCAAAGCTTTGTGCATTTGTCTTGAGTTTGGTTACTTGTTTTGTCGATTTCTCTTAAGTATTGTGCGTGGTTATCCCCTTGCTTAAGAATCGATTGAGTCCTGTCTTTCTAGTGCGTGGAGAACCCCCAGGAAAACCAAGTCTCAGCCCTTTGTCTCAGTCACATCATCCCTGAGCCAAAGCGCATCACTACCAACGCTTCCAATCCCATTTGTTAGCCTTGAATCCGTGTTGTGTGCTTGGTGCGATTCCGAGTCTTACATCATTGGTATCAGAGCTTCAAAAGCTCCTATCTATCAGGTTAATTCGTTTCTTTTCATTAGTTTCAATTCTATTTTCAATTTCTTCATAAAACTCCATAAAAAGTAATTTCCGTCTGTTTTATTGTTTCAATTTTATAAAATCAAAAAAAAAATCATAAAAATATTTTGTTTGCTGATTTCGTTCATTCAAACCCTATAAAACCCAGAAAAATTATCGTTGTTAATTTTAAAATTCGTTTGCTATTTTAATCAAAGCAAAACTTAAACTGCATCATTCTGCTGCATTTTTTTTTGTTTTGAACAGATATCTATTGATTTCTCTTGAATTTTTTTTGTGCTAGGTACCATGGGAGACATCGTTCTAGACCCTATTTCTGCCTTGACCCAAGCTTTCACCAGGTTTCAAAAAAGAGTCCGAGGAATGAACGTCCGTGTAGAGCAGAACATAGCCAACCTAGGAGATCGAGTGGTGCAACTTGAGGGTTCACATCCACGTGTGGGAGCAAACCGCAACCATCAACCACAACAAGTTGCTGAAACAAGATGACGACATGCCTGAACTAGAAGATGATCCACCTGATCAAAACCGGGCACCGAATCCGCCTCGACATCAACAACAACGAAGAATAGATCCTAACACAAGGAACATGATCCGTGATGGAGGAGGATACGATCAAACCACCAAAGACCTGAAGATTAAACCACCTACTTTTGCTGGAAAAGTAGATCTGGATGCTTATCTTAATTGGGAGAGCCGTATGGAGTCCATATACGAGCACTACCACTATCCCGAAGCCAAAAAGGTTACATATGCGGCAGCCCAACTAACCGACCATGCCCTTGCTTGGTGGGATAGAGAGATGGCTGAGAGGAGATGCTACAGATATGGAGCACTTACCAACTGGGAAGAGATGAAGACAGTTTTAAGAAAGAGATATGTGCCACCACATTATCACCGAGAGCTACAAAGAAAATTCAGGAAATTGTATCAATGCCAGAAATCTGTTGAGGAGTATTATGATGAGTTCGAGATCATAAGAAACAGATTGGAGATGGATGAAACAGAGGAGACACTCATGTGTCACTTCCTTGAAGGCCTCAACGATCGAATTGCAAGAAAAGTAGAGAGGCAACCATACCACCAACTCAATGAGCTACTACACCTCGCCATTCAAGTGGAGCAGCAGATCAAGAAGAAGACATCTACAGCTCAAAAGACAAAGTCTAATCCACCACCATGGAGTGCACCAACACCAATGCCCATTGACAATGGAAAGTCACTTAAAATTGAATCTCGGTTCAAAAATAAAACGGCTGAATCCTTTAGAGATGTACGCCAAGAGCAAGGTAAGTCTTCTGCCCCTTACCATACACGTGAACTAACTTGTTATAGGTGCAAAGGGAGAGGCCACATCTCACGTGATTGCCCAAACCCGAGGGTAATGATGCTCTTACCATCCGGTGATTACGAGTCACAAGACGAGGAGGAAACTGAAACTGTTGAAGAAGACATCACTTATGCCGATGAGGGAGAGTCTCTGGTCATACTAAGAGCCCTAAATACTCAGGTCGCAGATGAGGAGGAAAAGCAAAGGGAGAATCTCTTTCACACTCGTTGTACCGTGAAAGACAAGGTATGTCACTTAATTGTTGATAACGGCTCTTGTACTAACATTGCGAGTACTTTGATGATTGAGAAGCTAGGGTTGAACACTACGAGCCATCCACGACCCTATAAGCTTAAGTGGTTAAATGATAAGGAAGAGATCAGCGTGTCAAAACAAGTTCAAATTCCTTTTTCTATCGGAAGCTACAAAGATGAAGTATTGTGCGATGTAGCACCAATGCAAGCTGGCCATATCCTTTTGGGAAGACCCTGGCAGTATTATAGAGAAGTGACACACAATGGGCGCACCAACCAATACTCTTTCCACTTCAACAAACGGAAGATCACTCTTGCACCATTAGATCATTCTGAAGTCCGAGTGTTGCAAGCAAAAGCCAAAGAGACAAGGCAACCCAAGGTAAGTCTTTTACTTGAAAAATCTGAACTATTACCTTCATTAGAGCACATGAAACACTTGTCTTTGCCAATTGAGTCAAAAACAGGTTTGGCGAAGCTCGAAACCGCAGACACACTCAAGGAAGTGCGAAGGGAGAAGCCCGAAGTTCAACCACCGTCGACACTAGACGAGTCCAGGATGAAACGACATGGATTTCTCTACTCCATGCTGATCCACGAAGCTCCACCGATTTCTAGCCAAGCACCTTCTCCACCACAACCCCGAGGTAAGATTCTAAACCAACATTCAAGATATAAGCCTAACTTGCTTTGTTTTGGTGTAGGTTATATGGTTTCCAGGACGAAACCTTTTCAAGAGGGAGGGTATGATGCGAACATCGATCTTACTACTAAACCGGCGGACGCACCCACTGATGCACTTGTTGACGGACCAGCTGACACACTTGCTGAGCCCACTCAAAGACTCACTTCCAGCTTCAATATTCATGAACAAGCCACTGAAGATGAAGTTTTTGATCAAGAGACTTCACCCTACTGTCAAGCTATATATAAAGATTCCCTATGGAGTTTACAAGCGGACCGTAAGCCACCCGATGACCATGTTGAAGCAGCTTTCGTCATCTATCTCATTGTTATGTGTTCTCAGCTCTCCAGACTCAAAAGAACACGTTTTAAGAAGTTTAAGTCCAACTCAGCATCACCCAAGAGTGTTCACACACAAGAGACGCCACATAGACCTGAACTTACCTTAAATGGACCCGTTCACACTTGCATTCACACCCAACGTCCATATTGCTTCAAGTCGTGGAAAAGAAGGCCTCCTAAGCACCTAGACACGCAATTCTACCCAGCCACAAGTTTCCTTTTTAGTCTTGCTCATTAAAATGGCAACGGCTCCAAATTTCCATTTATTTCGCAAAATCTGTGTTTCCTTTTCTATTGTTTTATGAACGTTGTGCAAACTCTTTATAAGCATCACGTTTTCCCCTTTGTTCTTCACGCTTTCTTTCATCAATAAACTTCAGCATTATTCAGTCAAAGCTTTGTGCATTTGTCTTGAGTTTGGGTACTTGTTTTGTCGATTTCTCTTAAGTATTGTGCGTGGTTATCCCCTTGCTTAAAAATCGATTGAGTCCTGTCTTTCTAGTGCGTAGAGAACCCCAGGAAAGCCAAGTCTCAGCCCTTTGTCTCAGTCACATCATCCCTGAGCCAAAGCCCATCACTACCAACGCTTCCAATCCCATCTGTGGGCCTTGAATCTGTGTTGTGTGCTTGGTGCGATTTCGAGTCTTACATCACAGGGTCTAGGAGAACGTAGAAATTTTCTTCCTCAGCTCCTCAAAACGCGCATCATCATAGAAGTTGCACAAAAATGCGTTCTTAGTCTCTTTCCAGGTAGTTAAAGAACCAGGGTCTAGGTTCTTCAACCATGCATAAGCTTATCCACTAATTTAGTGTGGGAAAAGCTTGCAATACAAGTAGTCACTAGAGACTCCACTAAGTTACTTGCGAGGTCCTCGAATGTTTCTATGTGGTCCATAGGGTGCTCATTCGGTAATCCATGGAAAGGATGTTGTCCTACAAGAGAGTAGAACGCTGGCTTCAACTCAAAGTCATTCCTCTAGAAGGTTGGAAGTCGTATGGCGGACCGGTTGGCATAGTGATAACATGGGATTTTCGCCCATTTTAGCTATGTTTTCAAAGTGTTTTTAAAAAGGTTTTAATGCATTTCCTATGCATATAAGCCAATAACTGGATATTTGCAAGAACAAAGAGTTTTTACAGGTTTTAGGGAAAGACGACCAAAAGGGAAGAAAAGGACCCGCGGGACAGATTCGGACAGTCAGAAGTATGGCATCCAAAGGCGACCTTACCGTGCACCAAATTTGGAGATTTTGGTGGCATTGGAAAGCTTAAAAAGTCAAGATTCACCTCGAAGTGGAATCAACCCATTTGGAGCTGTCAGTCGAAAGTTATAACCGTTTGAAGACCGGCCTGTCCAGGCGCACGACCAAGTCGTGGCCATGCGGCCAAGCACATCATGAGCGCACCACTGGAGCCCGATCATGCGGCCAGGACATGTCTTTGGCCGACTCAAAAAGCCTAGGAGTGCAGCATTAAAAGCCCAAGTCGTTAGGCCCAAGACCAAACTCGAAGAGGAGGAAACCCTAACCCTAATTCAAGCATTGAAACCTATAAATAGGGGTCTCCACCCTAGGGTTTCGATATGCTTTGTTGGTGCCTCTAAGAACATCACGCCGCAGCCCTAGAGAAGCAGCAAGGAGACTTGAGGAGCCTCTTCGGACGTCTCTTTGATCACCTCCTTCGTTTGTGACTCTTAGTTTCTTTACC
Organism: Erysimum cheiranthoides; assembly: GCA_011420285.2. Classification (NCBI taxonomy): domain Eukaryota; kingdom Viridiplantae; phylum Streptophyta; class Magnoliopsida; order Brassicales; family Brassicaceae; genus Erysimum; species Erysimum cheiranthoides. The sequence continues at coordinate 6,651,726 of CM022182.2, forward strand.
TTTTCTGTTTCTTGCTTTTACTTGTTATGTAGGAGAAGTTGTTTCGTCTCTTTACTCGTTAGAGAGAAGAGATCTCTGAACCTATTCGTTTTGTTTTAATAAATATCATACGTTGCATGGTTGTTCATCTTTTCTTAATCATTTTGATGGTTGACTGTAATATGTGTGAGTAGTTCTTTTAGTTGGGTTTAAGGGATATTCAAAGGGGATTTCATGTTAGGCTAATTTGAGGGATCGATTTTAGGTTAGTATCTTTTGATCCTGGTCTTCTCTGATCGTGAGTCTAATGCATGTGGTAGGTATATTGTAGACACATCAAGTCTTTCACACTATTTTCGCTTTGGTTTTACGTGTTTCAGGAAGGTTCGGGATGAATTTCGACGTCTTACCTGGAATATTTCAGAACCCCCTGATCAATCAAATGATCGCAAATTGTGAAGAGCTGGGACGAGACTATCTTGTCCCAACAGCTCACTTGTTGTTTGGTTCATGTATAGGTCCTCTTCGGACCACTACGGAGACAAATGACTGGCGTTACAACCGCCTACCAAGTCGGCACCGTGGAGCACAAGCTACACCGCTTACTTGGAACACATGTCCTGAAGTCACATCACCGACTTCACCAAAAGGAATGGATCGATTTTGCTTAGCCACTAAAAGCATCTCTCGTGTCAATGAAACTTCTTTATTGGTCACTCTTGTGGGAGATAAGCAAAGAAATCCAAACCCTATTGAAGATATCGAGAATCCCTTGGAAGAGCTTGTTGATAAGCTTGACGAGCTGAGGATCGCTTCTAATGCTAATTTTGAGGCAAGTTCTGAACATGTTTCGATATTGGGAGAAGAAATCGTTGGCGTTAAGTTTGAGCTTCGACACCAAAGGGAAGCTATTCGAGATCAAGACCTGAAGATTGTCAACTTGGAGTTTGTTTTTAACAAAGCAAATGACAGTCTTGAGTGGATAACTACAGTAGAACCTCTATAAATTAATACTCAATAAATTAATAACTTCTATAAATTAATAAATTTCTCCGGTCCCGAGTTGGAACCAGTGTAAATTTTGACATAATTCGATAAAATAATAAGATTAATTTTAGAAATCCTATGTAAATATATAGTCCCATTAATACTATAAATTAATAATTTTATGAATATGTCAAAATATATTTATAGATATGTTATATATGACTCATATATTTAGTGAAATATGACCCTTGTGTTGTTTGTTTTTTTCTTGAATTTGCATTAATTTTTGTTAAAATTCTTTTATAGTACTTTCACTGCATTTAAAACTTTTGATATTATCTGTTAGACATGATAATTATTTTATTACTTGTAATTAATTCCAGAAAAGTATTGATTATAACAAAAAAAAACTAATTTTTAAAGTATTGTTTTATAAAATTACGAAATAAGACAAATCTCTCTATAAATTAATAATTATTAATTTATCGAAAAATTAATACCTCTATGTTATAAACCATTAAAGATGGATCTCCATAACCGGCCCATACAAGCCCAAGTTCACAAGGCCCATCGTTGCTACCTATTCCCATTAGGTTTAGGACTTGTGTACTCCTATATATATATATATATATATATGTACTCTTCTCATTTAATGAATAACACAGCCATTAGATTTATAACACTCTATAAATTAATAAAATTTCATGGTCCCAACGTTATTAATTTATAGAGGTTTTACTGTAGAACCTTACAAAATGGTTTTACTAATCCTGAGGCCTGCAAACCAATGGAGGATGAGCCTGCCTACATGACCCTCAGAGGAAACGAAAAACAGGTAAGTCTTTCACCTCATTTCAAAGATAAATTTTTCAATAAAAATTTTTCAAGAAAAGATAAAGGAAATGCGGGAACCAAAGTCCTATATTGCAACGTGGTCTCTCGGGAAGACTACGTGCAAGGACTATGGTCGCATGACCAAAGCACGATGACGCGGTCACGAGGCGAACCGCCGCATGACCAGACGCACGACCCGCGGTCGAGACTGTCTCTGCCGCACGGTCAAGCTCTCAGTCTGCGGTCGGGGCCAGTAGTACCTACCGACCCGTACCGTCGTCTCGTTTCGCAAACGGTTCCACACGGCCACTTTTCTAGCCCGTGGACTGTTCCAACGTAGATGAATGATCGACTCATCGACCCTCGGTCGCATGAGGCCGCAGCCAGACCAAGAATGACGGACGACCACCACACCACACGGGACCTAGCCGAAGGCACACAGCCGCACGACGAAGGCCCAATGGTGCGGTCGACGACCTGTTCGCCTCATGACCAGAGACCGATGGTGCGGTCGACGCTACCATGGCCGAATGGCCAAGCTTTCGATCCAAAACCCGGAGAGCTATGGATTGTTGATCAAAACGGACAGTTTAACCGTATCGTTCTTAGTGGACATGAATCTTCAGTAGCATCCAATGAACAATTCGAACATGGAGTCTATGATAAGATTTCACCTGAAGAGGAGTTTAAAAGGAGAAGCCCCAGTGTACCACCTGGTTTTGGTAACAATTTGAACTTGAAGCCGCCTATCTGTGATAAGGGCCTCACCTTAAAGGTTCCACCAGACCGAATCTTTCAACCTCTGGAAGAGAAGGACTTGAAGAGCACCGAGATACGGGCAACTGAAGTAGAAAGTAAGGAGGCTACATCTGAAGAAGTCACGAAAATTCACCATGCCGTCTTGGGACAACATATATTGATCTCTGAACGGTTGAAGGTTGTGGAAGACCAACTTAAGATTCTGCTCTGCAGAATGGGACACTACAAAAAGGGATTGAGCGATACCAACTCAAAATTCTCTACCATGGAAGCAGAAATGCATACTCGGTTGAGAGAAGTGACTGGTTCATGTGATTTGTGTCGCCAACTCATCTTGGACAGTGAAGCCCGTACAACCACCACGATCGAAAGGCTGGATGGTAAATGGGATAAGCTTATGGAGAGATTAGGAAAAGCCCAAATTCGATTCTGGAAAAAGGAAAGAAGCGAAGAGGAAACTCCTGATGGAAAAGGAAATTTTCTCCAAAACCCTGGTGAAACAGGAAAACTTCTAGAAAGCCCAGAAGAGATAGGAAATCTCGACCCTATAAAAGAATGCAACGCAGTCTTTTATATCTCAGTAGAGCTCGGCCAAAAAGAAAACCTCAGAGACAAGAAAGCAGTCACAAGTTCCTCTGAAGAAATCGAAAAACCTAACCCTAGGATTATCAAAAATTTCGGCCTAATGAGTAACCCAAGAGAAGAAGGATCAAGTTCCATGGAGATTAGCAACGAGCCATCTCACTATGCTGACCTACCTGTTAGGAAAAGCAGAGAGGGAAGAACCACGGACGAAGAAGAAAGCGAAGGCGAATGGGCCGATCAACATGAAGACCCTTCTGAAGACGAGGACGATGACGTTCGTGACACGGCTGACTCACGCAAAGTATCTAAGGAAGACGACGATCCAGAAGATGACTTCATAGGTGAATACTATGGGCAACCTGTCGTAGCAAGCGAAGAGGAAGAATCTTCATCGCTCCCCTCATATTATAGCACTAGCTCGCTCCCAAGAGGAAGCTCGCCTGAAATTGAAGAAATTCCAAGGAAGAATTGGCATTCAGCAAAGAGAAAGCGAGGGAAATTCAGAGACTTGGTCAGCAAACTACCGCGGACCATGAGTTTCGAAGAAGCCTGGGAGAAGTACAAATTGGAATCATACTTGCTCGATAAAGTGGATACGAAGAGACAACTAGAGGATTATTTCATCGAAATTCGCCTTGACTTGTATCCACCGGAAAGTTCTGAGACAATCCGAAATTGGGTCCAGGAATACAGGAGAATAAAGAGTAGAAGATGCCTCTACAAGGTTGAAAGCCCTGGGCAATTTCTTATCAAAGCTGAGATCAACGGAGTTGAATTCGAAAACGTTTTGTGTGATGCTGGTTCTTGCATCAACATGATGTCTAGAGAAGTGTATCAGGCAATCGGCGGAAGAGGGCTTAAGCCGTCTAAAATCCGCGTAGGAATGGCCGATACGTCCTGTATCATCCCAGATGGAGCTCTCGACAATGTTATGGTTGAAATTGGAGAATGTGATGTCCCTGTGGACTTCCAAGTAATCGAGATTTCGAGGAGGCAATCCTCGCAAATCATACTAGGGACTCCTTTCCTAGCCACTGTTGGAGTTGTGATGGATTTGCCAAAACGAAGAATGTTTTTCGCATACATCGATAAGAAGGTCTATTACGACATCACTCCCGGCTCAGGAATGGAACTTCGCGTTGAACGCAGAAGAGACCAAGACAACGAGGACGAGAAGGAGGTCTCGAGTCAATCGAAGAGAAGACGTGCGAAGAAGGCTTGTCCCGAGACAAGTTCTTCACTGAAATAAGCCAAGAGAAGGCAAAAACGTCGAGCTAAACGACGTTAAACAAAAGCGCTTGATGGGAGGCAACCCATTTTCTTTAGGACCTAATTTTTCCCATTCCGTTTTGTTCTTGATTCTTGCTTTTGATTCTTGTCTTTGCTTCTAGTTTTTGTTTCAAGTTTTTCAGGTTTTTAATAAAATAGAAAAGAAAAGAAAAAGGAGAGAAGTAGTTTTACCGCTTAGAGTCACAAAGACGGACCAAGCAGGACCACGGTCCCAGGCCACACGACCATGGGCCGGGCACGCGGTGCCGAGAAGGATCGGCCGCATGACCGGGCAACCGTCATGCGGCAAAGAGGTCATCGAACAGCACGGCAGAAACCAAAAGTTTGGGACTGCACGGGCCATCCAAACCCACCGAACCAAGGCGACCAGCCCACTGAACGAACGGATCGTGACCATGGAGCAAAAGGGCAATCGACCATACGGTCGAAGTACCAACCGATAGCCCCGAGGCCACACACGACCAAACATGACCCGCGACGATTCTCTATACCCGCAAGCCAAGTCTTTACAGCCCATCCCACCATGATTCAAAAGCACCATATGCATTCATTTCACGCCACCTCTACACTATTCCGCCAGCATATTGCATTATTTATCTATTAGGACTTTTATTTTTTGTTTTTGGTTTTCTAATTCGTTATTGATGGTTTTTAGGTTTTGTAACAAGGACGATGCAAAAGTAGATTATACGGAGAATTCGATGAACCTTTAAAAGTTTATTCGATTACAAGCAAGTAAAGAGAAACGAAGAAGAAGATCAGTGAACCTTGTATCCACCCACCACCATGCCCACCAAATACGAATTGGCAACAATTCAAGTCTGGGGGAGATACCAACCTATCCATCGTACCATCTCTACCACACAAGGTGACATTGTTCTAAAACTTTAATCTTTCATTTCCACGCACTTATCATCTTTCCTCACCGAGGACGGTTCGATTTAAGTCTGGGGGGAAGGATGTTCCATCCGTTACTAATGTGCTACTTTCTTTTGTTGACTTGCGAAATTCGCCATTTTTTTTACATCGATACGGAATTTTATCGAGTCGTTTTATTGAGTCAAAACTAGTAGGGAATAAGGACCTTATCATATGATGAAATTGACCACTCAAGGTGTTGAGAATTGTTTTTCTTAGGAACGCTTATAGGACTCGTTTAGAGCGGACAATACCTAGAAACTCATGACCGGATCACTCCCCAGAAGTTTCATTCTGCGGAGATTTCTGTTGGATCGGAAGTCAACTCTATTTAATTTGAACCTAACCTGACTTTTAATTCTCTCTTATTCAAGGTGTTAGATCGGGGAAACGAGCGGATACATTCAGGACGTCACATCACTTTTTACCAATCTTTTTCGACGATCCTGAATGGCCACTCATTTTTAGTGGTTCCCACCCTTAACCTTAACCTCACTTCAGACCTCATGCATTTTCTTTTCTTTCCTGTTCTAGCAGTTATGTGCAAAAACGCCGGAGAGAGAGGAACGACGCGGTTTTCAATCAAGAAGATAAAAGAACTAAAGAAAGCCAGAGTCGATGCATAGAGCTGAGATAAGAGGAACTAAAGCAACCTATCGGATCCATATACTCAAGGTAAAATACGTACACTTCTGAGATTGGCTAACCGTTTCCCTTTTCGAAAAAAAAAAAAAAAAAAAAAATATATAAAACGTAGAAGAAGAATCGGGTAGAAGTGAACCAAGGGATGTCGTGGCTACAACCATGCATACTTTGGACCTCATGGAAACCTGTTTCCGATTCCCAAAAAAAAAAAAAAAAAAAAAAAACGAAAAGAAGGGAAATGGTTGCTAATAAAGTTTCAGGAAGTACGAAGGAAGATCCATAGGAGTGCAAGGAACCAGCCTAGAAGGAAAACGAGTAGTTTGCAAGAGAAACCCACAGAAAAATCTAAGTCTGGGGGAATCTCAAAAGAAGGAAGAAAGAGTTGAGTGAAGAAAGGTTGAAAACCGTGGACATCAATTGGGCCACTCTCTCTTGCGGTTTTGCATAATATCCTGCATTCTCGCGATTATCTGGTAACCCTAAACACTCTAAACTCCACTTTAAACACTAAATGCCTCTTAATACCAAGCGCCGTCTACCCTAAATGATATCCTTCGGATGAGAGAGCCACGCAAAATCCTTAATGAATGTAGGGAGTTCACTAACGTGAATTCAGAGTTTTTGCAGGATTGGAACCGAAGGATCAGAGTTGAGAAAGTCGTGTGTCTAATAGTGAGACTGTTCTAACGCGATTTCTTGTTTTAATGTGGTCTGCAGATAGCAAGTCAAACCACGGTCTCTGATGGTAAGAGAGTTCCCGTGATTTTCAAACCTCTCTTCCACGACCTGACTTGATTGTTTGCTTGAGGACAAGCAAAGCTTAAGTCTGGAGATCTTGGTGGCATTGGAAAGCTTAAAAAGTCAAGATTCACCCCGAAGTGGAATCAACCCATTTGGAGCTGTCAGTCGAAAGTTATAACCGTTTGAAGACCGGCCTGTCCAGGCGCACGACCAAGTCGTGGCCATGCGGCCAAGCACATCATGAGCGCACCACTGGAGCCCGATCATGCGGCCAGAACATGTCTTTGGCCGACTCAAAAAGCCCAGGAGTGCAGCATTAAAAGCCCAAGTCGTTAGGCCCAAGACCAAACTCGAAGAGGAGGAAACCCTAACCCTAATTCAAGAATTGAAACCTATAAATAGGGGTCTCCACCCTAGGGTTTCGATATGCTTTGTTGGTGCCTCTAAGAACATCACGCTGCAGCCCTAGAGAAGCAGCAAGGAGACTTGAGGAGCCTCTTCGGACGTCTCTTTGATCACCTCCTTCGTTTGTGACTCTTGGTTTCTTTACCTTTTCTGTTTCTTGCTTTTACTTGTTATCTAGGAGAAGTTGTTTCATCTCTTTACTCGTTAGAGAGAAGAGATCTCTGAACCTATTCGTTTTGTTTTAATAAATATCATACGTTGCATGGTTGTTCATCTTTTCTTAATCATTTTGATGGTTGACTGTAATATGTGTGAGTAGTTCTTTTAGTTTGGTTTAAGGGATATTCAAAGGGGATTTCATGTTAGGCTAATTTGAGGGATCGATTTTAGGTTAGTATCTTTTGCTCCTGGTCTTCTCTGATCGTGAGTCTAATGCATGTGTGACGGAGTAATTAACCTTAACCTGATAATAGATTAGTGGATCTCCTGACAGTTGTATCCCTTGTCTGAAATAGATCTAGCAGAGCTCTAACATATCGCGACACCTATACTGTAGACGGTCGCGTGACTGAGTTAACTTAGCAATCTCGAACTTAATGCGTGCTTCTTATTGAGTGTCCCCCGCGTCTCGCGTACTCGGATAACCGAATAGGAAGTCATTAGCAACGAACCTTACAGGTCAGGGGTTTGATGGTATTTAGTGATTGTAGTTTGTGAACAGGCTTTAAATCGATGCTCGTCTGAAACCCTCAAGTGAAACCTAGCTATGAATACCCTGCGAATCCCTGAATGCCCAACGCTTGTCTTTTATTAAATTCTCTTAATCATTTTATTGCTTTGCTTTCATTAGTTAGTTTTCATTTAGTTTATTTAATTTGCTTTAGTTTAGTTATCTTGCATTTAGTTCTTAGGTTTTACATTTCGTTTACTTAGATTAGGAACCTCAACAACCCCATCTTCATATTTAGTCCTCAGCCCGATTTGAATCTGTTTGATTTGCTTTGGTACACCTCATTCCGTGTGGATCGATACCTTAAATACTGCGAGCGATAAGTTGTGCACTTGTGACCATTCAATTGTGTTATTAAGGTTAAAAGCCTAAGTTCGCTTGGGTGAAACCTGGTAGGTCTATTGTAGACACATCACATAGAAAATGTCTGGACGGTTGTACTCGACAAGAGTTCGAGCATTGTCAGGATTCTGATCACTAGCGCCCACTGGTTGTTCTCGTCCGTTGTGTCGTTCGACACGGCCAGGAGGCTGTCGTTCGACACCATTCGGGTTTAGAAGCTGATTGCCTCCTGCTACGGCCAATGCCTGATTGTTGGCAGGTGGCGGTGGTGGGATAATCTGGCCGTGTTCATCAAAAACTTAGCCTGCTGCATTCAAATAGGTCCCATCAGCTTGAAGCATTTGAGCGTTTTGGATCTTCCATCTCAGCTGATTGTTTGTTCTTTCTCCCTGTTCTTTCGATTCTCCTAAGTTCTTCGGTTGATGGATTCAGTAACTCAGGATTCTTAGAGCTTCTGGTAGTTCGACTGGACATGCACTTGAAACACACAAGAGAAGGAAAGAAAAAGAGAAAGTTAGTAAAGTAAAAAGAGAAAGTGAGTAAAGTAAAAAGAAAAAGTTTAGACAAAATCCTAAACTGGAACCTAATGGAAACAAAAATCCCCTTTGGCAACGGCGCCAAAATATGATAAGCTCAAATTAATCCTAGAGCTACTCTCTCAAATTAAGAGATCACTGTAGTACTTAGGGATCATATCCAAAAGAGATGTTACGCAATAGGTGTGCAATTGTCGGATTAGGCTAAACCAAATAGATGTAAAAGTAAACGAAAGCAAATCACAGAATATTAAATCAAGGTTTTAAACAAATAAGAGAAAGCGTTAGACCTAGGGTATTCTCAGAAAATCAGGAATGATGAATGTATGATTAGTCAGGATAAATTAATCAATGCTCTAGAACTTAAACACAAATGTAAAGCTAACCAACTCCCGCTATGAAAGCCTCTAAACCTAGAAACATAATCCCAAATCCCTTTGTGAATTCTAAAAAATCTAAGTTTGCATTAAAATCAAGTTCAATATGTTCACAAGACCCTAAACCAAATCCCTTTGTGAATAGGAGTGTTTGCTAATCAGAGATATGTTCAAGTAATCAATCCCACTCCCGCGGTGACTAACAACCTAAGTTCAATTTCCAGGTAGCTAATCTAGAATAAGCATTAAGAATAATCTCAGATTAAGAACAATAAGATAGACAATTCTTAACTAATCAATCCATTCAATCAAACCATCAAATCCTTATGAGAAACCCTAAATCTAACAAGAGATCTACTCAGACATGGTGAATGAAGAAAACATCATGAATAGAATAGATATCATAAAAGAATTAAAGGAAGAAGTAAAGGAGTTCAGAATCTTCTCTCTGCAGGGAGATCTGATTCTTCTCTCCAAAATCTCTCAAAAACTCTCTAGAACAACAAGGCTTATGCCTTAGAAAATGACTTCGGTCTAAACAATGACCTTAGAAACAATATATATACAAGCTAGGAACATCATGGGCTTGAGTAGGTCGGTCATAGGAATCCTAAGAAGTCTTGGAATCGAATTGGGCTTCAAATTCGTCAATCTGCAATCTGTCTGGGCAGTGTGTCGTTCGACGCAGATAAGTTGTGTCGGTTGACACAACTCTGCAATCTCGACAGTGACAGCTGAAAATCTGCATACGTCTTCAAAACTGCATATAAGCGCCAAATTGATCCAAATTGGTTCATTTTGCTCCAAGTAAGCTCCAAACGTAACATAACCTGTAAACACACTAAAACACTATAAAAACACTAGAAAGACTCTAAAAACGAATCCTAAAACATATAGATAGAGGGTAAAATATGGGTTATATCACGCTCCTTCTTCTTGGAGTCTTCGACGGTTGGTTCACTTCAACCACTTCCGCTTATCTCCATCACTTGTACCACAGGATCCGGTACAAGCGCCTTGATCAGTGCAGCCATTTGCGCCATCATTGCCTTCATGTCATTCCATTGTACTTGGGCTAACGGAATCTCATCCAGATTTTCGTTCCCATCATTTGCACCAAGACCTGGTGAGCGAGACGCTGTCGAGGATTCGCCTCCATCCTCAGTAGTACCCGCAAAACGCATACTGTGGCGTTGTCCACCCGGAATCTAGAGAGCCGATGGTCTCTGACCTTCTCCAACCACATGCCCGGCTGGATTCTGTCCGGATGGTTCCACGCAAGATTCCACAGCTCGTGTCTCTTCCACCACATCCTTATCCTTCTTACTTTTTCCAGTTTTGTTGTTCTTACCCATCTGCAAAACTTGCTAGTTAGTCACGACAAACACAAAGTAAACCGTTAAAGAGTAAGGCAACACTACCGTGAGAACCCTTGAGCCGATGAGTGGTGATCCTAACCCGCACTAACTGTTCTAGGAGCAAGCATGCTCTGATACCAACTTGAAAGACCCAAACCCAGACTGCCCAAGTCCGTGTGAGGTTCTCCCATTGCATGCACTACTTAATCCGTTATATATTCCAGTTTTAGGGCCCATTCCTTAGACAAATTATATTTATATCATTCTGAGATTCATTACTTTGAGTCATATGCAATTATTAGAGTAAACAAGCAAAACGAGTACTTTATTGATATGATAAAGGATTCGATACGACTTATGAGTTTGCATATAAGCTATTGATGGGGCTCAGAAGAGCCTCACTAGTTTCACCCAAGCGAACTTAGGCTTTTAACCTCAGGTGAATACAATTGATTGGGTTGCAAGTGCACAACCTATCGCTTGTAGTACTTAAGGGTCGATCCACGGGGATATGAGTGCGCGATAAGCTTATAAGAACAGATTATGGCTAGAACGAAATAAGAAAAGGGTTTGGTTGTCACGTAACTAAAATGAAATGCAATACTAATTAACTAAATGCAAGTAAACTAAATGAAAAGCAATGAACTACTACTAAATGAATAAATAAATAAAGCAATGAATAACTAAGCAAATAAAGAAAGAAAGCAATAAAACGATGGGAAAATCAATAAGAGAAAGCGCTGGGCCTTCAGGGGAACATCTCCAGAGTTATCAAGTTTTCATAGATTGTCAGGTTGCAATTTAAAGACAGCTCGGTTTATGATTCATGAACTTAGACACTGCTGTAGATCTAACGACTCCCATCGCTAGACCCTAAACTGACGCGTATCAGGCCCAAACATCACGAGGTGGAGGGCTTTCGTATTCTCGCAATCTGCATTATCGATTAAGTCTAATATTGTCCACAACGTCACTTTGCATCTATCGAACCTCAATCTGCTACTCTTCTAAACTAGTTCCGACTACACAACAAGATTTTGTCAAGTCGTGGTATCTAAGATAAGCTCTTTTCGCGGTGAATCTTCCTTTCTACTTCGAGCGGTTATAATAAGTTAGAAGATGAATCATGCCACAAACCAATAGATCTAGCAACCTAAACAATCATAGAAACCAAAACGTACCCCTTTGAATCACCCCATCAAACCCAACAAGAAGACTACTCGCTCATGGTTAAGCGAGACATCAAAACAGATCTAGAAGAAAGCAATAACATAAACGATGCAATAGATAAAAGAATAAGATTCAGAGGTTCTTATAGAAAACAACTAGTAAAAGCAAAGGAACAAGAAAACAGAAGTAACAAGTGGATCCAACGACGAAGGGACTGAGGGAGACGTCCAAGGAGGCTCCCAAAGGCTTCAAATCTTCTACTCCGGCGGCTACTGTCTTCTAGGGTAGAGCACACGAAACCCCAAAGCCATAGAGTTGTATTTATAGGCTTCATAGGTCGGTGGTAGCTAGGTTTAGGGTTTACTTCGTCGAAACTTCGTGTATTGGGCCAAACGACTTGGGCTTTTTATGTTGCACTCTTAGGGCTTGAAACGTGGCTAAGACGTGTGTCCAGGCCGCATCATCGGGTCCCCGTGGTGCGTTCGTGGTGGTACTTGGCCGCACGGCCATCGCATGGTCGCTGGGCGACAGGTCGGTCTTCAAATGATCATAACTTTTGACTGGCAGCTCGGATTGGGTTGATTCTACTTGGAGGTGAATCTTGACTCTTTAAGCTTTCCAATGACACCAAGAACTCAAAATTTGGTGTAAGGGAAGGTCGCCAACGAATGTCAAACTTCTGATGATCTGAAACTGTCCTACAAGTCCTTTTTCTCCCATTTTGGTCCTTTTTCCCTGATGAGTCTTATTTTTATCGTTTTTAATCTATGTTTTAGGATTATTATTTGAGTCAACTAACATATATTAGATAAGTTTTAGGACTATATGTTTCACTTAGTGTATTTCAGGTCTGAGAAGCAAATATTGGAAAAGAAAGAGTTTTGGATCATTTTGGATGCAATTATACATATAAAGATGTAGAGTCCAGCAGACCCGTCAGAAGTATGGCCTCAGACGAAGACCTTTCCACCGTTGGATCGTTCTGATATTTTAATACAAGATAGCCACGGATGTTAGCTTTCATCTCCAAGTGGTTGGAAGCAAATCCAACGGTGCAATCAAGAGTTATGGCCAATTTACTGAAGACATGTCAACCTGCTGACAAAGCCGACGCGGACGAGAGTCGGGATCGACCGATCCACAATTGGATCGATCGATCCTAAGAAGAATTTCGGCCTAAGCCCATGAAGACATGGACCGATTGATCCGGTCCATGGATCGACCGGTCCACCGCCTCTTTTGCCTCTTCTCCAAGACTTTCCATTTCTTTCTTTCCTTTTGTTGCTCTCCCTTTTACTATATAAAGGGGGGCTCGCCCCTTGTATTAGACACACCGAAAATCAGAATTCATTTTACTACTTTTCTTTAGTTTGTGGGCAAGAGACCTCAAAGCTCTCTAGCTCCTTTTTAGTTTTATTTTAGGAAATAAAGATGTTTCCATTTATGAAGTTCTTTGTTTCCTTTTCCATGTCTGAGTAGTTTCCTTATTAGGTTTAGGGTTTCGGAAAGGATGTGAATACTCGTTAGGTTGTTAGTTTGGGAATTTATCTTTAGAGTTCTTTGTCTATTGTTGTTCTTAATGCTAGGACTTGATTGATCACCCTGTTCTAGATTCTAGGTCGATTATCGTGGCATCAAAAGTGCTGTTAGTCGTCCTGACCTACTTAGATGAGCAAAGTGATCCATGGCCAAAACACCCATTGTAGTCGTGGCACTTTGTGAACATATCAATCTTGTTGATTAATGCTAGCCTTGCTTTGTTAGGATCACGCCAAAAGCCGTTTCCTAGTTTAATATTGCTAAGTTAGGCATTGGTAGTGACACGCGACTTGCCTTTATTATTGTGAATTGAGTTCAAGAACGGTTCTTAAATATTCCCATAAATCGAACTGCTTGTAACCTCACATCCTGGAAGAATACCCTAGACCTAATACTTGTCTTATTATTTGAATTACTTGTTTAATTAATCGTTTGCTTAAAACAAAACTCTTAAATTGCTCCTAGCTATATTTGGTCTAATTATCTTATAGTGCAACTTTGGTCTCTGTGGATTCGACCCTTAAATACTACAACTGATTGCCGTCTTTGATCCGGTAGTTGTTTTATTCTAGGTTTTTATTTGAGCAAAGATCATTCCCTGAAACCTGTAAAAACTCTTTGTTCTTGCAAAAACATAGTTATTGGCTTATTTGCATCAGAAATGCATCAAAACCTTCTCAAAGACCTTATAAAAACATAGCTAAAATGGGCGAAAATCCCATGTTATCAGCTATTACAAGTCTGTCATCGATCCTAACTACCCGCTTTCATCACCACCCATCTTCCAGGCCAAGGTCTCTCGCGCCTATGCCAAGTCCTTCCCACGATTATTATCCTTTCCTGGAAACAAAGACCGTCAGTTTACATATATTTAGTGGACGGATAACCCGTCTCTTTATTTAGGGCGAATGATGCAATGTCCCAGCCCTTAGTCATACAACCGTCTGACACTTAGTACGGTTCCCATCTGGATCAGAGACCAAGTCTAGGCCATGGCGCCCGAGAACTCACGGATTGCTTCTTAAACCGCCAAGTCACCCAACTGCCCAAACCCTTCCCCAACCCTTCTGATCTATTTCCGACCCTTAAACTAAGCCGAATCACCGGCCAGTCTATGAATCCGAGTCAAGCCAGAGTCATACTCACCTTTGCCTACGCGGTGGTTTGACTAAACCCGCGTCGACCCTTCTTACGACCGATCTCCCTACTCGGCCTCTTTCTCCTTTGATTCGACTGCCTTAGGCGGATTCCTTATTATCTCTTACTTTTCTTTTTTCTTTTTGAGTTCATATCTGCGCTGCATGGAAACGTCACTCACTGTCCGATTCCCGATTCCGAATCGTCAAAGGGAGCGGAAGCGCCCGGAAGCGCCCGGAAACGTCACGGAATCGCGATTCCAAAAATCCAGTTATTGGAAGCGTCTTGGGAGCGCTCGATTCGTGTTTGGAAGCGTGACTGTATATGGACAGAAGCACAATCTTTAACTTTTTTTCAATTTGGGCTTTGAACCTCTTTGCCCCATTCTTTTTGCCAGCCCACTTATATAATTTTATATATTTAAGTTTTTATAAAAGAAAGAACACAAATCGTCGTTACTAAATTTCTTCTTCCCCAAAAGTCAAAACTCCCCACGAGCATGACCTAGGAGCAAAGCGAGGTGTTTTTTCTAATTCTTTCATCTTGATGTATATTATGAATTTAGGAATAGCTTATTACAATAAGGTTATTGTTTTCGTTTGATTATTGTTTTATGGTGTTTTGCTTGAGTGGATGTTCTGTTTGTTACTTTGTTTAATGTATACCTTTTCTAAGTGGGGAAATTGTTTATAATTGAATCTCAAACCACGAAAGAGTAGTGAATCTTTATGAGCACATGTCTACGCCTACGTTAACGTTTACGTCTTAGTTTAAATTTTGACAATTTTTTAATTTTGCAGAAATATGAACACGTCTACGTCTCAAGATCCGATACATCGTTCCGAAGAAACTACAAACATGGAGGAACAGCCTATTGTCGATGATAAAGCGCCTTTATGGATTTATGTGAATAAGATTGAGAAACTAGCAGGAGGTGGATCATGGAGGTTTGAATGCAAATTTTGCAAGATAAAATACGTTGGATCTCATAGTAGAGTTGTGGCTCATCTGATACAAGAAGGAATTAAAGTATGCTCTAAGGTTACTTCTCAACAGCGTGCTAACATGAAAAAGTTAGTTGATGATTGCAAGGAGAAGATTAAACGTGCCGCTCCTAAAACAGTTCCATTGCCATCGTCATCAAGAAACGCATCTAGTTCTTCTCTCGATTATGATATGAGCTATAAAGTTCCTGATGCAAGTGGGTTTGATCCAAAGAAAAGAAAAGGAATGGGTTCTCCTGTGGAAAAAGCATTTAAGAATGAGGCTAGGGAGCAATGTGATGGAGAGGTAGCTAGAATGTTCTATACAGGTGGTTTGTCTTTCAACCTTGCAAGAAACCCTCACTACCGCAGCTCATTTAACCGTGCATCATATATTCCAGGATATGTTCCCCCTTGATATAATTCATTGTGGACTACACTTCTCCAAAAAGAAAGAAAGAATATCGACTTGCACTTGCAGCCTTTGAAAAACACATGGAAACAAAAAGGAATAAGTATATGTAGTGATGGTTGGTTAGATCCACAAAGAAGACCAATATTTAACTTGATTGCTGCAAATGAGAGTGGTCCAATGATGTTAAGAGCGATCAATAGCCAAGGAGAAACAAAAACTGGTGAGATGATTGCAGATCTGATCATAGAATGCATAAAGAATTCATATGTGTGGGCTTTTTCTCTGTGTTTTCGCGTGTGAGAAATGAAAGCCAAGGCCATTTATTTATAGATTTTCGGACAAAACCATCGAGAGAACCGTTGCCCTAAAGCGCCCTTCTATTGGCGTCGTTTCGCTTAAAACTGCCCATTGGTGTCGTTTCGGACACACAATATCCGTCCCATAACTCGCATCGGTTTGCTATCGATGGTAACTAAAATATTTTTTTAGACTAGGTTAAGAACTTAAGATAGTCGAAAAAGTTTTCTCGTTTGGTAATGAAATCAGCTTTCATTTCTATTATTAATGATGTCTTTTGTGTATAAACTAGGAGATAAAATTTTCTATTATTCTCCTAATTTGAACTTGTTGATCCTTCCAAACCTATGGGCCTATGGATGAACAAAAATTTAGTATTTGTGGTATTTTTGGAAACAAAACCAAACCATAGTATTAGGAGGAATTTCTCATAAACAAAACACAAAAAAAATATATATATATATATATGCTTCCACGAGACTTAAAAAAATGGATATTCCATAAACAAAACCACGAATATTCGGTATTTAATAATTAATATTAAACACAATATATATGTCCCCAATATATATATTATCAGCCACCATCAATCCTCAACCAATTGGATTATTCTCAACCTGCCATGAAATTCGGCAAGAGCCTTAGCAACCAGATCGAAGAAACTTTACCTGAATGGCGCGACAAATTTCTCTCTTACAAAGAACTCAAGAAGAAGCTTAAGCTCATGGAGCCTCGAGGCGTTGAGAATCGTCCTAACAAACGTTCGAGATCCGACCCTGATTCTGTCCACGCAGATCCAACGGCAGGTATGACCAAGGAAGAGCTCGATTTCATTAGTCTTCTCGAAGACGAGCTTGAGAAATTCAATTCATTCTTCGTTGAGCAAGAAGAAGAGTATATCATTCGATTGAAGGTACCCTTCAAAAATCTCTCAATCGAATTTTACGTAATTTTCATTCTTCTGTTATTGCTGTTTGTTTTCCAATTTTAATCTTTGGTTGGCTTATCATTGTCTTATTCGTTAATCAAGTTTCAAACAATGGAGCTTTGGAGAATTTTTTTGTTTTTGCAAACTTTAAGTATTTACATATTATCTGTAAATTTGTTAGATATGTTATAGGCTTCCAAATCAACTGAATATAGTTGAATGATATAGAGTATGAACATAGTTATTAAGAGACTTATGTACCACTTAGTATCATTCTAAAGTTTCAAAGGACTAGAATTTTATTTCCAGTTTTGATCTTTTGTTGGTTAATCATTGTCTAATTCTGTTAATCTGCATTTTCTTTTTACTTTTATTAGAGATGAAGGATGGGTTTTTGTTTTTTGCAGAACAACCTTAACTATGTTATAAGCTGCCAAATCCACTGAATTATTAGCTTATTTTGTTAACCGAATGAGAAATCTTGTACAAGTTTTAAAGGTAGTTGAATGAAATAGGGTTTGAACATAGTTAGGTAGAGATTTTGAAGTTTCAATAGACTAGAATTTTTGTGTGGAGCATTTTTCTTGTAAACAACATATTCAACTCTTTTCTTTCCGGGTAACGGAATCGCAGGAATTGAAGGATCAAGTGGCAAAAGCGAAGAATTCAAATGAAGAGATGATAAATATAAAGAAAGAGATTGTAGACTTTCATGGAGAAATGGTCTTGTTGATGAATTATAGTGCTCTTAACTATACTGGTAAAACTTTCTTTCTCATGTGTCATGTCTTCTCCATTTTCTTCCGTTGGTCCTTTCTCGTATGTTCTAAAAAGCTGATATTAAGTAAACTGATGCCTGACCAGAACAAGCTCGCATGAGTTTTAAGAACTCATCCAAAGCGGAAATGTTCAGTTTTACCAATTGGTCAATGGGCAATACTTTTATGGGTTTTGTAAGAATCTAGTAGTAACTTGAACTAGTGTTAACATTAAGTCTATAGAAAGGGTCAATATATTCTCCACGATTTGTGTATTATTTGTTAAATTCAAATGTGCCCACATGATGGAATATGCTCTAATTTGTTTAATTAGCCACTCATAGCAGATGCTTTATGCTTTACTTATACTTTTTCTTAAGAATAAATCTGTGGTTTATACCTTTATTCTTATTCCCTAAATGTTTAGAATTCTTTTCTATTGGTTTACAGGATTAGCAAAGATTCTGAAAAAGTATGACAAAAGAACCGGTGCTTTAATCCGTTTACCGTTCATCCAAAAGGTTCTACAAGAACCTTTCTTTACGACTGACCTACTCAACACATTTGTAAAAGAGTGTGAGGCTATGCTCGACCGCCTTTTCCCGTCGAACAAAAGTCGGAATCTGGAGGAAGAAGAAGGAGAGCCGACAACTTCTGGAACGGTGAAGACATCAACAGACGATTCTGACCTTCTCAGAGTACCGAAAGAACTGTCTGAGATCGAGTACATGGAGAGCTTGTATATGAAGAGCACTGTATCGGCATTAAAGGTATTAAAGGAAATCCGCAGCGGTAGCTCCACAGTTAGCGTCTTTTCGTTGCCACCATTGCAGGCTACTGGATTAGAAGATGATGATTCATGGAAGAAGAAAGTTGGTGTACTCGAACAAGTAGCCAAATGAACTATGACTATTGTTATTTTTTAATTCTCTTTTTTTTTTGTTCTTCTTTAAATAGTTATGTACAAGTAATTGTATACGCTTAGAGTTGTAAAAGATGAATCAGAACATAGAACTGTGATCATCTTTCCACATTTAAACTTGGTTGCGTGTACTTTTTCTTTTGCTGCATATCATGAATGAAAAATTCTACTGTAACACCTACTTTAATGCAGAGAGAGGTCACTGAAAAAAAGAGGCTTTTATTACTGCATTCTTTCTTAACTTCTTAAAACGAGACTATTGTAGATAATTTGAATCACAAGGAATCAAAATTTGTTGCTTATAAGAAATTGTTTTGCTCTTCTTCTCCGTGTATAGAATTGTAAAGCATTTCACTTGTGCCGCTTTGCTATGAGATTGGTTTTTGTAAGTTGTAATATGTGGGCCTTTCTTTTGTATGGCTTGAATAAGGTTTTGACGGATCTTGCTTCATCATTTAGCGGGCTTAAATAAAGTATTTTATAAAGTTTTATAAGATTCTAGATTGACAACCCATGCTTCGCCCGGGTGATATATTTTTAAGTTTTTGTATGTGTGTTTGTATTATAAAGTTTGTTTTAGGGTTCAAGTTAGTATGAGAGTATTAGGTTTATAAAGTTTGTTTCAATATAAGTTTGATGTTGTTAAATAGTTTAAGATTATATAAACTCGTGCTGCGTCCGGTTGCAAAATTTATCAACATAGTAATTGTTAGTGTATTGAAAATTAAAATATATAAATATTTTTAGATCCTTGTTTATAATGCATGCAAATTAGATAATGTTCAAAATTATTAATCTATAAATATTAAGTAGGAAAAAAAATTTCTTAAATTTGTTTTGTTGGATTTAAACTCGGACATAAATGGAACCTCTTTTTCGATTTTTAAATTTCTGTCCCAATCCCATAAGATGTCGTCCTAAATTCTTAGTCCTATCCCATCCTCTTCCTATCTCAGATTTAAATTGGGGCATAAATGAAACCTCTTTTTTTTTCTAAATTTTCATCTTGTTCCCGTATAAAATCTTGTCCTAAATTTTTGGTCTTGTACCATCCCGTTCTCGTCTCGAATTTTAACTGGGGCATAAATAGAATCTCTTTTTCGATTTCCAAATTTCTGACTCGTTTTCTTTTCCGTAAAATCCCGTCCTAAATTCTCGGTCCCGTACCATCATGTTCCCGTCTGAGATTTAAACTGGGGCATAAATGGAACCTCTTTTTCGATTTCAAAATTTATGACCCGTCTTCGTTCCCGTAAAATCTCGTCCTAAATTTTCGGTTTGATTACTTTAAATTATTAAGAGTTCCATTTTAAATTGTCATGATTTATGATTAGAGTGATTTCACTAATCTCGTCCTAAATACTCGGTCCCCTACCATCTCTTTCCCGTCTTGGATTTTAACTGGGGCATAAGTGAAACCTCTTTTTCGATTTCCAAATTTCTGACCCGTTTCCCATTCCGTAAAATCCCGTCCTAAATTATCGGCCTCGTACCATCATGTTCCTGTCTAAGATTTTAACTAGGGCATAAATGAAACCTCTTTTTCAATTTCAAAATTTCTGACCCGTTTCCGTTTCCGTAAAATCCCGTCCTAAATTTCTGGTTTGATTACTTTAAATTATTATGAGTTCCATTTTAAATTGTCATTATTCATGATTCATGATTAAAGTGATTTCATTAATCATCGTATAGGTAATTATTAAGACAGATAGAAGTAGAAAGGGTTTTTTATTTGAACCGGTGTCGTTTTTGTTTTTTTTTCAAATATATCATACTCTCCTATTATTTTGAAAATTTATTGTGAAAATAATAACAAACTTTAAAGCATAATATTTATATCTATTATATACTCTCTATTTGTTAAGTTTTGACCCAGAAATGTAGCTAATCTATAACAACCTAATCATAATTAAACGTATTTAGAAACTTTATAAATATAATCATATTATTGCATAAAAATCGGATGCTTCGTTCCCTATATTCTTCGAAACTAATTAATTAACGTAATTATTATACCATTAAAGAGATTAAGATATTCAAAATTATACAGATTCACATTGAATTTAAAAACAGACTAATACATTACCCTATATTTTCGAAAACTAATTTTATCTTTAAAAAAGAAAATCTTACGTATAAATTTAAAAACATCTTCCTTTAATATCATATATTGATTTCGAATATATTTTGTTCATCATATATTTTGAAACTAATTCTAAATATCATATATTGATTTCGAATACATCTGATTTATCATATATTTTTGGAACTAATTCCATCACCACTTAACTTTTATCCATTTAGTATTTTAATTCTAGCCAATAATCTAATTAATACAATAAGTTTTATCATAAATCTCTAAACCAACGTTCTCTTTCTTAAAGAATCCAATATTGTTATGCAAGTTCATTAAAAATTTGGATCTCCAAACGAAGGTGTGCATTAAGACTAAAAATTAAATTAAATTCATATATTTATGGAAACTAATTAAATCTAATATTTATGAAAGCTTTTTTATGTTTTCTACTCCTTTCTTCATCGTATCAACATCTTCTTCCACAACAACAACTTTAGCCATTTCCATCCTTTTGAGAAACTGAATTTCTTCGTCCTCATCATCAAGACTATCGAGTTCTTCATCCAAAGCACGTCGCTTAGAAATCCGGTTGCTTTTACGAATTGAATTCGTGTTTGTTTTGCTATCTCGGGTATCATTACATGAATCTGATTTGCTTGCGGTGTCCAACGGTGTTCCTCTTAGTTTAGTGGATCGCTCGTTTGAAATTTCCTGCGAGTAAATGAGCAGACAACAACAAATTACAACTGTAGTAATCAAAGTTATACAACTGTAGTAATCAAAGTTCATCATAAAGACTGAAAATCTCAAGCAATCACCAGCACATACTTCAGCGAGAAATCAAGAAATATTTTTCAGGATTTGATAAAGGATTTACTTATTAGAGTATGTGGTTTAATGAGATAACCGAGTAAATCAATCTCGGTTTAGTGTCAAGTTAACCATGTACATTTCTATATAAACAGATACATTATTAGAGTATGTGGTTTAATGAGATAACCGAGTAAATCAATCTCGGTTTAGTGTCAAGTTAACCATGTACATTTCTATATAAACAGATACATTGTATGTGGACTGTTCAACGATGAATGAAATGAGTTTGTTTCTACTCTTCTGTAACAAACTTTCTACTCTCGATTCATTCTTCTAACATGGTATCAGAGCGGTGAAATCAACTTCACCATCTTCGATCTACAGCTTCCGATTTTCTTTTCTTTCTTTGTTTGACCTAGATTGATCGGTTTTATCTTCCGATTGATCATTTCTTTAGCTCAATTTTGGTTATTCCGCTGAAATTGAAGTCAAAATGGTTACAATTCGTGGTACTTCGAAGCGAACATCCCGCGGTCCAAGTTCTACGACGGCAAGAACAACTCGTTCGAAGACAGCTCCAATTCCGGTGGCGTCTGCACCTATTCCGGTGGAAATTGCAGAAAATTTGCCAATTCCGGCGACAATACCAATTCCGGTAAACCTTGTTCCTAATACCACTTCGAACAATCCAATTCAGGTTGCTCCAGGTTTAGTGCCTCAAGTTTTGCTGAATGAGAACTTTAACTTCGATGGAATTCAATACTCGCCTTATTTCTTGAGTAATAGCGATAATCTTGGTGTTTCTGTAGTCTCTGAGAATTTGGATGAAAATAATTACAATACTTGGAGTATAGCTATGGTTGTTGCTTTGGATGCGAAGAACAAGCTTCCTTTTATCGATGGATATCTTCCTAAACCATCAGAGGCACATCCATACTATCGGATTTGGTCAAGATGTAACAGTATGGTTAAGTCTTGGATCCTTAACTCTGTGACTAAAGAAATCTATGGGAGTATTCTTAGGTTCAACGATGCATCAGAGATTTGGCGTGATCTGATGGTTCGGTTTCAAATCACAAGTTTGCCAAGATCTTATCAACTCACACAGCAAATCTGGTCTCTCCAACAAGGATCTACAAATCTTTCAGCTTATTACACAAAAATGAAGACATTATGGGGCAATTTTGATGGAGCAGATTGTGTGAAAACTTGTCAAAATTGTGATTGTTATCGAGCTCTTGCTACTAAGGTTGATCATAGCAAAATCATCAAGTTCTTGGCTGGTTTAAATGACTCATATTCTGGTATTCGAAGTCAGATTATTATGAAGAAACTTGTACCTACTCTTACTGAAGTCTACAACTTGCTTGATCAGGATTTTAGTCAAAGAAACATTACTCCGGTTCAAAATGCCTCAGTGTTCAATGTGGCTGCACCTGTTGCTACATCTGAGACAATCCATGCATCTGTTAATGCTACTTACAATGGTCAGAAACCAACTCCTAGGCCTATATGCTCTCACTGTGGTTATAATGGTCATACTGTTAACAAGTGCTACAAGATTCACGGTTATCCACCTGGTTTTCAAGCACAAAGGGAAGAATGCAGCTCATGGCAAACCTGTTGTTGCTCAACTATCTCTCACAGAATCACAGGTTAATGAAAGTATTGGCACCGATCAGCTTAACACTCTTTCTCAGGATCAAATTCAAGGTGTAATAGCATACTTCAATTCACAGCTTTCTCCACTTATACAACCGCAGCAATGGCTTCTTCATCCGGTGGCACTATCACTGCATTACCTGGTATGGCTTTCTCAACTTCAACACTTCGTTTTGTTGGAATTCTGAGAGCTACCGGTAATGTGTTATCTTCTCAGTCAATCATTATTGATAGTTGTGCTACACATCATGTGTCACATGATAGGAGTTTGTTTGTGAATATGACAGATAAGATTTCTGGTCAAAGTGTTACTCTACCAACTGATCCTGATATTAAAGTTGCAGGAATAGGTCAAATTCGTTTGAATGAGACTCTAGTATTGAACAATGTTCTTTATATTCCTGGTTTTCGTCTGAATTTGCTGAGTGTTAGTCAGCTAACCAAAGACTTGCATTGTCGTGTATCTTTTGATGAGGATTCTTGTATAATACAGGATCATATCAAGGGACTAATGATTGGTCATGGTGAGCAGATTGGCAACCTATATGTGCTGGATAAAGCTTCTATTACAGTCCCAGATTCCCAAGAATTGAATTGTTCAGTACATGTAGTTGTTGATACTTCTTTGTGGCACAATAGACTAGGTCATCCCTCTATAGCTAAGATTGATTCTATAACAAATGTATTTGGCATTCAACAGAGTAATAAACGTTTTCATTGTTCCATTTGTCCTCTTGCAAAACAAAAACATCTCCCAAATCCATCTCAAAATAATATGTGTGAGAATGTTTTTGATTTGCTTCATATTGACATTTGGGGACCATTCTCTGTTCCAACAGTGGAAGATTACAGATATTTTCTAACAATTGTGGATGATCATAGTCGTGTCACTTGGGTGTATCTTCTGCGTAATAAGTCTAAGGTTTTGCAGATATTTCCAGAGTTCTTGAAGATGATTGAGACTCAGTATAAGGCGGTGGTAAAGGGTGTAAGATCAGATAATGCACCAGAGTTGAGATTCACTGAGTTATACAAATCCAAAGGCATTCAGTCCTATCACTCTTGTCCAGAAACTCCTGAACAGAATTCAGTAGTGGAGAGGAAGCACCAGCACATCCTCAATGTAGCCAGATCTTTGATGTTTCAAGCTCATTTGCCACTTGAATACTGGGGAGATTGCATTTTGACAGCAGTTTTTCTAATCAATCGCTTGCCTACTCCTCTATTGAAGAACAAGTCTCCCTATCATGTCTTGACTTTAAAGAAGCCTGAGTACAAAGGTCTGCGAGTTCTTGGATGCCTTTGTTACATGTCTACTTCTTCAAAGAACAGACACAAATTTCAGCCCAGATCCAAGGCATGTGTTTTTTTTGGTTATCAAGCAGGGTACAAAGGATATAAGGTATTGGACTTGGAAACTCATACCATTCATATTTCAAGGAATGTGGTTTTCCATGAAGATATTTTTCCCTTTGCTGGTACATCTGATCCTTCTCCGGACTTCTTTTCACTAATGGACTCTACAAATGTAACCTCTTCTCTGGATACTAATGTTTCTGTTTCAGTTGAGAATGATCTCCCTGTTGTGGATGATCTTCCCGATACTGAGAAACAACCCAGAGATGAAGGCAAAAGAGTACCTAAGCTGCATGCCTACTTGGAAGATTACTATTACAATGTTACAACAACAGATATTCCGTATCCATTAGCAGCATATATATCATATGCCAAGCTATCCGAAGAGTATACTGCTTACATATGTGCTGTTACCAAGTATGCAGAACCTTCATCGTTTCATCAAGCAAAGAAGTTTGATGAATGGATTCAAGCGATGAATGAGGAGCTCAAAGCATTGGAGCGAACTCACACTTGGTCCATCTGTTCTTTGCCACCAAATAAACGTGCTATTGGATGTAAATGGGTTTACAAAACCAAATTGAATGCAGATGGCACTCTTGAGCGTTACAAAGCGCGACTGGTTGCTAAAGGCTATACCCAACAAGAAGGCATTGATTTTGTAGACACTTTTTCACCTGTTGCCAAGATGACTACAGTGAAAACATTGATAGCTGTAGCTGCTGCCAAACAATGGAGTCTGCATCAATTGGATATTTCCAATGCATTTCTCAATGGAGATTTGGATGAGGAGATATACATGAACTTGCCTCCTGGTTATACAGCCGCTCTAGGTGAAACTCTACGTCCTAATGCTGTTTGCAAACTTCATAAATCCCTATACGGTCTAAAATAGGCTTCGCGACAATGGTTTTTGAAATTTAGCTCAACACTCTTGAAGTTTGGTTTCAAGAAATCTTTTACTGATCATACCCTTTTTGTGAGGAATGTGAATGGTAAGTATGTGGCTGTTTTGGTATATGTTGATGATATCATCATCACTTCTAATAATGATGATGAAGTGGCTCAGCTCAAGTTGGATTTGCAGAATTATTTCAAACTCAGGGATCTTGGAGCTCTTAAATACTTCCTTGGTCTTGAGATTGCAAGGTCTGCAAAAGGTATCTCTGTCTGTCAGCGTAAATATACTCTTGAACTACTAGAAGAGACTGGTTTACTTGCCTGCAAACCTTCTCGTATCCCTATGGATCCTAGTTTCAAGCTGGTTCAAGACAGTGATGAACCTGTACTCGATGATCCTCATACATATCGAAGATTGGTAGGGCGAATGATGTATTTGACCATAACAAGGCCAGACATTACCTACGCAGTGAATAGACTATGTCAGTTCACTTCTGCTCCAAAGAACTCTCATCTCCAAGCGGCGTACAAAGTACTTCACTACTTAAAAGGTACTGTTGGACTTGGGATGTTTTACTCAGCTAGCTCTGATTTGGTTCTTAAAGATTTTACTGATGCTGATTGGGGCAATGACAGAGATGATAGAAGATCCACTTCAGGTTATTGTATGTTTTTGGGTCCATCTCTTATTTCCTGGAAATCGAAGAAACAGGAAACCTCTGCTATGTCTTCTGCAGAATCTGAGTATCGGGCAATGAGTTTTGCTGCAAAAGAAGTCATCTGGTTGGTGAATCTTCTAGCAGAACTTCAGGTTCCTCAAACTAAAGCTGTTGCTTTCTTTTGTGATTCTACAGCAGCCATCCACATAGCCAATAATGCTGTTTTTCATGAGAGAACGAAGCATTTGGAACTTGATTGTCACAAGGTCAGAGATTGCGTCACCAGTGGCTTGATCAAAACACTCCACGTTCGCACTAATCAGCAGCTCACAAGATGACATGCGTCACCAGTTGCCTCCACGTTTACGAAGGCTCTGTTCCCTGGTCAATTTCTCACTCTCATTGGCAAGATGGCTCTTCTTGATGTATACATGTCATCTTGAGGGAGGGTATTAGAGTATGTGGTTTAATGAGATAATCGAGTAAATCAATCTCGGTTTAGTGTCAAGTTAACCATGTACATTTCTATATAAACAGATACATTGTATGTGGACTGTTCAACGATGAATGAAATGAGTTTGTTTCTGTAACAAACTTTCTACTCTCGATTCATTCTTCTAACATTACTACCTGGTTAGTGGCTCCAACCGTCCAGCGTTGGTGATTGCTTGAGATTTCCAATTTAATACTCAAAACATCCTTTCCATTGCTCCGAGCAGGTAGAAAACGACAATTATCTAAATAAAAAAGATATTTCATGGCAATTTAATAGGATATTTTACCAATTGCCATTATCAATCATAAGCCGTTTTCTCTGACCGTCCTATCACTCTCCCCACCACCAGAGTCAGCACCAGCAACCAACACGACATCCACTCCTCTGTCTACGACTTTCTCTGGAGAACGCTTCGCCGGAACCTCACCTCCGAAGATTCTCGAGATTCTCATCGATCTGTTCAAAACAGAGCAGAGAGAAGACATGTCTCTGATGCTTTAGATCACCTCCACCGTCGATGGAGACGGCGCCGTATGATTCCGACATTGGCAAAAAAAGCACTACCACCATAGTAGATGACGGCGCCGACGGGAAGTCATCGAGGCAAAGGGAAGGCTATGCCTTTTCTTCGTAAACCTTGGGTCTCATCTGCAAAAGTTACAATATCAAAAAAAAACAATTGATCAGATCCAAATATCAAAGAAAATGGTAGAATTGATTAATCAACCAAATAAAAAAATGGGCATTAACACTAAAACCAAACAAAAAAAATATGGGCATCTCAAATTTAAAGATTTGAGAGTTTTTTTGGTGAACAAGTGATATAGATGACTACATATTTATAGTAAAAAGAAAATCGTAAATCAATTGATAGTTTGAAGATTTGATAAGAATAAATCTTAATACAATCTTGCTAGTTACGTAAAATTTACTGTTAATATTGGAATATGCTTCTAAGTATCCGAATATAATATAAAACACTATCTTTATTATTAAATGTTGATAATTTGTTTGTTTAGAAAATCTAGAATTTTAATGTTTTGTTGACGAACTAATTTATAGGACACGATAGTAGGTATATTAAAAACTTAATTGCATATTTTAAATCTAAAAAAAAAAATTCGATGATTCTTGGCCATTATTATGGTTATAATATTAATTTATTTCCTAAATTTTTGCAAGTAATTTAGTCGATAGTATTGGTTATCTTTCACAATCAATTTGGTAATCAAATTCGTGAATACTAATAACTTATTTCCAAAAATATAGGCATTAGTAACTTGTTTCCAATATTATAGGCGTTAATAAAGGTTTAGATTTTTTTGAAATTTTGTAAGGAAATAAATGAATTGAAGATCCGGATTTGAGGATCCAATTATTTGAAGATTCTCGTGTTTTTTATTTGGATCCGGCTCGAAAACGGCTTAAACGGTTTCGACCACTCTTTTCTTCGGATTTTACCCCTCTTCCAAAGGAAAAAATTCTGAAAATGGCTTAAATGGCTCTACCCCTCTTCTTCGATTAATAATATAGATTTGATAAAGTTTTTATGATATTTATAAAATATTAAAATATTTTAAAAGTATTTATAAGATTTTATAAAGTATTAGATTGATAATATGTGCTTGCATTCATATGCAATATTTTTAATTTGATTTTTAATTATAGTATAAAATTTTGTTGGTGTCAATAAAGACCAATTGGAATCTAGATTTATTATCTGACGCCCGAAGATAAACTTTATTAAATTTTTATTTTTCATTTAGTTATGTATTTTGTAAAAAATTATTGTAGTATATATTATATGTTCATTCAATATAGAGATTATTTCAATGTTGTTCGTCGTTGTCATTTTCATTCTTTTTGCGAATTTAGACGTATTTTAATCTATAGTGTGTTGTGTGCCAGGAATAAATAATTTTTGCACATTTTTTTAAAAAAATAGAATTGCATAAATGGAATATTAACAAACAATCTAATTTTAAGCTTGTTCAATGAAAATTAAACAATGAAAGTGTTGTATTCAATAAAGGAAAAACGCTAGATCGAGGGTATTCTCAAGAAATTAAAAAAAAAAGAGAGTAAATTATCAAATAAATCAGGATTCAGATTAGGCAAAGTTCTTGAACTCAAATCACTAATGTATAATTACCCAACTGTCGTTACGAGAATGATCTAAGTCTAAAAACAAGGATTACAAATGTCTTTGCAAATCCTAAAAATCAAAACCAGTTTTTAGTTCAAGTTTGATAAGTTAACAAAATCCTTAAACCAAATATCTTTGCGAATAAGTCTTTTGTTCACTCTAGGTTCTTTCAGGTAATCAATTACATTGTCTATGTCAATTAACTATCCTAAGATCATATATCTAGATAATCAGGCCAAATTTCAGCAATAAGAACAACCTACGGTAAATAATATTCTAAAATAATGAATCCTAACTAACAGATAACCTAACAATCCATCAATCCTATATGAGAAACCCTAAATCTAACTGGAGAATTACTCAGACATGATCAGATAAGAAAACATCATGAATATAATAGAAAGCATAAAAGAATAAATATCAAAACAAGGGTTCAAGATTACAACTTATGAAGCAATAATCAATCTCCCCAAATCTCTCAATAGAAAACTAAAATCTTTATATTTCTCTCTGAAAAGCCTAAGCAAGTATGAATCTAATAGATATACAAAACCTAAAAATCAAAATAAATACAGGAAAAGTCGTGTTGGGATTATGTGGAAACTTTTGGGAACTTTCGGGCTTCGAAATCGTGACAAGCCTTTGCCTCGCGTGTGAGTGCCGATCGACACCAAGTTCTTAATGGGCCTACGAATTCGTCTTCTCTAAATCATATCTTTGAATGCTCTTAAAAACTTCAAAATGTCTGCATTTGTTCCAAAAAAGCTCCAAACACTCAATTACTTGTAAATACCTGAAAACACTAGAAAAATATTTAGCAGGCCTTGAATCTATTGTCGGCCCATCTCTTCTCCAAAGGCCCATGTCCACAAGCACTTCAATTCCAAACGTGATTAAGCCCAGGTCCGTTACTTCATTTATTTTGTCAAACTATAGTAAAAGCCTAGATCGTCTCCTAAGCCTCAATGGTCGAAGACTCCATCTGAGAAAGGATTCACCTTGGCTACTATGGATTTACATTCATATATTGAGAACCCTGGTATTAGACTTTTGTGTGGCTGAGATTTATGAATCCAAGTTCTTGACGGGGTATTTTGTACATTTCCCGACTCCAATTTGTCGGCGGGAAGAGTTTGCTTATAGAATATCTATGTTCATGTACTTCGCGTCGACAACCTCTATAAACCAATTCAAGCACCGATCAAACGCCATCACCACCTCGCTCCAAATCTGGCTCCTCTCGCCGCTTCGTGCCTTAGAGCAATTCTCACCTGACTTTGATGTCGTAGACAACAAGAGCCTCATTGATGCAATTCTTTGTTTACAATATCTCGTGCCGGTGAATATCATGCCTTTGGCTCCTTCATCAACGTCACCTCGTCTTTCGACAGGGACCATGTTACCGTCCATTGATTCGTTAGTGGCGGCTCGTTCGACTAACCGTGATCTCACATGTACCAAAATGCTATCTAGCCTTGGTTTCAAAGCTCTCATGGAATTTATGTCGATCTCTTTTAGTTATCTCTTGTTGACATTGGGGAATGTCTTGCTTTGTAATGTTGGAAACTTTAGGGTCTCAGCACCCCTCTTCACTTTGTACTTGATTTCATTTGAATGAATGGAAAACAAGTAGTGTTTGACAAAAAAAAAAAAAAGATAAAGATATCTATCATGGCTAAAATCCCCAAAAAAAAACCATGATATGTCAGATGGCTAAGATTTTAGGAGAAATATAATTTAAATTAATCACTAATCTTACTACTAGGTTACTAATTGGACAAACGGAAAAATGGGAACAAGTTGTAACAAGAATCGGTAGATTGAAAGGAACCATGTCATACTTGCTGAATTTTGTTCATTATAGTGCTATATATGTAATTTCGAAGCCAATGATATTATTGGACTAATTCATCAATATTCAAAATACTAATAAATAACTGATGATATCAGTACATTTGGAAAAGTTCTTAGGCTATCTTTAAAGAACAACACATGAGATAGATTTTAAAAGAAAGAAATTAATAAAATAATATAAGATCTTTAGTTTACATAAGATCATGGACTATTTTGATCTTACGCAATATCAAAATAAGGTGTTCTAAACCCACTGTTGCATTTTCCCCTATTATTATAACACTAAGAACAGACCCAAAAATGGCCCTTTAAAGATGGTTTAATGTTGGTAATTTTGAAAGTAGGAATATCAACATTTCTGAAAAATTTCTAAAACTTACCGAATTAAATGTTTCAGGTCTATTTTACAAAAATGTAGTCATTAATATAAGATTTATATACGATGACTATGAACCCGACTTAACTATATATTCTCCTCACCGAGATACTTCTAATAATTTTATATTTTTCACATACTATCTACAAGTGTCTTTTTTTTTTTTTGTCATCAACTATCTACAAGTGTCTAAAACATTTTAAATGGCAAAACTTTTCATTTGAGTGATACAATGTACACATCAATATCTCACTTTTATTTTACCAATATAACAAATTAACTTAACAGTATTATATCATCATCAGCAAAATGATTTTAAATCAAATTCAAGTTGTATTCTACGTTAAATGTTTTCAGCTTAGTTTTTTTTTTCTTTAGTTAGAAGTCAAACAAACAATTAAAATAGTAAGTCTAATGATTGAAAAATGTGATCATGCTCTCGATGTATCCCATTTTGGTCAACTCTTCCTCTTCGGTGTTCTAAACTTTTTTTTTCTCTTAATACAATTATTTATGAACAAAGGATATACTATTTTTTTCTCGAAATGGAGAGCAACATTTATTATTGCTACAGTAAAGGGTAAGACGTGAAAGTGGGGAAGTGGGGCCAACCACACAGTGATGCAGAGAGAAAGCAAAGGGATGCAAAAGTCAGAGATGACACCCGTAATAAAGCAAGACTCAAGCTGCTTATTTTGCCTCTTTTGCCGAAACCGAGAAACAAAAAAAGAGCCAGAGGTAGCCAAGAAAAGAATTGGTGATGAGAAGAGGAGCTTTGTTGTGTGGACAGGCCGAAGATGAGATTGAACAGATTTCAAGAGAGAGTAGTCATTTTAGTCTTTCTACTGGAATCTTACCATCACTTGGAGCTAGAAGTAATCGAAGAGTTAAGCTGAGGAGATTCGTTGTATCTCCTTATGATCATAAATACAGGTCTCACTTTTACCATCTCTTGTTTTTTTTTTTTGTTTTTTTTGTTTTTTTTTTTTTTGAGTTAACAACACATCTGCCCTCTTTATCATTTAGCTTGATTCTTCAACTATCTTCTGATTCTTTGATTTTTGAGGATTGGAAAACACAAAAATTATTAGGATCATATTTAGTAACTTTTGTAATTTTTAAAGAACACCCATTATTGTCAAAACAAATCAAAAGAAGAATGTTGTATTTTAATTTTTTTTTGGGTTAGTGATCAACTTTTTTGTATTTTATCATGAGTATATATATATAGTACACTAGAGTAACTAACATTATTTTCTATTAATTAGATAAATAATCATATGGTGGATTACAAGTTTACCCTCAATTATCGAAAATTTTGTGCTTGTACAACAAAATAACATTTTTATTATTTGATATAATATTAGACTAGTTATCCCAAAAATACGTTACCGTTTAGATTTTTTAATAGTCTGCTACCACGTTATTTTATAAAATAATAAAATCACATCATGCAAATACATGTAAAAATATATATTGAATTTTTGATCAAACAATGCTGCCTGAAAGGCTGCTTCCATCTTATTTACGTCTTTTTACCTGTTATTTAACTAAATAACTATATATTAAAAAAAAAAAGCTATCTATATAAAAAACATATTTATTTATTATTATTTTCAAAAAATTTAGTTATTTTGAGTATTCGTGACAACTAAAGCTTCCTATATATTCAACACTTGGAATATTCAAATCCTAGTTCCCTATCGTTCTTAAAATTCAAAAAAGAAAATCCATAAATGCGACGGCAAATGTAGAATATTCAAGGCCTCCATTATTACGTTGGTGTGGTCTAATTAGCTTAAAAGACGCCTTTGCTTTTGGCTTTTGCTTTTGGGGATAATATATAAATGACAAAGTGAATGTGGAACATTCAAGGCACTCATTCCTTAAGTTCAACGATTAATACAAACCTGATAAGATTATTATAACCAAAAGTAGAAAAACTTTTCTTGGTTGTTTCCTCAACAACCTCATCAAACAGTAACAAGATTATTGAAACACAAAGTACTGAAAAATATGAGACTTATTGGGATATATTCTAATATATGTAAAAGATGTATAATGATAATTTGAAATGAGGATTCTTGAATAAGGCTGAAATGGAAGTGTTTAATGCAGGATATGGGAGGCTTTCCTAGTGGTTCTTGTGGTTTACACAGCTTGGGTTTCGCCTTTTGAGTTTGGGTTCTTGAGAAAGCCAAGGCCACCACTCTCTATCACGGATAACATTGTGAATGCATTCTTTGCTATTGATATCATCATGACTTTCTTTGTGGGTTACCTCGATAAATCGACTTACCTCATTGTTGATGATCGTAAACTGATTGCATTTAAGTACTTGCGTTCTTGGTTCCTTCTTGATCTCGTTTCAACCATCCCCTCAGAGGCGGCTATGAGAATCTCATCTCAGTCTTATGGATTATTTAACATGCTTCGTCTTTGGCGTCTTCGCAGAGTCAGTGCCTTGTTTGCCAGGTTTGCATCACTAAAAATGTTCTTCTTTCTTTCATTTACTTCTCCAAATCTTGACATTCTCTTTTTAACAGACTAGAGAAAGACCGAAACTTTAACTACTTTTGGGTCCGATGTGCAAAACTCGTTTGTGTAAGAATATCAACATGTGTTATATTCGTATAATGTTTTCTTTATTTAACTACACTCTCAAGGTAGTAATAGTGTAGATACTAACTAACCAGAGAATGTTGCAGGTCACCCTTTTTGCGGTTCATTGTGCTGCGTGTTTCTATTACCTTCTCGCAGCACGCAACCATGACCCAGCAAATACATGGATTGGAGCATCTGTTGAAAACTTCCTAGAGGAAAGCTTGTGGATGAGATATGTGACTTCCATGTATTGGTCCATCACTACTCTAACCACTGTTGGTTATGGCGATCTGCATCCCGTGAACACAAAGGAGATGATATTTGACATCTTCTATATGCTTTTTAACCTCGGATTAACCGCATACTTGATTGGTAACATGACCAATTTGGTAGTCCATGGAACAAGTCGGACTAGAAATTTTGTAAGTTAGCATCTGCATCACTTGTTTAATCTATGGTTCCATAGGACAATCACAAAATTTTGTTCTCTTTTTGCAGAGAGATACAATCCAAGCTGCTTCAAATTTTGCTCATAGAAACCATTTACCACCTCGTCTGCAAGATCAAATGCTTGCACATTTATGTTTGAAATATCGGACCGACTCTGAGGGGCTTCAACAACAAGAAACTCTTGATGCACTCCCAAAAGCCATTAGATCAAGTATATCACACTTCCTTTTCTACTCCCTCATGGATAAAGTCTACTTGTTTCGCGGAGTATCCAATGACCTGCTTTTCCAACTGGTATATTGATGAAAATGCATGTGAAACATCATTCATCTCCCATTTTCGACACATAAATGAAGCTACCATTTCTCTGTACATTTTGCAGGTCTCAGAAATGAAAGCTGAGTACTTTCCACCAAAAGAAGATGTGATCTTGCAGAACGAAGCGCCAACAGACTTCTACATCCTTGTGAATGGTACCGCGGTAAGGAACCTTTACAAACTTCTCTACAATTTTGTTGAGTTGACATAAATGAAATGAACGCAACAATAACTTACTTCTATTACACCTATGTATGGTGCAGGATTTGGTAGATGTAAATAGTGGAACAGACACTGTAAGTCGGGTCACTTGGTGGATGTTTCTCATTTTCTGTTTCTTCTTTTTGTCTCCAAACCGGTGATCTTGGAGTTACGATGTAACTAAACATTCACAAAGAGTAGTTTATGGAGAATTTCAGGTTGTGAATGAGGTTAAAGCTGGAGACATTATAGGGGAGATAGGGGTGTTGTGCTACAGACCACAGCTGTTTACAGTGAGGACAAAACGGTTGTGCCAACTATTGCGTATGAACCGTACAACTTTCTTGAACATTATCCAGGCTAATGTAGGAGATGGTACCATAATCATGAATAATCTTCTTCAGGTGGGTAAACAGATCTTTTTGAGGTTTTGAATAATAGAATAAACAGTTATTTTCTGGTTCTGATTCTCTTTCTTTTGGAGTGCAGCATTTGAAAGAAATGAATGATCCCGTGATGACGCATGTTCTGCTGGAGACAGAAAACATGCTTGCACGCGGTAAATTGGATCTTCCTCTCAATTTATGCTTTGCTGCTATAAGAGAAGACGATTTGCTTTTACATCAGTTGTTAAAGAGAGGACTCGACCCTAATGAATCGGATAACAATGGCAGAACACCTCTGGTCAGTGAAGTTCACATTCTTTTGTTGTTTTTTTTTCTCCCATCTAAGCTCTTAAAATAATATATTCAATCTCTTGCTTTCTTGTGTGACACAGCACATAGCAGCATCGAAAGGAAGTCTAAATTGTGTGCTTCTTCTGTTGGAGTACCACGCAGACCCCAATTGTAGAGGTACAATTGCTTGTTCAGTTGAGATACTTTCATTTTAATTTCAGGTAATGTCATATGAGCTGTTGGTTTTGTTGAAATGTAAATGCAGACACGGAAGGGAGTGTACCACTGTGGGAAGCAATGGTGGAAGGGCATGAGAAAGTTGTAAAGGTACTATTAGAACATGGCGGTACCATAGACGCAGGGGATGTGGGTCATTTTGCTTGCACGGCGGCTGAGCAAAGCAACTTGAAGCTACTAAAAGAAATAGTTCGACATGGTGGAGACGTTACCCGTCCTAGAGCCACAGGCACCTCTGCACTCCATGCCGCTGTATGCGAAGAGAACATTGAGATTGTAAAGTATCTTCTAGAGCAAGGTGCGGACGTTAACAAACAGGATATGCATGGTTGGACAGCAAGGGATCTTGCTGAGCAACAAGGGCATGAGGATATTAAAGCTCTCTTTCGAGAAAAGTTACATGAGAGGAGGGCGAATATCGAGACAAGTTCTTCAGTCCCTATACTCAAAACTGGGATCCGATTCCTCGGTAGATTCACTAGTGAACCCAACATCCGTCCTGCATCAAGAGAAGTGTCATTTAGGATCAGGGAAACAAGGGCAAGACGGAAAACTAACAACTTCGACAACTCGTTGTTTGGGATATTAGCTATGCAAAGTGCACCCAAGAACGGGTTACCTACGGTAGATGAAGGCAAAACCGGAAACCCGGTGAGGGTTACAATTAGTTGTGCAGAGAAAGATGAGGTGGCCAGG
Organism: Erysimum cheiranthoides; assembly: GCA_011420285.2. NCBI lineage: Eukaryota > Viridiplantae > Streptophyta > Magnoliopsida > Brassicales > Brassicaceae > Erysimum > Erysimum cheiranthoides. The sequence goes on from CM022182.2 coordinate 6,687,883, forward strand.
AAGCTGGTGCTGCTTCCTGGGACTTTCAAGGAGTTGCTAGAGTTGGGTTCCAACAAGTTTGGTATTGTTGCTACCAAAGTTATGAGCAAAGACAACAACGCCGAGATTGATGATGTAGATGTTATAAGAGATGGAGATCACCTCATCTTTGCAACTGATTCTAAATATCCATAAATCTATCTGTCAAATTCTATCACCTTTTGTTATTAATGACAAGTTGATAACTTTTGTTTTAACAACTTTGTCAAAAAAATGAAAGACCCTCAATAAAGAATGCTTCAAGGACGTATACATGCAGACACAACAACAAATAACATAAGCTGGACCAACCATTGAAGGTCTGCTGTATACAACATCCTCTTCCACCAAAAAGAAGCAAAATGTTAACCTCAAAAAAGAAGAAAAAAATGTTAACCAGTTTGGTGTATCTGATAAACCAATCAAGAACAAGGTAAATTCATTAGAAAGACAAAAGCTGAAAACTCAAGAACCTCTTCTGAAAAATTGAGTGGTTTCTAGATTGTTGAGACCTTGGGGACATCAACTGGGAACTCATGAATTTCATCCATCCATGGGTTCTTCTCTTTCTTAGGGTTTACGGATTTTACCGCTCTCCAAACTGCGCTGTTGCACTTGAACCCTGAACCAAAAGCTATCTGCCAAATTCTATCACCTTTCTTGATCCTTCCTTTGGCCTCACTATATGCTAATTCATACCAGAGAGAACTACTGGATGTGTTACCAAACCGGTAGAGTGTCATTCTCGAGGGTTCCATGTGCCAATCCGAGAGTTTCAAGTTCTTCTCTAACTCATCAAGAACAGCTCTTCCTCCCGCGTGGATGCAGAAATGCTCAAATGCTAGTTTGAAGTCTGGGATGTATGGTTTGATCTTCATCTTGAAGAGTTTTCTTCCCACTAATGTTGCAAAGAATAGAAGCTGTTCAGATGTCGGCAGAACCAGTGGTCCCAACGTTGTGATGTTTGTCTTTAAAGCATCACCCGCAACAGCCATTAGTTCTTTAGACAGGGTTACACCAACCTTACTTGTGGAATCCTCTTCTTGAGTTATGCAGCCAAAGCACTTATCATCAGCTCCCTTATGGGTCCTAACCGTATCAACAAGCTCATATTTCGATCTTCTTCTGTCCCACCGTTTGTTAGAGAGAAGAATCGCTGCACCTCCCATTCTAAAAAGACAATTGGAGACAAGCTTTGACCGATCATTCCCGAAATACCAGTTCAAAGTAATATTCTCCATGCTAATCACCATTGCATAAGTGTTGGGAATGCTGTGAAGAAGATGTTTAGCAAGATCGATTGAAATCAAACCTGCGCTACAACCCATTCCTCCCAAATTGTAACTGAGTATGTTCCCACGGAGCTTATAGTGATTGACAACCATGGCAGATAACGAAGGTGTCGGATTAAACAAACTGCAATTAACGATCAAGATCCCAATATCCTTAGGGTTCACATTCGTCTTGGCAAGAAGCTCATCGATAGCTCCAAACATCACAGTCTCCGCCTCTTTTCGAGCTTCTTTCATACACGGGTTTGGCGGAACATTAAGAACAGCCTCAGGTAAATAAGTAGATTCCCCGAGCCCCGAACGTTGTAAAATCTTGCGCTGGAACTCAAGATTCTCCTCTGTAAACGAACCAGTGAGTTTAGAACGCTCCATAAAGATCTTTTTAGTGCATTTACGCGAATCATCGGGTTTAAAGCAAGAGAAGTCAACCAAGTAGACAGGACGCGGCCGAGTCATGAAGTAAATTGTCATTAAAAACACAAGAAGCATGGAACAAACAACCACTGAGATAAGATTGTACTGAAGATGCTCCCATAGGTTACGAAGATCGCTGAGAGAAAAACTCGAAATCTGCGCAGCGATTACAAGCACCAAAGGGGAGAGGAAGAGGTACATGCCATGTGTGATCAGGTAATGATAACCAAGCTTCACATACTTAAGCTTCACTGATTTCTTGAAATCAGGAAGATTACGATCAGATGATCCCATCAATGGCCTTTTCTGTTCAACATCCATGGCTTCTCTGCTTGTAGAAATCAAAATGAGAAAGAATTACAAATCAATATGTGACATTTTCTAATTTGAAATATCAATATTCCGACAAGATAAATGTTTATATTACAGAACACTCTTGTGGAACCTAAGACATTCATTTCCAATCTACTTCGACCAGATTATAATCAAGATCGGAATGTTTTTATTCTTTTAAATGGAAAGAGAGACAATTAATAATGCAATTACAAGACCTAGATTCGATTCATCAAATTCGTTTTTTTCTTTTAGATATCAAAAGAAACAGAAAACAGAGACTAACCTTACTTGCAGAACTCTCGGTGCTTACGGAGAAACCGAGAAGAAGAAGAGAGATAGAGAAAGATGGTAAAGTCTAATATTCTTTTCTCGTTGCACAGTTGTCGCAGTAGCTGTAGTTAACTGTTTTGTTTTTTCTTTTCTTTTTTTTAATTGTTTTTTTTTTTATAACGTCTTATTTTAATTGTTATTTGCGAGAACACTAGAGGTTAAGAAATAAACATTAAAAAAAGATCTCAGCTTTATTCGGATCTGACCAAAAAAAGAAAAAAGAAAAAATCATTTAATTTAAAGAATTTTTTATTGACGAAGAAAAAACTAATTTATATTTTGAAAATGAGAACTGCCGATTTATAGTTAAATGGTAATTGGCTGAAAAATTAAAGATAATGGAATCTGAAAAAATAGAATAAATGGTAACAGCAGAATATAATAATATAATTAAAAAATTTTAGTTAGATAATTATGAATTATAATAGATTAATTAAAAAGTGAGTATAGTATCCGCTAGAGAAACAACTCTTAACCTCTTTCTTCTCTGTGTTTTATTTCATAGTAGTTTGTGTAGAGTTTAATGGTAAGGTTTTTTTGGTGCAGACGAATCTTTAATTCGAGGACTTGAGAATCAAGAAAGCTACAAAGTTACACTCTAGTCTTTTTCTATTAATCTCGAGCTAAACCTGTCGTTTTTATTAGCCCTGGGATTTCGGTTTTTTTGGTTTTTTCGGTTTTTCGGTTTTTTTTGAGTTTTGAAAATGTTACCGAAATAACCGAAAAAAAATTTCGGTTCGGTTAATTCGGTTTTTTATTTCAAAAACCGAAATATTGTTTTTTAACAAAAAAAAGATGATTTTTTTGGTTTTTTCGGTTAATTTTGGATAATTTCGGTTATTTCGGTTATGAACAAAATTGGTTTAGTTTTTTGTAAACCGGTCTAATTGTAGTATATTCAGAGAAAATTAAAAAAAAAAAAAAAATTCGGTTAACCGAAATCGAACCGAAATTTTTCGGTTAACCGAATTAAATTTAAAATCTTACCGATCGGTTTATGACCTAGAACCGAAACCGAACCGAACCACCAAAATTTCGGTTCGGTTCGGTTCGGTTAATTCGGTTCGGTTTTTAATCCCAGGCCTAGTTTTCATGGTGAAACCTGTTTTTTTTAGACATCTTAATATAGCTACACAAAAATAGGTAACATTGCACTTTTTTTATGGTGAATTCTTACAGGCCACTAAAAGCTTAGCAATGGCAACGTAGATGTATCAAAAAGGCAATTCAAGGAGCTGACAGACACCAAAGAATATGTGTTCTACTAACATGATTTTGAAGGCAGTTTCGTTGGCAGCCACATTTTCTTTGCGTACGCTTGAGTCACACATTGGGTAGGTTTTGACTTTGTGCATATAGATCCTAGTATGAATTATCTAGTTATACATCCCTATATGTGTTTGGTTTTGTTAGAAACTTTGGTGATGCGGAGAAGACACTGACAAAAGCATTGACAAGTGCTGAGGAACTTAACGGTACTGTGTGGTGTGATTTTATTTTTTGTCATCAATTCACAATGATTAAAGCACCAGACTAATGGATTCTACGATTTTATCACAAACATAATAGGTTTAATAAGAGGTAAGCCTTAGCACATTTTTTTCGTCCAAACATAAACAATTGCTAAATTAGCTAACTAGTTGAAGACTAACCTTGCATAGAATAATATACACAAATAGTCAATAGGACAAAGATATCAGTGAAAAAATGGAGGTGAATCCATGCATAGATGCACCAGCTTCCTCTGAAACAATGCATAGCTTTCGTTAACTGCCATCACAACTTCATTCTCTGAATCAATACTCCAATTCTCTGCAAGAGTTTCTCGGCAAGCCATAATGAAAATAGCTGCTGTCTCTGGCCGCTCGGCTTTGCGAAATGCTGCTAAAGCTTCCTCAAACGCTCCTACCGCTACATATAGTATCACACCCCTGAAAATTCCAAAACTTCACATTAAGATAACTTATATCCTCATTTCTATGGAATACATTATTTTTAAAGGATGTATATACCTCCAGAGGTTGTGTTCAGTGTGCACAACGTGCCCTGCCCATCTTTGCAACACCCTGAGTTTCAAGTAAAAAGAGTTATTTTATTTGATTACTTAAGTGACGACCATGGACATAGATAAAGATTAGCTGACACACCTCGCATAGTCAGGTCCGTTTAAATGCGTCGCTGCCAATGTTGCAGAATCTGTCCAGCACCCAGCATCTTGTAACTGCAGTAACCCACTTATTTAGCAACTCTTGGCATCTGAAACACATTAACGTATTGTCCAAAAAGTTTTAAGAAAAACCTAACCTGTGAGCATGCTTCTTGGTATCTTCCTACTGAACATAGAAGATGAGTTCCAGAAAGTGACCTGTCTGACCTTACCATGTTCGCTGCAACTACCTTTATATGGAAAACAATGTCAAGGAAAAAAGTGTTCTATGATTCACCATGCAAGGATGAAATATGACAACTTATACTACCTTCACCGCTAGCTCAACGAGAGATTTTGAAACGGTGGAAGATAAAGCAACAGCACGCAAGGCATTTGGATAGAAATAAGAGCTATCTGGAGAAGTGGAGAGTAACAGACTCACCGCACCTTCCAAGTTTCCAACTGATACAAGTCTGCTCATCAAAACCACAAAGTATGTTAGCCTCAAATTTTGAAGTATAATGTTAGTCTGGAATGGGATGAGTACTAACTCATGTACTCGGTTCTGAATGGCCTCTTCCCCTTCCAGTTTCTCGTGCCATGGGATTCTCTCGTTAGCGCATACCCATAACTCTTTTTGTTCAAAGGCCATTAGTCTGAGCTGGCCTTCACTCTGTTCACCAACCAAAGAAAATTCACAGAGATAAAGCACAAGGTAGGTATTCAATTCTAGTTTATTCCATAGTAGACTAACCAGAGAACAATTCTTCTCAAACCCTGAAGCTGATGGTTCCTTTGATGTAGTTTTATTCAGCATAGATGCCTCCTCAAAATGCTTTTCCGGAGACTTGCTTGCTGTTTTGTTGACTACATGGTTCATGGCATAGGGCAGTTGTAACCAGAAAAGTGCCTCAGAAGTTTCTCCAAAAATTGCAGCCGCGAACGCAAATCTTGCAGCACAACCCTTATTAACTAGACTGGAATATAATTGTGCTTTCTCATCATCAAGCAGGCAGCCTTTAGCCATCGTTCCGAACATTTTTACAAAAACGAGTTGAGAAAAAATCATTCATCATGAAAAGGCAGACAAAATGTTTTATAAAGAAGAAATAACAATGAAACACAACCTTCTGAGCGATATGGTTCTAGTACTTTAAGAAACATTTCCAGCACTGCAGGGTCACCGATTGGTGGGAAATCAATCATGAAACTGCGAAGATCCTTAGAAGATGAAGTTCTTCCGGGAATAGAATGTGGTCGTTTGTCGATACATGTACTAGAAGTGTTGAACCATGACGGCTTTACGCCTAGCTGCAAGATCATCCGCAGTGCCTACAAATATACTGTAAGCTAAAGTACTTCTGATCAGCTGAAAACCAATAATAAATTAACCTTACCAGGGCATGTGGTGTAGGGAGTAGCATAGGAGTGCATAAAGGCACAGGACGAAACCTGTCCTTGGGAGGTTTTGTGTTGGATATTTGGGCTGTCATTTTTTCATCTCTGTATGGATTCAATTAAGGAACATCAAGAGGGTTCTCCTCTGACTTCACTATCTATTGTAAAGGTTATACACTAGGAAACAGATACATCACTTACACATGAACCTCCACCAGACGGAAGCTACCATCAGTTCCAGCAACACACAACACAAGCGAGTCAAATTTGCTAGCTCGCAGGGGCAGCCAATCAAGTTCAAGTATAAGCGTGCCAGGAATTTGAGGCCGCATAAGAGAAATGGCCAAAGGATCTGGTGAATCCTGCAATAAAAATACAAAGGTCATGGCTTACTAAAGAATGACCAACTTGTTTACAAATGACACGAGTAATGCTATAAGAAAAAGTGTCAACTACAACATTGCTGTGACTTATGTATAAAAACAGTGACCTCTTAATCTCTTATAGCAACGTTTAGAAGTTACAAAAAATCTTACGAGATCGTAGATGGAGAATGTGTTGTCATAAAATAGCACTGTAATTCGTCCTCTGCTAATATCACCAGCAAAGACAGGTGAAAATTTGATCTTCTTTATTCCTTCTCTGCAGGTGTTAAATGAAGACGAGTTACCGGATGCTACATCCCACCACCGTATGTTCCCTAACTTGTCACCTGTGACCTGTGTTAAGTGATTTTATAAGATATTGCTTCAAAGCAGCCAGAGATAACATCAAGAGGCAGAGTACATACAACATGAGGTAAGCGATATGCCATAGCAGTAATTAACCCATCAGAAGAAATGAAAGTAGACGCCGGCCATTTTGGTCTAACAAAAGAATTGATATTACATGTCAGAGCATGGAAAAATTACTGTATGTTTTCTCTGAAAAGCAACCTGAAATCTCGAATTCTTCGTCCGTAAACTTCAAATACGCCAAGTGCACCATTTACTAGCGCAAAAGCAAAACTTTCAGAAGCATCATCTTGAAGTCCATCAGAACCTACAGCTTCTGTTAGAAAGCGAGTCTTTTGTCATAAGTTTCAAGGTAAGATGACGAAATTGTTATAGAAAATCGCTTACTCGAATCTGATGCTTTTGGAGTTCCAATGTCATCTGGTGTGACATTTGTTTCCTGTTTGTAAGACATCGAAGGCTGCTTTGAAAGACTCTTTTGTGCTAAGCTTGGAATTGTTGGGAGAGTCCATTCTAGAACCGTGAAAGGGAGAGCTAGTGATCTAAGCTACATCGAAGTACAAGTGATAGTAAATATAGTTACAATCTCATCATAATTTTCTTGAGTATATTTACATTAGTTGTATGAACCACACTTACCATCACAGGGCTTTTAGTCATTGCCCATACTTCTACAGGCGCATCACGGAACAAAATAAGAAGATACCTGAAAAAAAGATGTCAAAGACTCTTTTATCTCTTTGTGATGCCTATGAAAAAGTAAAGAGACCAACCTCCCAGAAGATGAAGCCCTTAGAGCTCTTATAGGAGCTCGCTCTGGCTTTTGCAAAACTCGAAAGCCTCTACTGACACCACTCCTAAGACATGTGACGACGAGGTTATTAATATACCCACCTGTTCGTTTACTCACCTGACACCGCGAAAAGAACCATTATCATGTTCATGTGGTGGAAAATGGAACAAAGATCATTAAGGGACCTTAAGGAATGAATTTTTAATTACCCGACTACAAGAGAATGAAACGAGTCTCGAATTTCCTAGCCAATTTAAACCCTTTATACTACTGGTGTGTGCAGAGAAACTTGCTGCCACTGCGTTTGCAGACACATCAACAACATCAATTGTGCCAGCTTCAGTTCCCAAAGCTACAAGAGGAACCACTACAGCAGGAAAATTCCCTCCACCTTCATACAATACATTCTTATCCATCAACTCGAGATTTTTCTATCTTATTTACTATTAAATTCACGAGTCGTCGATGCAACTCACGAGCCAATGTTGCTGTCATGGAAGGGGTTGGTACCGCAAGCACAGTCACTGTGGACGAGAGAAGCTGAAGTTGTCCAACTAGTGTGATCTGTATCAATGAGTTTTATGTAAACACAAAAATCATGAATGGGAAAGATAGAGCAAAGAAGTTTCCAGTTCCATCATAGACCTCGAAAGATATATTTTGGTGGAGATCTTGATTGTCATTAGTTGGACTCTCTAGCAGCTTATCATTTGTCTGATTAGAATTCTCATCTCCATTGAAAGTCAAGATCCAACTCCATATTTTACCATCATCAGATATAGATATGAAATGTGTTTCGAAACGACGAAAAGCATCGTTGTTGAAATCAAAAGAAACCTCGAGCTCTGAACTATCCAAAAGACTATCAGAATGGATAGACCTCATGTTCTGGAGGGTTGAGTCCAATTGGGAGATTAAAAGAGTTAAAAGAGAGGGTGATGGTACAGAATTACCAATCGTTGGCATCAACTCTTCGATTCCACATAAGATATGGACTTGTTCCCCTCTGCAAAAGTGAGATTAACACAAAATACATTAAGAAAAGACCGCAGAGAGAAACAAAAGATGAGAAAAGAACTTCATGGCTCACTCTTTTCGTCGCCAAATGCTGAGCCTGCCATCGAGGTGAAGGCAGTATAGAAACTCCTGGCTTGGATCAGGAAAAACATCTACAAACTTGGCGTAGCCACGAGGTAATGCTACTACGTAGAGGGCTGCTTCGTACTTTAAGTCAAACACGACAAGCTCTCTGGGAAAGATGGCGAAGAGGATGTGTTTCCAATGCGGTGAGAAAGAAAATTTTGCGGAATAGAGAGGGAAAACAGCTGATGCAGGAGACGTTGAGTGACTGCTGCTAGTAACGACTTCCCGTTCTAGCTTATGTAGATCGCTGCAGTCCGTTTGGATTTGAAACTCCTTCAAAGGGACGTCATTCTCAGTTATCCCAAGAAGTTTCAATGAGAGAAGAAACCCTTTGAGGCCGAGGACGCAAAAATGGCGGGAGTCGAAGGGGTCGCAACGAATGCAGGACAAAAACTCAGGCGATGCGTCGTATTTCCAGAATAACTGTCCAGAATCCGTGTAGAGTGAGAGAGAAGACGGACCGGAAATGGCAGCGAGGACGTAGGATTCTGGCCTAGCCAATACCCAACGAAGGTCCTGTACGCCACCGCAACCAAGGATCTTCCCTCTAGCACTGTCACAATTTTGTTCAAGCCATAGGCGGACAGAACGCAGGCAGAAGTCAACGAGAGCGATGCGTCCGAGGTGATCACCCACAGCGATGAGGAGATCAGAGGAGAAGAGATCACGCTGCACAGGGACAGGAGCCCAACGAACAGAGGTAATCGTACAAAATGCACAAGAGTTAGGGGAAGGGAGAGAGACAGTGGAAATGAGCTGGAGAGAGCGTGAGTCGACAAGAGAGACAGAAGAACCAGAGGCAAATGCCAGGAGGCCAGAGTCGCTCAGGTCAGCAGCAGATAGGTTGCTTCGTGTAGGCGGTCCGGGAAGAATACAGTCAGAGGATGACCACATTTTTTGAATTTTGTCGCTCTGAGCATTGTGGAATTTGTATGTTTGTAATTAGGAGGGAGAGAGAATAAGAGGCTACTGGCGATGCGCTTCTCTTTAGCCTGAAGACTCTCTATAACTGAAACTCCCAAACCATTAGGATCTATTTTCCCCAACACTACGTTGCTACATTCTCATTCACAAACCTATTTTTATCCTCCACAAAATCAGTCTTGTATTACACAAAATGAAGCAGAACCTATAGGCTTGTCACAGCCTCAAATTTATGTTATAAAATTTGTTTACATAAGATGTATATATAAGAGTGTCTGATGATATTTTTCTGAATAATCTCTTGGCTATGATGTATGAGAGTTCAACTAAATTTGTGCTCCTAACATTTCGTTAGCCTCTCAATTCCCTAGTAATAATATATCATACTGCTACGAATGTATTACAAAAGCCGACGATCCTAGCACCAAAGCTCATATCATTTCCACAGTTATATCATCAGGAGGAGAACCGAGACAGAGATGACCAATACCGCATAGTAACTAGATGCCTGCAAAAAAACGCAGAAGACATTGATACTCAAGATGGTCACTATGAATTAGTTGAATCTGAATATAAAGTCGGTTTTAGATTCAAAGAGCAAAATCTCATACATAACGGATATGGTCGGTGCCAAACTTACAAATATACTACAGCCTCAATAATCACAGAATTCATACCTTTGATGATGAAATGAGTGACTTGGTAGCATCAGACTTTAGGCTGTTGAATCCAATGTCATATGATATGGTTCCATCAGGTTTAAAAAGTCCAAAGTGTGTCTCAGAACTCTTGCCCGGTTTTGAGTTTTCGTTGAACAATGCAAAGATATAGGCTTTGAGCACCATTTTTGGTCTAAGAGGCGTCCCTTTCTTCTTTGCAAGCCTCTTCCTGAGGTTATAGTTATAGGTTCTTGCGTTCTCCGGTGTTGCTGCAGGTTCATCTGAATCCCCTTTAGAAGCCCACCCAGTTTCAGTGATCATAACCTCCATCTTCTTGAACCCAGCATCTTCCAGCGCCATGTAGGCAGCATCGATCTGAGCATCAAGCATGTTATCATAATGTAAATCAGTTTTCGGGTCATATATGCCTTCCGTCGGCTTGAAAAGAGCATAGTTGATATCAATCTCCTTCGGATTATAAGTGTAGGCCAAAAAAGGGTACGCATTCAAACAAAAAGGAGAACCAATCTGATTAAAGAACTCCAACAGTGGCTTCATGAACTGAACAACATTCTCTTTAAACACACAAGACGAAGGCGGGTACGAATCAGAAAACACAGCCTGCGAATGAGCCGTGGTGATCTGCACCGTTTCCTCCAAATTCATTTTCTTCAACGCATTGTAAACATTTTTAGCTGCACCGAGTAAAGCTCCAGAGAGCTCAGAATCACCACCACCAAGAACTTCATTTCCTATAGCAATACCACGAATCCGAGTCTTGGGTAAAAAAGACTGAACATTATCTTTCACCCAAGTGAAAGCATGATCAGCATTTGAACTCATCTCTTTTAAAAACCCATTTGGTAATCCAACCACAAGATCTAAACCAGTTCCACTAAAAGCGGTAAGAACAGAATGATCTACATCGTATATACGAACATTCCGAATTTTAGCTTGCTTCAGAAGTAACACCACTTTATCCGGAGATGGTATGTTATCAGCAATTCTTCCATAATTAATCCCATAAGTTCCAACAAAAGATGATCCTTCAACTTTAAACTCTAAAGACCAACAAAAAAAAAAAAAACTTATCAGCGTGAAAGCAAATAAGAAGAATCTACAGAATTTATAAGACGAGTATGTTTAATTAATCGATAAAATTAGCAAAACCCATAAGTATGAATGATTTAAACCTAGAAATTTTTTCTAACTATAGAATCAAAATTAAAAATGATTAGAGAAGAGGAAAGATACAGTACCTATAGAAATCAGATTGAAGAAGAAGAAGAAGAAGTTGAGAAGAATCAACTTTGAGCTTCTCATCTGATGAAAATTATCAGAGAACTGAAGAAAAAGTGGAAGAAGAAGATGCAGAGGTCATCGAGAGTAAACGAGAATCTGATTCGAAAACGACATCAACGCCATAACACAAAATCAGATTCTTCCGATCAAAACACTTTCTAGTAACAAAAACCCTAGAAAAAAAGTCTACAAGAGATCGATGAAGCTGGAGAAGAAGATGATTCTGCTTCACTTGAATGATTGCAAAAGAGAGATATTTTTTGGCGGAGGTTTTTTTTCTTTCTTTCTGGGTTTTGGGCTTTTGGGTTGATTGGGGTTTCTTTTTCGTCACCGTCGCATATATCAATAGGTTGCAATTTATTCTTTTATTTTTTAATTGAACAATTTTTTATTCTTAAAATAAAAAATTATTTCTTCTGACCAAAAAAAAATTAGAAGAATTTCTACTATTATTTTGATTTTATTTCAAAAAATACCACAAATACCAAATTATTATTTTAAATCCTTGGTTTACGTTGATTATTTTATATTTAGAGTATAATATTTAGGGGGTAGGGTTTAGTGTTTGGAATTTAGAGTTTAAAGTATGAAAATTGAAAATTTAATCTTAGTTTTGTGGTATTTTTGTCAAAAAACAAAAATGATGGTCTTTTAGAGAATTACCCAAAAAATTACTCTTAGACGATGCAATCCGTTTTAAATTAGATCAATTAGACCAATACTTTGATATACTAAACTTTTTATTGAAGTATGTTTTATTTTAAAGCAAATCAAAAGAAAACATACCAATATTAATATTTTAATATATAAATACTGTTTATTATGTATTATATTTTTTGGTCTGAAGTTGGTTTATCGTACAAGTATACAAATATGCAAATGAAGAAAAAGAAAAAAGACTGATTTAATTTTGATCTGGTATAGAGTGGACTGCCTTACGATAAAAAAAAGTAAATTGAACAATTTAATAATATAAAGGGAATAAAATGGAAATTTCGTAGTTGTTAAGTAGTGATGTGGTTGGACGGTGAGTTTCTTTGGACGTACCAACATTACAGCTAAATCAGACGTGTATGGACCTCATTGAATCACTTTAAGTGCCTTTTTTTTCTTTCTTGTAAAATCTATGTTTGTTTACTAGGGATCCAACTTTTTTTGGTACTTTATGTTTTATATATATATATACTTTTTAACTTGAGATCCAAACATTCAAATTAAGTTTTAAAATTCATGGAAAAAGGGAAGATCGAGAATTTAGCATACTTATCGAATGATTGTAGAGTCAAGTGAAATGAGAGAGGTTTGATAGAGATTTAGGCTATTTTGATCGAGGAATAATCAAGTGATTAAGTTGTGATTGAAGGAATTGAGCTGGATGCTGAGTGATTAAGCTGATGAATAAGTTGTTGGACTTGCATCTTTTATACTATCTAATTATTCTAGGGCTCATGTTGGTTTTCATCAACTATTCCAAGATTCCACTATGCGGGACCTCCCATTACATAACATAGTTATGATGGAAGTTGTAATTTTTTGTTATACCTATGGTATATTTCCTAAGAACTAACATTAAATTTTGTTTTGTTTTTTATTTTTTCATGTTAGCAAGAATATGCGAAGATATAAATTTTTAGACAATCATTAAAATTATTAACTCTTAAGATACATATTATTCGTAATGTTTGGTTTTATTCGTGTCTATCTACATATTTTATTATATAAAGTTGGGTTTTCGAAGTTAGCAACTCAAGAGATTGCGACACATGTCATATTCATTGATTCGAGATTTTGACACGTGTCAAAAATATTTGTTTTAAAAATTTTATATATATAAAAAGATAATTATAACTTAAATAATTTTAAAATATAAAAAGATAATGTTAAAAAATATTTAATTTAAATATTTTAAAAAGTGTAAAAAGATAACTATGATATAGACAAGTGTCATATTTATCGATTCGAGATTTTGACACGTGTCAAAGATATTTATGAAAAATACTAAAATTTAAATAAATTTAAAAATGTAAAAATATTATATTAAGAAAATTATAACTTAAATAATTTTTAAATATAAAAAGATAATGTTAAGAAAACCTTAAATTTAAATATTTTAAAAAGTGTAAAAAGATAAATATATTGATAGGTTTTCGTATCAGCTCATATAGGTTTATTGCGTTTTATAATTGTTACTATAATTTTATATAAATTTATTTTTATTTTTATTATGGTGGTAGATTTAGAGGATGTGGAACAAACCATATGTATCGATGCATGAAGATTTGAGTGATGTTTCAACTGATTGATTTAGAAGCTATCATCGTATGATAAGGTAAGTTTTGTTCAAAACATAATTCTTTTGGTATTGATTTATATGTTTTAATAATTGGTTTTGAACTATTTTTTTTAATTCTTAGTATGTTGATACCCTATGATTTATTCATTAGATGAAGACGTAAATTTTTTTAAACGTATAATATATTTAACTTTTGATATGATTATTTAGGGTTAGTGTATTAATGTTTTTGTGGATGCGAAGATTTAGAGACGTTTGATATGACTATTGTGTGATAATAGAGGTTTTGATCCAAATATGACATTTTCGTATGGTTCTACACGTTTTGATAAGGTACGAATTCTTTTGTCAATGTTCAGGAGGTTGATGCGTAATGATTGATTTCACCGGATGAATATATGAAAATAATTACTAAATAAATAGAAAACTTAAATTAAGTAATTTATAAATATTTTACAGAATATCTTATTTTGTTTTTTTATACGGGTTATAAAAGTTTTAGTTATACAGCCGCATATACGCAGATCCTAAGTTTTTTCTCTTACACGGGTTATAATTTATATGAAAATAATTACAATTTTAATATTTAAAAATTTTAAAAATTAAATTGGTTAACTTATAAAATATTTTACAAAACTTTAGATTTTATTTTTATACGGGTTATAAAATTTTAAATTTAAACCCGCGTATACGCGGGTCCTAATCTAGTCACATATAAAATATCAGTGTGTTTAATATAAGTGTTAAATTTATATTTTTTATGGCAATTAGCTCAACACAAAATAAGGGGGTGTTATTAGTTTGTTAAAATTTCCATTTTATAATATCATGACGAAATTAAAAATTTATATTATATTATCTTAAAATATCAAATAAAATCAAAAACATAATATCCCATTAACTTATATATATATATATATAGAGGTTTTTATCAAGATATATTCAGTTCATAATTTTTTCTTTTAATAAAATGGTGAGTCTCATCTTTAATACAATATAATTAAGAAAAGAGAGAGTGGATAAATATGTGTTGATGTTTCATATTGGAATATTTTTTAATTGCAAAGAGGATTAATGTTAAGATGTTTAGATATTTTAAATCATTGTTATACCGGATCCCGAGCTCAAAACCCGACCCAAAGTTTAGCCCAAAGTGAAAGGCCCAATCAAACTATCAAACCACTTAAGGAGTAGCTCGGAGGATGAGCAAGTTCGGGTGAAGCGAGAGAGCTCGGAGAACGGGGTAAAAGAGAGAAGGCCCAGGAATCAAAGCCCATGAAGGATTCAAATGTAGCTGTTACAGAAATAAAGACAAGATCAAAATCGACATCATTAATGAATGAGAATAATTGTAATAAATTTTATTAAATGCAATTAATATCATATGAATTAGGATATAAATATGAGAAGATCCCAATGTAAAAGGACACATAATTTTTGGCAATAATACTCATACTTTACATTTTTTTGGAGCAAATTATTGTTGATTTACGTTCATTTTCTTTTATTCTTTAATTCAATATATGAGTGTTAGATCCAAGATCCACAATCATGTACTCTTTTTAACGAGACATTGAAACTTTCATTGATTGATAAAAAGGTAAAAATACTGATGTTTCTCTAATTAAGCACCAGTCGATTACTTGCTCTTTAATGAATTTTACTGTAATGATCGTAATCAAACTCATTTTTTTTTTTTTTTTTTTTTTTTTTGGGCAAATCGTAATCAAACTCTTAGTTTTTGTTTTGTAAGGTGAAAAGATACATGCCATAATAATTCACAAGGAGGTTATTACTCGTTTTTTCAAAAATATCTACGAACGAAATTTGTTGACAATAACTAATTTTGGTTTGGTTCATATTACTGGATTGTTTAGACCAACTACACATCCTTATATATAAAATTGATTGGAAACAAAGAATTTTAGTTAAAAAGTTGAAATCTTTTGGATCCGGTGAATACTTCACTTCCGTATCTTTTGAAAATGTCAAAAGTGGTTTGTTAGATCATAATCGTTGTATAGGTAAATAAAATTTGATGTGATTTATTCTCCTATTTTACATATATTATCTTTGATTTTATTTTACATTTTGTATATTATTGTTTCCACAGAGGCACATTCACAAATGAACCAACTTTGTCATGTTAGTTGAAGAGAGATGTCAGGAATCAATGAGATCTCGGAAGCTCAGATCCGTCAAAGTAATCAATGGATGCAAATTTTTCAGACTTTATATTATAGGCAATGAAAAGTGGCCGATGCCAATTCACATATCAGATAAAAAACAAGTAGTTGAAATGGGGAAGACGGGTTACAGAGTCTCATGACTTTGATACACAACGACATGTCACTACAAATTTTGCCGTCAGTTTCGAGAATATATCGCAAAAGAGTTCATCGGGGATTGAGATTCCCTTAATTGCTATCTTTGATCATTTTTCCATTGTTGCTAATTTTGTTTTTGTTGATCTCTTAAAACCCTAACATCTCTTATTTAAAACCATAGTAGTTTGAGGTATAAAAATACGTCGTTCATCTATGAATATTGCAATCGATACTATTTATGGTTCTTGAACAAACTTTTAGGCCCAACCCAATATTAGAAAATGAGCCAGATGTTAGAGAAACGAAATAATTTCAACCATTCATTTATTTATGAATGAGTTATACAATTAGACAATTATGTTGAAAGACTGTACAAAAGATACACTTTTTTGATAGGACACAATTCTTGCAAGTTGTGTTTTTCGGGACGATTTTGCCGAGTATCCAAAAGGTAAAACAATTACAAATTTTTTTAAAGATCAATTTAACTACTTGTAGTATTACTTGTTGAATTCATAATAAAATGTTATAAATTTAATTGTTCTTTCCAAAATGGTTACATTTGCAATTCACTCTTAAAAAAAAAAAAAAAAAAACTAATGATATACCACTTATTCAAAACGTGATTCCACTACTTTTTATCATTCATAATATTCATCAAACTTTTACGTTTTTAAAACGTTTTTTATAAAAAGTAATTTCGCTACATACTATTAGCGTGTTGAAAATTTAATTAGAAAAAACAAAATGTGAATTATCTAAAAGTAGTCTTTTACTAGCGTTTTGTAATTTACAAAAATTGTTTTGATTCGGTTAATTCGACTAATAATTCAGTCATTCGAGTCCTATTTATGCTGACATACCAGGCCCTAAGAAATTAAAAAGCCTAAGAAGAAGAATTTCGGGTTTGGGCTTGGAGTTGTCCCGACCCCGATTAACTATTTATACAAAAAGAAAAAAAAAAACAAAGACGACGTCACAAAAAAAAAAAACCAAGAGACGAAAGCAATTGAAAGAAAACGAGAATCGTCATCTTCTTCCTCTCCAAATCCATTCCTCGCGAACTCTCTTCTCCTAAGGTATTTTTTTAACCTTCTCAAGATATCACCCTTAACGTTGTAAACAATCTTTCTTCTTCTTTCGAATTTCTTCCAAGATTGGTACTTAGGGTTTTGTTACTCTTCGCTTCAATCTACTTTGTTAGTAAATTACTCTTAATTGTTTCGTAATCTTTAGCATACATATGATTGTTGTTTATGAACTTTGCTGTAGACAATATTGTTTATTGTGATTTCTCTGATTTACTGAATATTTTTGGATTTTGGGTTTTATTACTTTTTGCTTTTAGTGTTCACTAGAAAGAAGAAGTGGTGATTATGAGTTCAATTGAAGCGTTTCCGGTGATGCAGGTAACTAGAGATTTCTTCATATTGTTGAATAAAATTGCTTTTTTTTTTTTTTTTTCTCCATAGACTTTGATTTTGATATCTGAGTGAACGATCACCCTGTCCTAGTTACTGAAAAGGCTTTGGATTGTAAAATTTCATCTAACTTATATTGAATTGTTTGGTATACAATGCTATGTAGAGGCTGGGAAGAATGAATATTCAATTATCTTTAAGGAAAAAGATTGATAATAAAGTTTTTGATGATGGTAAATCTCCTTTTGGGTCTTATACTAAGGTTTGTCAACTTACGTTCTGAGTAATTTTTGGCAGGAGATCATGCTTGAGTTTCGTGCTGGTAAGATGTCTTTGCAGGGAACAAGAGTTGTCCCTGATGCACGAAAAGGACTTGTCCGCATAGCTAGAGTAATTTTGACACTTTTACTTTTTTCCGTTCAGTATCACATATGAATTATTCTGTGTTGAGTTTTATTCCATTGAACGTTGTGGTGTATCAGCTTTTGCTAGGGCTCTATTATTGAAATTAAAGCATCTCAGAATCTCATTTTTGGTGTTAGAATACGGATATTACCGGGTCTCTGTAAATATTGATCTGGGTCTTTTTTACTCTTATCCTTTCTTTTAGGGTGAAGAGGGACTGATTCATTTCCAGTGGCTTGATCGTACCCGGAATACAGTAGAAGATGTATCCTCTGCATTTCTCTTTTTAAATTTTAGAAATAGATTAAAGGTTCTCCAAATATCAAGTCTTTGCTAGGCCAGTGGATTTGGTCCCGAGCCAATCACATTTCTTACCTCGATCCATCTAGGAGGTTGTTTTTTCTTTGCCATGCATGAATATAACAAATTGAGGGATTTATTAATTGTTGCTACCTGATGTTCCAATTGCAAAGTTTTCTCCTTGACAATAACCTTATAGGATCAAATTGTTTTCCCAGATGAAGCTCTATTTGAAAAGGTATGCCTGTTGAATTGAGGTTGCTAGCATGTGCATTATTAATTTCGGATTGTGACCACAGCATACTTGTTCCTGCTTAGGTTAATCAATCATCAGACAGGGTGTATATTCTGAAGTTCACCAGTGATGACCGCAAGTTATTCTTTTGGATGCAGGTCATTAGTTTGTATTTTCCATGATATGTGTGTGTTTGTTCACCTATTCACTTTCATATTAGATCTTATATGTTTCAAAATTCTTTTTCTAACTTATTTTGCAGGAGCCAAGAGCTGAAGGTGATGCAGAGCTGTGCTCTTCGGTCAATCAATACCTTAACCAACCACTAGGCATGTAACATTCCTCCCTTGTTACAAACAGTCTAGGATATGATTCTATCCTTCCAACTCCCGTGATGAGCAAACTAGCTGTCTTATCCTTAAAATACATATTATACTTTCGTTTCATATTATTTGCATTTTATGTGTTAACACGGATTTGGAAGCAGTGTCATGGTACTAATATTTATAAGGAGCTTTCCTTTCCAAAGAGCATGAACCACACTTTTTCATTAGTTTGTGTAATCGTTTCCATCATGAAGATAAAAAATTTGCCACATATGGGTGGCTGCTTGGTAGCAGAACACTGGTTCAAATCCTTTCTTGCTTTTATATTTCATCGAATCCAGAGTTAGTTGTACCATAGATCTTGATTATGACTAACAATTAGTCTAATGCCACTATTAACTGAATTGTGAAGAAATTTTTAATAAATATGAAAGATCAGATTTGCAATAATATGTTCATTACCTTGCTTGTTATTGTTGGTTTGTGTATTAAGAGAAGTTTGAAGTGAGGAGGTAAAACTGTGTATTGTGTTTTTAGCACTCAAAAACTTCTCTTCACAAATGGACGCCACAGGTTGTAGCCTTTTCTTATACTGTCATTAAGATTATGCAGTAATTGACATATGAGCATCTAAATGTGATTTTCTCATCACCTTTCTGTGTATTTCACATGCCCTTGTTAGTGACAATGTCTAGTCAATTACATAGCAGGAAAAGGTTGAATCAATCTAATAAATTATCCTGTGCACCAGAGTTTCAGGATGAAGAAGGACATGCAGCTGCTGTCACGGAGGAATTGGATGACATGGCAGAAGATAATGTCTCATCTAGGTACTGATTAATGTCAACGTGATAGTCTGACTGTTAGTTTTGCGAAAAAACTGGCTTACTACTTTGGGTTGATCGCTTTTTGGTCAGTGTCATGAGACATATATTGTCTTACTGTTTTTCTTTATGTTGCATCTGCGGAATGCTTAGGTAACTTACATCCTACTTGGATCTGGCATATTAAAGTTTCTCTAGAAATGGCTACCCAGGGGGTCAATAGATGTTCTGCTAAAAGCTATCAGCTTCTCAACGTTGAGGAGATTCTGGAAGTTTAATTTTCAGTCATATAAAGAATGGCCTACCAATTGTTTTTTGTAATCATGTGAAGATTTTCAAGAGATGTGCTTTGATTTGGGGTTTGAATACCTTCTGAAAAGATGCTATTAATTGCTGCAAATGGTATTAGGTTATTTTATTTGAAACTCTATGGCTTATTTGAATTTATTCATCTTGCATAGAGCTGGAAACTTGGTTGTACCAAATCTTTCTACAGAGGTGAGTGACGTGACATCTTCGTCTGGACCAGTTAAGCTTGCAGACCTGCAAAGAATTCTGAACAACCTCTCTGCTGGCCCTGCAGGTACAATTCTCTATCTCTAGGTTCCTCCTGTCAATAGGCTTTTCTGGTTTCCGTGTTATACTCATTCAGGTACTGTGGTGTTGTTTAGGTGCTGCTGGAGATGAAGACGAAGGTAAATAAAAACATTATCTATTTATGCTGAAGTCTGTATGGAATGGATATGGCAGTGCCCAACTTTTCTGTGATCAGTTATCTGTTTTCAGCTGTTATTGTTCTTTCTCCCTGCCATTATGCATTATTGACCTCATTGTCCTCTCATGTTAAATCGTTTGAAGGCTTAGCATTAGGGGATATCTTGAAGCCAGACTTGATTATGCCATTGCTTGAGATGTTGCCGGTACAAGAACGACTGTCTTCCCATTTACCTGAGGTATTTCTTAGGCTTCAGTGTTTTCTATATTCTGTGAAGATGATTATTACATGCAATTCTCTCCTTGTTAGTACCGTCTTCTGTAAATGTCATAGCAAAGACCAAGTCAAGTTGTGAATTTAGGGGAAGTAACAATCATGAAATGGTTTAGGGGTAGGATTGCACAAAGGGTTGTAGCGAGGTGCAAGAAGAGTGTTTTACCTGAAATTTATATATGTCGATCAATTGTATATTGTTTGACACGGGAATGGCTTTGACTGGGGGATTCAAACTCCTATATTCAATCCATATGTTAGACTTGATTAACAAGAGACGTCTCTAATCTCCTGACCCCCAAACCGAGACCGTAGACAAATTCAGAATGACCCCAACTTCCTTTTAATCTGTTAGCTCTCTGGCTAACCATCTCAACTATTGTTGTGGAGCTGTCACCACAGCTACAAGCCACTACAAGCGGCTTAGGCTAATCACAAAGGTCATGTACTAGACTAACCCAAAGCCTAATTACAGGGTCACTGTAGGGCAGAAGATATACTGGAGTTGTTGCAGAGCCCTCCTTTTCGTCAACAAGTTGATGCATTTACCTATGTAAGCCCATCTGTGACAATATTGTTTCCATTCTTGCCTCAATATTCTGACTCAACTCTAATCTCTCTTTAGGTACTTCGCACAGGACAAATAGATTTGACTCAGTTTGGCATAGACCCAAGTAGATGTGAGTCAGATTCTTACAATAGACTCTCCAAAGGCATCAGTCTTGTTGTTTCACTTTCTAAAAGCAATTTTAACTTTTGCAGACAAGTTCACAGTTCTCTCATTCCTTGAGGCACTTGAGGACTCGGTTTCAACGCAATCAAAGGATGCAATGGATGAGAGTTAAAATCTTTCCATATTCTCATGATTTTGTTCAAACTTGGACATTTCAAGTGAGAAAAACATCTTAGTTGTTTGATTGATTGAGAGTTATGGAGTTTTCTTGTAAGTGTTGGGATTTTACATTTTGCCACAAAGAGGTTTCTAGCATTTGTATCCATTTTTATTTTCACTTTATGATTTAATTAGATTAGGACATGCAGGATCACGAGTTTTCAATAGGTAGATACGTTTTAAAACCCATGACATAGAGAAGAGGCTATTCATAACTTTCATATGCTTTGGGTTCATCCACAAAAAACTTGTTTACATTCTATATAATTAACGTTAATGGTGATGTGCAACAATAGCCTATTTTGATAATATTATTAAAAACCAAGTTCTGATTTTTCGAAGAATCTCATAGAAAAATCAATTATTATCGTTCTTGATCTTGAACATTTACATATCCGAGAAAAAAAAACTAATTAGATTCTAGAGAAACCATTGTGATGTAACTAAACCATCAAAAATATCCCACAACCACACTTTAAAGCTTTATCTCCATAACACAAATTCTCCGATAAATTTTTGGTTAATTGATTCTCCAAAACATCAAACCGCTCCAACTTTGAATTAAACCCAATCTCTGCCTCTCCAGAAACACATGATCATATCTACATACATCAAAAAAAAATTCACCGATAAATATAAATCATTGACATATTTGCTACCATCGATATTATCTCTATTTCGAATATTTATGAAGATCATTCTGCTTAAAATATAAGTACTCTTTTATATCTATAAAGATTCAATGGAGCGCTAACCAGATATGCCACTAAAAGGAAAAATATTAATATTACTGCCACTGGTTATTCTGACTGCCACTAGCATGTGTTAGATTACTATTTTGGCCTTAATGAAAAAATATAATTAAAATAAAAAAGAAAAATCAGAAAATTGGTTTGTCGCATCTCGTTTGTTCTTCTATTACAGTTTACTCATCTCGGTTTGTTTGGGCTTTTCATTTAAAAAGCTTTAGTTTGTTAGGTTATAGTTTAAAACTTTTGATGCTTAACTTGCTTGATCCTTGACTTGCTTTCATTTGTGGAGTGGATTGTGTTTCTTTGGCTACTCTTCTCTTCTCTTGCTTGTGGAAGCTCCAGACCTAATCTGTTTGTTTACTCTTGAGGTAAAAATCCCAGCATCGCTCTTCTAGCAGCTTTACTCCTCGTTGTGGTTGGTGTTAATGTTTTATAAGATATTTAAATCCTACAAAACATCTTATAAAACATTATAAATACCTTGTACAACAAATTTTAGAGGATTATTATAAGAGAATTAAATTTTTTTATAATATTTTTAAATTATTATACAAGGTATTTATAAAGTTTTACAATGTATAGTTTTCCGTAATTTTGGCGGAAAAATTCGATCACGAATTTTTGATAGAAATTTTTTGAAATGTTTGGCGCTAAATTTACGAAATTTTTGGGTGCAAACATTTTGAAATTTTTGGCAAAAAAATTTGGTGTCTTGTTATTCTCTACTATTACAAAAAAAGAATGATAATTTAGTCATTTTTACATAAAAGGGGGCATTTTTGAAAATATACTTTGGAAATGAACATTTTTTATTATTGGCACATCAAAATGGACATTTTTGAAAATGTTCTAGAAACTTAGCATTATAAGAAACTTATTTTGTAAATCAAGATTATGTTGTCGACAATTTTTTTTTAAATATCAAAGATAATTTAGATTGGTTTATGTTTTTGGTTGAACAACTAAATGTTTCTTATTTTGAAGGTTTCTAAATACTTCTAAGGTTTTGCGCACATATTTTGAACTTTGTTGCAATCAGTGCACATGTCAATTCCTAAGAAAATGCAGAATTACTCTGTCAGCTGCTTAATGGATGTTTCCACTCAGTGGATAGAAACAGGTTATAAAAAACTTATGCATAACATTTGCTTTCTCTCAATATTATACTTTGGTCTTTATTATATATTTAGCTTGGAATCTTGTTTTGTGGTTCTCGTATCATTCATCGTTACTCTTAAAATTTCCTTACAATGTATCTTTACTGTTTTGTGTTGCCACCTTACCGGGCCTCAGCTTGCTTGGGGAGGACATTGCTGCATAGCAGAGCACCTCTCTATAAGGAGATGATGTTGTCATTGTCGCGTTAAGTTTTTCTGTTTTTTTTCATTCTTTGGTTTTGTGCAAGACTTCTGAAAACTTGCTCAACCTTTTCTTGTGATAAAAAAACTCACATGGCACATAGGACTGCACTTTGCAAGGCATAACGTGGCAGCTTCAAAGATATATATATCCGGGCGTCTTACTTGTCACTTCACAAGGCCTCAGCTTGCTTGGCGGAGGACATTGCTGCATATCGGAGCACCTCTTGATATGGAGATGATGTTGTCATTGTTGCGTTAAGGTTCTCTTGTTTTTTCATTATTTGGTTTTGCATGCTTGACATTGATGCATGATACATATTATGCTTGACGTTGTTTTATGTTGGCAGTCCCCATCAACATCTCATTTGGAGGCTTATCAATTTGTTGTAAATTATACAGCTCAACTATGCCTTTGGATAGTCCTGTGGCTTGAAGAAGTTGACAATGAAAAGGTAGGTGGCAATTCCGTTACTTTACCATTTGTCATTTTGGCATAATATTTTGCATGTATTTCAGGCAAACATCAATTGGTTTTTTCTTGATGGGAAGGTTTGATTGAAACACAGAACATCGAATATCACATTTCTAGTCATAGTGTTCTTATTTATTTCTCTATACATAGAATGTTAATCAAGAAGGTGTTTAACACTAATTAATTCATAATTAGATGTTAAACACAGTGACTTGTTCAACAAGCAATGATTCGAAATTCAAATGAGAAGAGAGAAGAGAAGAGAAGCGCCCAACGGCTAGTGGTACGGACGCGCGAGTTGGTCTTCGTCCTTATCCGTGTGTGAGCTGTTGTTTGTCCTCTTGTATGAGCTGTTCTTTGGCTGGATTAGATGTGCTTTAGAAAGGCTGAATATGGATGCAAAGATGTCCAAGTGCATAACCCTTTTAGACCTAGATATTTCTCTATATAAAGCACATAAGCCACCATTTGTAAAGCCAACTCTTTTACTCTTAATACATTTCGACTCTTGGTTCTAAACATGGCTCTTCATCTCTTCTATACATTTCCACCTTAAATCTTGACTTATTCTTGGTTACTAGTTCGATTCTTTAGCTCTATTCTTGTTCTAGTCTCTTAATCTTTCGCTTATTTTCCGCTTTAATCAATATGGTATCAGAGAATAGATCTATAGATCCATAGTTTCGTTCTACTCTTTCTGTCTTTAATGGTTATTTTGAGAAGAAAAGCCCAGTTTCTTGTTGTTTTGATCGGTTGGACAGTCACTACAAGAAATCTGAGTATTGATAGCATTAAAAGATAGCGTTTTGGTCAATAATGCTATCGTTTGTATACCGCTTAAATTTAGATAGCGTTTATATTTTCGTAAATGCTATGATAGTGTTTCACGTCTCATTTTTATTAGGTCACTGTTATATTTGATAGCATATACATACTAAAACGTTATCATAGTGTTAGGCGGTAGAAACAAAATTCATTTTCGTTGCTACACTTAGAATTTTTTTTTGGTTTTTTCCCTATGCACAAACTTGTATTCTAAAATCTTATACTTTAAATCTAAAATTCAATATTTCTTATCATTAACTTTATAAATGTAAATGATAATTTAATTTTTTTATTAAATTAGTCAAAAATAAAAATTTAATTTTTAAGATATCTATATTATATTAAATAAAAAATAGTTTTTGATTAGTTAATCTATGACCATTGATTGCATTTAATCCAATGGTTACAACTCATTCTCTTGTTGATCCTCTTACTTGTATCTCATTGGTCAATCCAATAAACAATATAACATTAATCTAAAACAAAAGTAAAACTCCTATTGGTTAATCCATTAATCACGTGGATTGATCTCTCAACCATTGATCTTTTTGATCCAACAGACCAAATATTTTCTTCTTTATTTTATTTTCTCTACTCTCATATTCTTTTTTTTTTTTGCTAAGTTACTCTCATATTCTTCTTCTCTCTCGTTCTCTCTATCTCTCTCTCTATCTCTCTCTCGAATCTCTCTGGTTTTCTCCTTCTTCTCTCTGGTCCTTCTTGAAGAATCGGAGGCTCCAGATTCACCACTATCACTCGTCACCACCACCACTCGTCACCACCACCACTCGTCACCACCACCACCGTCGCGTCGGATCTGTCACTCGCCGGTACTCTCTCTCTCTCTCTCTCTCTCTCTCTCTCTGATTTTGGTTTGATTTTCGTATAGGAAGTTTGAGTTCGGTGGGGGAAGCTGAAGAAGCTTGATGGAGGCCTCCACGAATGTAGAAGAAGAGAAGAATGATGATGGTGATGATGATAATGGATGAT
This sequence comes from Erysimum cheiranthoides, assembly GCA_011420285.2. Classification (NCBI taxonomy): domain Eukaryota; kingdom Viridiplantae; phylum Streptophyta; class Magnoliopsida; order Brassicales; family Brassicaceae; genus Erysimum; species Erysimum cheiranthoides. The sequence continues at coordinate 6,713,786 of CM022182.2, forward strand.
GAAGAAGAAGAGAAGAACGAAGAAGAGAAGAAGAGAAGAAGAAGAAGAACGAAGAAGAGAAGAAGAAGCGGCGTGAATGTATTAGGTTTAGTTATTAAGCTAGGTTTGGTTAATTTTTGGTTTAGTTAAGAAGATTGGTTAAGATAGGTTTAGGTTTGGTTTAGGTTTTTGGTTTAGTTAACTTTTTTTATTTGAATTTTGTATAACAATTTTAATTTGTAAATAAAAAAATTATTATATATTAAAATTTTATTTGTAAAAAAATATTTAAATTTTATTTTACGATTTTTTTTTATCAGCGTATATAATATTTAATAGCAGAGTTAAAACGTTATCTAAAAGGAGAGGAAACGCTATTAAATGATAATATTTAATAGCATCCTAAAACGCTATCTAAAATGAGGGACTTTTAATCACGGGCGCAGGTACAGCGTTTGTCAGAACGCTATGAAATCGTTAGATAACGTTTTTCGGGTGCTATAAATAGTCAATTTTCTTGTAGTGAGTGCAAATGTCCACTGATCCGTTTTGACAATGAAGAGATAAGGAGGCTGTGGTGAAGAACCACTCTTTAAGCCCCTTTTGAGATCTCCAAGTCGCTATTTTTCTTTTGTTTTAGACAATGAAGAGTAAGGAAATGAAGGCTGTGGTGAAGAACCACTTCTTAAGCCTCATTTCAATCTCTAAGTCACTGTTTTGGTTTCGGTTTTGGACAATGAAGAGAAGAGAAGTGGTGACTGTGATGAAAATCACATGGAGAGAAAGAAAGCTCTCCTATTTAAGTCCCACTTTGATGAAACTCTAAGTCCGGGTTTGGTTTCTGTTTGAGACGATGAAGAGAGAGATATGGTGGCTGTGATGAAGAATCACAAAGGAAGAGAAGAATCTCTCACCTATACGCCCCATTCTAGATCTCTAAGTCATTGAAATCTTTGTGTGTGTGACGATGAAGGGAGAGAAGTGGTGACCGAGGGAAAGAAATTTTCTCTCACTTAAGTCCCATTTCCATGAAATCTCTAAGTCACTTGTTATCTCTTCTAATTGCTCTTAGCTTTGTGATAATGAAGAGAGAGAGGTGGTGACCGAGAGAAGAAAACTCTCTCACTTAAGTCCCATTTCAATGAAATCTCCAAGTCACTTGTTATCTATCCTTTAATTGCTTTGAGTTTTGTGACAATGAAGAGAGAGAGGTGGTGAACGAGAGAAGAAAACTCTCTCACTTAAGTCCCATCTCGATGTAATCTCTAAGTCACTTGTCCTTCTTAAGTCTTTATTAAATCTTTTGACAATGAAGGGAAGAAGATGGTGGCTGTGGTGAGAAACCACAATCTAAGCCCCACCTAGATCCCTAAGTCATCTTTGCGTGTGCTTAGAATAGTTGTTTTGTTTCTGTTTTCTGTTTTTCTAATTATCCAATGGATGGAAGCCCAAACTTTGGTCGTGTACAAGTCTTCTCTTTGAGAAACAAGAACACCTTAAAGCCTTAGTCAAGCTTAAGATCTATTTGGGTAATAAACCATATGACATTGATTCGTTAGTCTTTTATTATCATGAATATAAAGACTACTAGGTTTCTTTGAAGGATTATGGTGTGTTCAAAAGTTAGTAACCAAGATCGGTTAGCTTACTCTTATGGGTATAAAGCTATTAAGATCATAGTTACTTTCTTGTTTTAAGAAGAGACCACTACAGGAAATTTGACTATTGATAGCACCCGAATAACGCTATATATCGTATCGATAGCGGTTTGGTAAACGCTCTCTCATCCCCCGCGATAAAAAGTCGGACACTTCAGATAACGTTTTTAGCGTGCTATTGAATGTTGATAAACAATAACGTTTTTAGCTTGCTATTGAATGTTGATAAACAATAACGCTTTTAACTTGCTATTGAATGTTGATTTTTCAATAACGTTTTTATATCCATGATATTTACATTTTTATATTACTTTTTGTAGCATTCGTTTTATGCTTTTTGTTTGGATTCCTGATCAAATATTTTTGGTAACCAAAACGACAAAATGAAGTGAAGAAGAAAACTTTTATAAAATAACATTAGGTTTTCAATCCAACAAACCAACATAATCCAACAATCCACACAATAGTTCAATAAACTTATAAGCTAGTTAGCCAACATAAACACCACACAATAGTTCAAGTTCCAAGCTAAGGCCCTAGTTTGTTTCTAACACAAGTGTGCTAAACTCAAGACCCTACAAGTGCTTCCTTACAGTACCTTGGGGAAGGGCAAGTGCAAGAGAATTCGCTTCTCCAGACCCGATCAAATCCTCAAATGCAGTCTTCTTTTCACTTGCCTCAATTAAAGAAGAAAAATTGGCCTCTGATATTTCACTCTCTAAACCAAGCTCAGCATTCCGTTTGTTTTTCTTTTCCTCCTTACGCCGAAGTTTTTCAATTTGCTTTGCAGACTCTGTTTGAACAGTAACCTGAAAGGTGGCTGAGTGCAATCATTACTGTGGCTATAGAAAAAGAATTGTGCCCAATATCACAAGGGAAGGCCTCACGCAGATAGCACTACCTGTGTGCCATAGGAAGGCATCCGAGATTGGGTGTTTGAAGCTGTTTTGTCAGACTTGAGAATCATTTGACCATGATGGATAGCATCAACAATCTCTTTCCGATGCTGAAAACGGAATAAACAAGTCAGACACCCTTCACATTTCTAAGAAACTAGAAAGCAGAATATAATTGTAGTATATACCTAAGTAACAACCCTTTTACAATACATACACCATAAAATCCAGCTTACAAGATGATGATTTCACCAAAGAAACATTAACATAGTTGTGCCACTTAAATGTAACGCTAACCAACGAGAAAGGCATACCATACTGTATAATCTAAAGCAAATCAGGCACAAAGTGTCGAACCACAGACTTAAGATAAAAGAGCAATACCAAACTTACGCCTTACCATAATAAGGTCTTGAACAGTCTCAAATGCACCATCCCCAACAAGATCCAGCAGATCCCCAGCTATCTGCAGAGCAAATATTTAAATTTCATCTACTTTCACTTGCAAATATAATGCTCCAGGAACAGTAGTGGGTCTGAAATAACATACCTCCTCCTCACCGGGTTTATCTGAATCTAGAAACCTGCATATAGCCATAGCCAGTTTAATAACAAGGTCGGCACCAAACTCAGCTCCACCATCAACCTCATCAGCATATGTCTCAGACTGATGAGTAGGCTGTAATGTGTAAAGTGCCTGAGCTAAGGAGGCCACGTTCTTTACTTTAGCATCCAAGACAGCATGACCGACAATATTTTGCAACTCTAACCTGTTGAATATAAGCAAACCTCAATTACCTCTGAACACCTTAAAGAAATACAAAAGCTTGGCCACTTGCATAAAGTAATCTTCAACAGTACTTACTTCTTTTCAACAATGCTTTTACTATCATTGATATCACTGTCCTCATCCAATGGCTTGCCAAACAGACGATATGCAGCAAAAGCCACCTCACGAAACTCATCTGATGGAACTTCCCGATCAATCAACTCCACTACAGCTCCAACAAACTGCTTGTATGCTTGTCGTACTTCTGGAGAAGCTGTCACACCAATTCCAATCAATATACCTCAAACACTACCTCGTATTCCAATTAGAGACACACATGAGGTGAGTGAGTGAGCTCAAAAAGAGAAATAAAAACCAGATCTAAACCCGATTAGCAAAGAGTTAACACAATCACAAATTCAAAATAGAACAAAAAGAAAATGAACCGAGATATACCTTGGTATTTCAATCTTCTTCTTCAGATTTGATTTCTGAAACAACACTTTTTTCGCCGACACATCACCAAATTGTCTTTCATCTTCAGTCCTAAATCGTTTTTTCTTAGGGAATAGAAATCAAATCTCGCATAATATATTTTCAGAAGGTAAATAAACATGGAAGAAAAGAGATGCAGTGAATTCACCAGAGACAAAACGACATAAGAAGACGAAGCCGCTGGTGACGAGGGATGAAATCGCGGCGGAGATAGATCTAGGTTTTCTTCTCTTTTTTGGGGTTTCGGAGATTTTCCGATGTATTGATTTGAAATGGAGATGAATCTGAGAGAGACACTAAACAAAGTGAGAGAGAATCGAACAAAAATAGCAGCAATGTTCTTAGACATAAGATAAGAGGCCGAAGAGGAGGAGGAGAAAATCGGAAGAGGAGAAGGGTGAAAGATTTTACCAAACCAAGTCTTCTTCATTCTTCAATCATTCTTCGTTTCATCTTCTCCGATTTGAAAACTCCGGCGACAATGGCTTCCTCTGGTGACAAGCAAGCTTAGTCACTTTACCCAACTGTTGACACATCGAATCCCGAAGCTCCTGTTAACCCTAGCTCTTCATCTTCTACTAATAATCTCTATCCTTCCGTCGATATGAATGATCTCGCTCGTAATCTCTTCCCTGAGCAACCGGAGACTAATTTCTCCTCCGAATCAGCTCCTCCCGCTGATGTAGTTGCGAGCGAGTGAAATTGAGTGGCGAGAGAGTGAGAATCGATCGAGACTGGGAGAAATCGAGTTGAGAGAGTAAGAAATCGAGAGAGAGTTTGAGTTGTGCCTTAGAGAAAAATCGAGAAAGAGAGAAGAGTGTCTCAGATCTATTTTGCCTTAGGGTTAAAACGAAAAAATATTCCCCCTTTTTACTTTTCAATAGCGGTTTACTAATTTTTAGAAACCAATTTGGCCCGCGTCAATTTTTTTGTTCCCGCTTTTAATCATTCATAGCGTTTAAAAATAACTAAACGCTATCTTTAATACACGGTTAACTCAAAGATAGCATAAACATCAAAAACGCTATCTTTTTATGCTATCAATAATCAAATTTCTTGTAGTGGACCAAATCGACATAGACAAAGTGGCCTAGAGGAACTCAAGATCTCTTTGTGAGAAGATGAGTAAGTAAACCCTATGGCCAGTCATGTGTTTGGATCTTGAGAGTCAACCGCTAGTTTGTGTTTTAAACCTCGGACCGTTGCTTTATCAAAGATAAGATAAAAGTAACACTCAAGTCCATTGGGAGTTTTAAAAGCGGTGTGGTTCTAAGTAGAGAACCATGAAAGGAGACTTGATTCGTGTGAATTCAAGTACTCAAAACATGTTGTATCCAAGTTTTGGGCTTTAGATTTCAAAATTTAAATTAAAGAAGAGGGAGGGAACGCTTAACGGAATGAAAATCTTGATCAACTAAACTCTATAAGGTTTAAGTAGATCTTGATGAATCCATATTCCGGTTTATCTTTAAAGGGGAAGAAGGGTCTACTATGTTTGTGTAGTTCAAAGACCTTGATGAATCCCTTTATGAAGGTTAAAATTAAGGGAAGTGAACCATGACAGATTCTAGACTCTTAAGAGAGAAAGAGTGTGATGTCATGATGGATCCGAAGGTCCTTAACAAAGAAAGGTTTTGAGTAAGTCTTTGTAAAAGGGGAAGTGAGCCATGACAGATTCTATTCTCTTAAAGGAGAAAGAATGTGAAGTCATGATGGATCCAAAAGTCCTTAACAAAGATTACTAAGAAAGGAAGAGAGCCATGACTATCTTTGGTCTTAAAAGGCTAAGTAGAAAAGGTCATGATGGATCCAAGTCCTTAAAGGTAGGGAGCCTTGACTAGCTTTGCTCTTAAGAGACTTAGCTTAAAAGAGTCATGATGAATACGAAACCTTGTAGTAACGAAATCTTGGATTATGATTGTGTATCAAAATCCTTGGTTAATGAATTACGTCACTAGAGAGAACTTGGTCCGTATTAAATTCTTTGTGAATAAAATACACCTAAGGGCCATAGTATACTCTAGTTAATGACAGAGGTATATCATGATAAGTAAAGTTCTATGTGAACATTTACAATCAAAATCATGAATAATCTCTTGTTTTCTTTCCAAGTATGGGAAGAAACAAATAAAACCCGAGCCGGTTTTGTTCATAAAGGCTTCGGGTCATTTGTCCTAATAAGCTCTGTTTTGGATGAGTATGATCATTCTTTGCAGGTCATGGAAGTGGTATTCGGATATCACAAGCCAATGGTCGGTGAAAGTGTCAACCATCTAATCCAAACCAGAAGTGGATCACAAGTCTTGCCCGGAGAGAGCCGATTTCAAGCTACTCTACCGAGTGGAAGCATCTCTTGGACCATGGTCGAGCTACTGGTCAGAAACATGTAGAATTGGGTCAGACAAGTCTTTCCAGAGCCATATACGAGTCATTAGACCGGGCCAGAGAAGCTTCTAAACCCTTGGTTACTTAATCGTTTATTTACAAGTCTTATTTGTGCTATTTGCTTTAATGCTTTATGTTTGGCACATTGGGAACTTCCACAAGCGTGAGTGTGTGCCCTCACTAGGAAGTTCCACCATTGATCTTTTCTTTAATTTCCTAAGGCTACAGATTCAAATGGTGAAGAAATCAGGAAACCATGGAGTGTAGCGGCCAGGTGTAACGGGCAGACCATGGCCGATGAAGTCTCGGGTTGACTTGAAGAATTCAGAACACCAGAGAACCTAGCGGCCATATGTAGCGGCCAAAGCTTGGCCGGTGAAGTCTCGGGTTAAAGTCTAGCAGCTAGACCTACTGACATGGATTGTTCCCCAGCTCAAAACTCAAGCTCCAAGACCAAGAGAGCTCATCAAAACCTACCACTACAAATCTAGAAGGCTACTCTCTAAAACTCTTAGTCGCTTTAGAATCTCTTTAGTCATTCATTCATTTGCTTATCATGCTTGAAACTGGATTGTTCTTTGCTCAAATTGACTTTCAAGCTTAACCATTGTTGTGTAACTATTGGCTAAGCTTGAGGGGGAGAATAATTAGACATTTGATCGCATTCATTTATACTTGATCACTTGTTGTTTGAATCGCTTGTTTGCTTGCTAAGTTAGCCTAAGGATTCTCTTGTCATCTTCTCATTCGCTCATATCTAGATATCTAATCGCCTAACCCCTCATAACTTTACTTTAAAATACTTTCTTGTTGTGGAAGGTATCGAGGAAGCATTGTTGTGAGAACTCTTATAAGGCGTTTTAGGGAAAAGGTAGAGGGTTATGAAGAAGAAGTAATGTCAAGAAAATATGGAGGTCTGAGATAGAAGCATATGGTGATGTTTAGAGGAAAATGAAGTGGGAAGATCTGGAAAGAAGTTATGAAGGCAAAAGAAAGAGAAGATGAATGAGGTGATATCAAGTTGAATGGAGTAGAGGGAAAGTAGACCTAGAAGATTCAAAGTGGATAAAAGAAGAAGTTCACACCAAGTTTGCGATGAAGAAGCAAACCGTGAAGATTCAAAGTTGATAAAAGGAAGTTCACATCAAGTTTGTTGGAAGAAGCAAACCGTGAAGATTCAAAGAAAAAGTAAAGAAGACTCTCACATTAAGTCTGTTTGAAGAAGCAAACTGTGAAGAATCAAGATTGGTAGAAGAAGGCTTTACACCAAGTTTGTTCGAAGAAGCAAACCGTGAAGATTCTAACAAGATAAAGAAAATATTCACATCAAGTTTATTCGGAGAAGCAAACCGTGAAGAGATGTTATGATTTAAAATCCACACTAAGCTCGAGAAGGATCAAGCCGTGGAGTAAACCAAGTGTGCGAGTGTGGACAGAAACTCGGAGTATCATTCAAGAACCATTCAAGATTCAAGCTAAAGCTAAAATCAAGGAAGGTCAGTTGGAGATAGTCACCGAAAGGGGGAGTTTCTTAGAAGTGCACACCGGAACCATTGGAACACTACATAAAGAGTCATGGCAAGAGGAAGACTCAAGGCCACAAACAAGACTCTACCATCATCTATTGAAAAGGCTGTCCTCTAAACTCTATCTAGTTGAATTTAAATCCATTATCTTAGTTCCATTCATTGCCATTATTCTCTATATAGGGTCTCTTAGCTTATGACATTAAGAACGTTTTGATATTCCTCATAGCACATACTTAATCTTTCTTCTTTATCTCTTGTTAAAGGGTGAAGGAGACTATGAGAGCCTCAAAGAAGTTCAAAATGTCGAAGAAGGAGTACATAAAAGGAGAAATGAAGGCAAGAAGGACAAGGAAAATGGATGAGGAGTTTTCAAGGAGTAGAGGAAGGAAGCCACTATCCCATCAAGGCTACAAGACTGAGTTCACCAAGTCGTGTAGACCTTAGGTATCCTTGAAAACCCTTCCTCGCTTATGTCAGTAATACTCTTTTTCCCTAAGACCGGTTTTGTCCCATGAGGTTTTCCGATCTTAGGTTTTTAATGAGGTTACTCGCATAAGTGTCAAGTCTATAACAATGATCATTGTAGTATAGACTTGAGGGGGAGTGTTAATCAAGAAGGTGTTTAACACTAATTAATTCATAATTAGATGTTAAACACAGTGACTTGTTCAACAAGCAATGATTCGAAATTCAAATGAGAAGAGAGAAGAGAAGAGAAGCGCCCAACGGCTAGTGGTACGGACGCACGAGTTGGTCTCCGTCCTTATCCGTGTGTGAGCTGTTGTTTGTCCTCTTGTATGAGCTGTTCTTTGGCTGGATTAGATGTGCTTTAGAAAGGCTGAATAGGGATGCAAAGATGTCCAAGTGCATAACCCTTTTAGACCTAGATATTTCTCTATATAAAGCACATAAGCCACCATTTGTAAAGCCAACTCTTTTACTCTTAATACATTTCGACTCTTGGTTCTAACTTCTAAACATGGCTCTTCATCTCTTCTATACATTTCCACCTTAAATCTTGACTTATTCTTGGTTACTAGTTCGATTCTTTAGCTCTATTCTTGTTCTAGTCTCTTAATCTTTCGCTTATTTTCCGCTTTAATCAATATGGAATCTATATTTTCAAACTAATGAGTGACTGATGTGAGGATTTTTTTTTTCTTTTGTTCAGGAAAATTGCGCATGCCAGATGGCTGAATTATTTCAAACCAGTAAACGGCAAAAGTTGGCCACGTTTGTAATTTTTGACTAATTATTTCATTCATAGTTCTTTCTCAAAGTTATATGTGGTCTTTTCTTGATAATCTTGTTGCAGTTAAGGGCTGAAGAGATATGCCTGGTGGTTGACTTTGTTTGTTTCAGCAAAGCCAAGAGAGAAGCGAAATAACGATGAGGTATGTGTTTTCTTTCTCTTTCACATAATTAGGTATGGTGATCATATTTCTTCTTGCATGGGTTCAGGTAATTTCTGTAAATGCATTTGAATTCCCTAAAAAATTATTTCTATTTAGAGTTTTCTCTGGATTCATGAACTAATCGACGCTCAAGCCTTGCCGCCTTTTTTCTACTTGAATTAATTTTCTGATATTTGAGTTGAAGGCTCGTTCTTTTATTGTTTTATTACAGCACTTGGGAGTTAGTTTTCGTTCGTGAAGAAATGTATATTCAACCCCGAGGTCCTCAGTGTTAGGGAACAATTCCGTTATTATCGGTAAAAAATCCCTTTTTCTGATTTGGAATTCTCTTTGTTTGTAAGTTGTAGCAAGTCTAAATTTGCTTAACGTAGCAAGACTTGAATGCGAATGTTTTTTAGGGGTCCAGAATTTCGTTAAAGCTTGGATTTTCTTGGGTGAACTGAATCTTGTTAGGGTTATCTGCTTGTGGAGTTAATTCATTAATAAAGATGAAGAAAATTAGCTAGGAACCACTACTGTAAACATGTTATATTCTTTGTTTCGTGTAACTCTGTATAGATGCGTATTGTTCAACCACTTCTTGGCGTGTTTAATGTATAACGTTTTGATGACTATTTGCAGCACAATTCGTCTACTTGTGTATCAAGAAAGCAATGCAATCCAGACGTGGTCAATCCATTACTTGGGTTTCAAGAAAGCAGAACGATCCATCACTAAAGTTTGGTTCAACTTTTCTTTTAATCGCATCATAATGCTTCCGCTTTTCTTCTGTTGGCCTGAAGTTTAACATCTTTATGTTGATTATGCTTAAGGTAACAAAATAACCTAAGAGATGCTAGTGTGAGTGTATCTTTACTTATGTTCCTTAAAAGTTAAAAGTAGACAAATGTTATTGATGTGAGAACCAAGCGGACAGTGAGGATGAGTTTTCAATTGGAGGACCTGGTGGTGTTGATGATGCATCATGGCATGCTTTCAGGTAATTTCTGTACTAATAGGAAGCGATGATAATTGGTGATGTTTATCAGCAAAGGTAATAGGAAACTAACAGAAGACTGTATTTAACCGCAAAGGTAAATTGTCTTATAGTTTGCAAATGACCCACTTTAATTCGTTGGAAAAAGGTCAGTCAAAATGTGTCAATTTCAGCAAACGTGTGTTGGATCTGGTGTTAGGCTTAGTAGCTGCTTATAATCTTCTGATCTGGTTAAGTGCAAGACAATGTTGTTGTTATAAACTCAATTATGGGATGAAAAAAATAGTAGATGGTTAAGAGTTCAAGCTATTGGAAATTACAATGAGAGAGGCTTGGGATTACCATTCTTGGTTGTTTCTATTAAAGCTCTTTTTCAAAGAGTTATTCGTTTTTCTAATTTTTCTGATTCATTTGTTTCTGCAGGGGAGGCTGTTACATTGGCTGCTTTAGTTCTTTCGTCTTTCTTCTCCACAAGTTCATAGACCATTTCCTAAATCAATTGAAGTTAAGTATTTAATTTAGTTATTTAGATCATCTGGATCGAGTTTGATAAGGAATTTGTTTACCGCAAAAACAATGCGAGAGTTCAGTGCTCAATGAAGATGAACAAAGAGGTGGTAGATAGGTTTGTCTGGAATGGCTCAGATTGCTCAATAGTTTTTGTTTTGTTGGATTATAAAAATTTGGATGTTCTCTGTTCCGACCTGTTCATGTCTGAGAATCCGATCAAGGATGGAACTCCTATCGTTTTTTTTTTGTTGGTTTATTTCTCTATAAACAGAATCTATATTTCTACACTGATGACTGATTGATGCGTGTTAGGATTTTTTTTTGTTTTCGTTCAAAAGAATTGCAAGCACATGCAAGATGGCGGGATTATTTCGTACTACTAAAAGGGCAGGCCACGGTTGTAATTTATAATCATCCATCTAGCATTCATCTATTAAATCTCCATTCCCGTTAAGGTACTACTTGTGGATTTCTTGCGAGGTAAGTAATGTCGAGATTCCATCTCTTTGTGTTCATATCATCTATACTCTCGATTGTTTCTCTTGTTCTTTTCTGCGGTGGAGAAGGCGACTTGGTCTGGTTGCATTCTCTTTATTCCCAACTTGAACTTGTCATATCGCTCTGGTTGTAGCAAACATTGTTCTTGTACACAGAATCGATTACTTTTTTTACGGAACACTTTTGTCTATGACAGTGCTTTGATGTGTTTGTTTGAAGGTTTTGTAGTTCAAATTCTATGGAAGCGATTTGCAGTTTTGGGAGTCTAATCTGCTGCATGAGCATGAGTCGCTGGTTTACACCTGTTCTCTTGTGACAGTCTATGGTTTCAGGGGTTTAAGTCGTTTCCTATATTTCATTACTTGATTTTTTTCTTTTCCAAATGTTTGCTTTACCTACTTCTTTTGTCTTTTCTTTGTTTTCCAGATTGCACGAGTAGAGACTTTTTGCAAACGTCGACAAGATTCTATTAACATTTTTCAGTCACTTCAGTCGACAAGACTCCGTATTCAGGAACATTGTGCTCTTGATATATAAATTTATGAACCAATAAACCTCTCTAAGAACCCATGTGTTATCCGGACTGGTCCGCCACAACCCCCAAAAAAATTGAGCCTCTTCAGGCTAGGTTCTGCATTGACACCTTTACTAGAGGCCACAATTACATTGAATAAACATCGATTAGTTCATTCAACAATAAATAGATTAATAAAATCATCAAAATCCGAATTTAACCAAAGTAAACCAAATACACCAAACGTAAAAAAACCAAATACACAAGAGTTATCACATTGCTCATATTTTTAATTTTAATTTTGGGTTTCATTCCAGTTTCATTCCAATTTTTTTTTTTTTGAACACCACATATATATATATATATATATATATATATATATATATATATGCTTAAAAGTTCAGTTCATGCAAAGTTAAAGCTTGGGAGATAACTGAAGCTCTGAATAAATATTTTATACAAGAAGAGTTGTAAACCCACTCTATATAGAGAGTGAAGTTGCGTCACATTTATGTTCGTTCGTTGTACCCTTTGAACTCTTTGAACTATATGGTGTTGCAATGTTGTCTTGGACCATTTGTGTTGAAAGCCTTTGGCATAGGGAGAGATTATGGACTCTAAAACAAACCCTAGATTGTATTGTTCTTGATTGTTGAATAAGAAAGAGGATAAGATCATTGATCTTCTCATCATGAACCAATGATTTCAGACCCAAACCGGTTTATCCTGATCGACCGCGAGTCATTGTATTAATGAATTGTCAACTAAAAGCATCTCATTCATTGAAATATATCATGTTTCAAGAAATTGTAGAAATAAAAACTATATATTATACGTTTTTAATTTTAAAGCTATTAGTCATTGAAACAAAAATTGAATTGAAATATATCATGTTTCAAGAAATTATAGATATAAAAACTATAGATTATACGTTTTAATGTTAAAGCTATTATTCATTTAAACCAAAATTGAATTGAAATTTATCATGTTTCAAGAAATTATAGAAATAAAAACTATATATTTTACGTTTTAATAATGTTAAAGCTATTATTCATTGAAACCAAAATTAATTGAATAAAAATATATCATGTTTCAAGAAACGATAGAAATAAAAACTAGATATTATACACAAATTCAATTTATGGGATCCCAACAACTTAAGTACATGACCGTTCTAAGTGATTTTTCAACCTTCTTCACCTTCTCACTATCACCAGAGGAGTTAACGGTGGCAGAAACAGACGAAGAAAATCTTTTACCTTGAGAAATAGATATGACGTTGTTCCATAGATGTTGATTCACTGACCGGAATATGTAGTTCCACCGACATGACCTAATTGGTCTTTTAATGCCTCTACGGCTCCAATGCTCAATGCCACCGTCCATGCTTTGCTAGTAGAACTCATCTTTCTTTAAAGTATTAAACTTCTTGCGTTTTGTGATTTGTGTTTTGAGAATTGTTTTGTGAGTTTTGATGATTTGAAGAAAGTGAAGTGAATTGGTGTGTTTATGTAAGAGAGAAGAAGCCAACAATATTAGAGTTGAAACCATAGGCTTTGGCGGTTGGTTTTTATCATTACTACCGGTTTGGATTGTCAAAATGACGTTTTTAGCCATTTAAGGATAAATTGGATAAAGGGTAATATTGAAAATTTGCTAGCTCATGGACTAACGAGTGCTGCTATGGGCACCTGGTTTGGGGATTGTTTTGTCTTTTTTTTTTTCATGGAATTATCTTATTGCATAAGTCTCATAGTTGTATGTATCCACTTGGAAAACACCAAATTGGAAAAACACCTATGGATCAAGTTACAAACTTAATTACATGGGCTAAAATAAACAAAGGCCCCACATCTTTGATTTTATAAGAATTAATGGAAGTCCAACATGAGCTCAAAAGCAAAACTCTAATGAAGATGAGTTGACATTGAGTCTCCATCCCAAACACGTGTCAGCAGGTAGAACAAACTTAGACACGTGGGAGGATGAGTAATCAAAAGGAAACCGACATCAGCCTCCGCCGTCGACACCGATTCCGGTGAAAGAGTCACTGCCGATAATGAATTCGAACAATGAATCTTCTGTTTTTTCACCGATTAGATGACAATCGGACCCACGAATGAAAGATTACAGCTAAAGGAAATGATAATAAGCTTTGGATTCTTCTTCTTTTCTTCAAGCAAGTTTAAATTCAAAGGGTTAATTCTTGTAAATATGTGATGAAAATAAAATAAACCAGAAACTCAAAGGACAAGTCGGTGAAGACCATCGTTAAGTGAAAATTCACTAAAATCGCCACCACCAACTAGAGATCTGATGAGGTTATTCAAAGAGAAGAAAAACAAAGCCGAAAAAAATTTCCAAAAACAGAGGCTAGGGATTGCCGAAGACGTAGAGCGATTATGCTAGACAAAGGTCAGCCATCCTCGCTAGAGCCGAAGGATGGTAGAAAAACAGGCTTACCGGCCAAAGGTATTGACTAAACCACCTATGCTGGAGAGAAACCGGCCTTGCTGAAGGAGCCAAAGCCGCCTGACAAAAGCCGACCAACCACCGCTATCATAGCCGGAAGATGTCGGACAAGAGCCAGTAAACACCGGACGGCAATAAAACTGCTCTCTCTCTAAAAGATTTTCAGAGAGTTTTTCAGAGAGTTAAGAGAGAGAAGCGGTGAAGTTTTTGCAGTGTACAAGTAATTTCGTGTGTATGTTTGCTTATGGATTGTTTAGAGTCTCCTGCCCACCACTTTCAAAAAATAATTTTTTTAAAAAATAATAATAAATATAATTAATATTTAAAACACATTGCCGACAAAAATATAAATAAAGAGATTGTAAAAAAGAAATTTGTTGTGTTATTTCCTATCTTCAATCTTTTTTTGTTTCACTAGAGTGTAAACTTAATTGATGAAGCCATATTATATACAAAGCCAATGCAAAAGCATCGCCTAACAAACATAAACAGAATACGGAAGACTAGAAAAAACAAACATAGCCCAAAAGAGGGAATCAAAGCCCCAAAGAACAGGGAGACTGATGAAAACCAATCATAAACACAAATAAAAAAACAAAAATCTTGAAGAACAATTGCCATAGGAAAATTGCAACCTAAGCTCTATAACTGAAGAAAGGAACCAGAGACTCTCACAAAGCTTCCACTATGAACCTGTTAAAGCCGGAAGCACCAATAAGCTAGATAAACCTCCCACCGAAGACAAACCAGTAGCAAACCGACAGGGAAGAAAGCAGGAACCCACCGAGACTAGAGAAACAAATACAACTACTATCACACCTCACAAGTTTGACAGAAAGAGCAAGATACACTAGGATTCAAGGTAAGACACATTAAAAATCGACTGGAGATGACCCAAAGAAGATCAATAGCTCTTACACGTAGACACTCGCTGAACCTGCTTCAGCCACCTACAGACTTAAAACTGACGACATCCTCGCAAGAGAAGAGCTAAAGACCGATTTCACTGCTTCGCCTAAAACCTTACTCCACAACTCCAAAAGAACCCAGAGAGAGGCTAGTAGATGACTCAGCAACAAAATACCATCAGAATGGCAAGCACCAAAAACAAACCCAGCTCAAAAAGCGCCAATCGAAAAAGCAAGAGGACATAACAGAGAGGTAGAGCAAAGATCCAATTTTAATCCCAAAAACAAAGTTACTTCCATCGATTCATGCCTCACAACCAACATAAAAACTCCAAACAAAGCCCCACTAACAGGAAAACAAGAAACGAAAACGAAATTAAAGCAAAGAGGGAGAGGCTGGAGCCGGTGCTAAGGAAGCCACCGTGATCCAGCCTTAGATCTAGATTTTTTTTTTTCCTAGCGGTTGTTTGAGAGAAAACCTTCGTAGAAGGGAAAGAAGAGAGAGAAACTCCCCACTAAAGTAGAATTTGAATATATCTAATTTTATTATACGAATCTATATCTATATTATTATAATTGAAGTACATTTTGTAAAGTAGTCTTAGGGGGTGTATTGAACTTTGGATTTTAAGAGATTTTGAGATTTTCTTAAAATCCTCTGTTATTCAAACAGAGATTTTAAAATGTATTCTCAAATCTGGTGTTATTGAACATGAGATTTATATAAAGTCACTTAAAATCATTTAAAACTCCCTGTTATTCAAACAAGAATTTGTTAAAATCATATCAAATCCACTGTTATTGAAAATGTTTTAAGTATTGAGATTTTAATGTCTGCAGGAGATTTTAGGGGATTTTATGAGACTTTCCTAGTTAAAAATACAAATATCCAAATCTCATGGTTTTAGGTGGAATTGTAGGGGATTTTAATACAAAATCATAACAACTTCTTTAAAATCACCCAAAGCCATTAAAATCATCCAAAATCTTATTAGAATTAAAATCACTTTAAATACTCAGTTCAATACACCCTCTAAGGGTTGAGACTTATTTATTAACATTTATTGGCATTTTTTAATTTTTAAATCATTTTCCCAAAGAATCTTTACCATATATTTTAAAAAAAAATCAATTTAAATTCGATTTTGATTCTTTCATTTATTTAAAGAAATAGTATTTTCTCTCTCTTCCGATTTTGTCAAAAAAATAATTTCATTTAATTATTTCAAAGTTTTATTTGTTTTTTTTTAAATTGATTTTTCACCTATCATCTTTGTTTGAATATATTTTAAAAAATTTAAATCAATACATAGTTTATATAATAAAGAAAATCTAGATTTTTTGGAATATGTTGTGATTCGAATTTAAAAAAATGGATATAATTTACTCAAATATGATAAAAAAAAACGTTTTAAAAATAATGTAAAAATTGCACTAGATAATAAAAATTAGCGGGTTGGTGAAATTTTATATTAAAGTATATAAAAAAAAAATTATTATAATATAGAAATCAAATATTTTACTACTATGAATATAAAAAACTAAAAACATATTTTTATCAAAATTTAAAATATACTAAATACAAAAATATTATATAAAAAATACTAAATATAAATTTTGTAGTCTTAACATTAAAACCAATAAAAAAGTTATAAAAAGAAATTATATACTCATGTAACCCAATGTTCTAAATATCGGACACCTTGTCCGGTTAGGCGCCGAGGAGGCGGTATGGGAAGATGAGCCGCGGTGATTTTGCTATAGGCGCTAAAAAAATCGGACTGAAAAAAAAACTACCTAAAACTTTGTTTTTAGGTTAGAAATTTGTAAATTAGTAACAGATCTGTGGTATTTTGGTTATGTTATGTGAAAAATAGTGAACGAAACTAAAAAAATTCGAAAAAAAAACACAGAGGAGCGACGTTTAGGGTTTTTGGTGGGGAAGAAGAATGCCAAAATTACGTTTTTACCCCTTTAAGTTAAGTTAAAATCTAAAATTGTGGCTTAAAAGACTTGAACCCTGGTGGAGATATTACTTACAACCGTTAATACCAATATGCTACTAGAATATTTAATGGCCATGGTTGCCTATAGCATTATATAAGCTATATATTGATAGAAAATCATGAATTCCTTCCTAATTTTTTGCACCGCCTAGTCTCCGATTAATCTCCGCCTTGTCCGTCTAGGCGCTAGGCGCTAGTTCACCGCCCAACTAGCGCCTAGCGATTTTTAGAACCTTGATGTAACCTATGTTTTTTTTTTTTTTTATCTCTTTGGCCACCTTTGTGCCAGGGTGCTATTTGACTTTTTTTTATATAAGTTTAATATACAGATCATTTTATTATAGTTAAATAGATATTTTACTTTACAATTAATAGAAATTTATGTATATATCATTTATATAAGTGAATTCATCTATTTTATAATATTATCTATAAATTTGTATTTTTTTTTGTAACTAATCAATTTTGAAGTTTAAAACTAAAAATTTTATTGTGGATGAGCTTGATGAGCTTGGCTTTAGTAAATCTCATCATCTAGTATCTCGGGAGTCAAGAATTTCATCGGATCCTTGCTAATCTCCTCGTAGTTTATCCGGAACAGGTTCAAGAGGAATAATGCTGTCTCCATCGATAACTCCATCTATTAAACCATACTCAACCGCTTCAACTGGAGACATGTACCGGTCTCTATCAATATCTTTCAGAACCTGCTCAAACGATCGGCTAGTACATCCCGCGATAATACTGGTAACATTGTTCTTGTTATGCATAACTTCTTTAGCCTTGAATCTCAACATCTATAGCTTGACCGCTCGCACCTCCAAGTGGTTGATGAATCATTATCATTGCAAAACGCTTGCCTTTAGTTCCCGCACCAAGAATTATGGAAGCTGTTGATGCAGCAATACCAAGAGCAATCGTCGAAACATCAGCTCTCACAAGCTGAACCACATCGTATATAGCCATGGTTGCACTAACCAAACAAACGAAAAGAACATTAAGTTAAATCATCTGAATCAGAAACTAAACCCAATCAAAACATTATACAAACAAGCCAACAAGATTACTAATATCACTCTCAAGATTGCTCTTAGCAAATTAGCTGAGGAGACACTTCAATTGAACTAAAGATTAGCTGAAAATTAACTCTCAATTGAACTAAAGATTAGCTGAAAATTAAATGTGGAAGAAGAAAGACTTGAGAGAGTGAATTTGGGTTAAATGTGGATTTGATCAAAGTTCAGAAGAAGAAAGAAACACGCGAGTAAATGACCCGGTTACATTTCCGGGTCGGGTTATTAATCCAAGTCACGGATTATTTGGCCTATTTCGTATGCGAAATAACCGAATTGAATTAACGAACACCAAACCCGTCTCTAATCAAAATCGAATCACGTCAAAATCAGCTGAATTCAGCAAATGTTAAAAATTCACTATACGTTATTTTAAATATGTTGTTAAATATATTTAGTAAATTTTCCTATTGTTGATAAATATTAACAGAGAGCTTCTAATCCAAAAATGTTCTACGTAGTTGTTTTGGCATGCTAAACAATTTGATTTTATAACAATGAATTCGACTAATCACACTAATGATAAGATCAAACCAAATAAACCAAGATCCTTATCCAATCAAACCGTAACCAAACTCAATTCGGTTCAAACATATTGAATAAGCAAATAAGAATAACCAAATCCGTACCGTATTTAACCACACTAGAATTTTGTCAAATCCTACTAATCATTATTTCATTGTTTGTTTGTATATATTAAACTTATCGAAGATGTTTAACACAATGTACAAAAGGAGACATATTTGATATGATTTCACACAAACAATTGAAAGATTCAATCATTTGTGTACCATTTTGATATTTCTTCAACTTTCTTCATCGGTTTTTTTTGGTCTTCTCAAGTTCAAGTAAATAAATCCTCTCAGCTTCTGGTACAACCATGGTTAGAGCTCGAAGCCTATGGTTCAAGTCATCAAAGCTTGTTCATTAACCTATCGTTTGTGAACATTCCCATACAAATACTCTTGATCGTGTCCCAACGCTCGAACAAAGACAAACCAATTATAACAATTGATCCTATATAGTTCCCCAAGCTACAGCCACAATTGCCCAAAACCAGAAATATCCTTTGTTGAACACACCTGCAAAATTTTGAAATTTTGATTGATGTTCATGACTTAGGCTCATGTTAGTTACCAAATTTTGAACAACATAGTTAAGACTTGAGATCATTTAGAGTTTTTTAAAAAGGTGAAATTAGTGTCGTTTAAGATATAGCAAATAATTATAAAATATGGTTCATTTAAAAATGTGCGGTTGAATACAAGTTTTCATTAAATTAAAATTTTATATTTTGTATCTTAATAAAAAAACTTTGATATGTATTTTTAAAAATATGGGAAGACTTACGTGCTGGGAGGGAGAGAAGTGGCCAAATGACAACAATGAGGAGAGTGAAGACAAGACCCCATTTCATAATCCAAGCTTTGGCTCTTCTCAGCTTCTCTTCTCTTAGCTCTTCCGCAGGAACATCAACTTCGTCCCCTGAAGCCTCAGCTTCCACTACTTTGATCTCCCTTGTCGTTGACTAATCGTAGTTTTGTGGCCTAACTAGACTACAAATTGCATGGACCAGCCCTCCTATATGTTTACACATACGGGCCAAACCAAACCAATATTAGAGTTACTTCAATGGACACACTGAACCAAAAATCCAAATATTTTTCCAAATGCTCAAACAAACTAGTAGAACCCTTACCTGTTAGAATTGCGACGAGGTTACCAGCTAACATGGGAGCATTTCTCCCAGTGGTATCAAGATCTACGCGTCCGTACTGTATCTTTGCGGTAGATAACCATGTAATGATCCCAAGAACACAACCCGATATCGAACCAAGAATCGCACTGAAGGCATTGGCTTTACTCCACAAGAGCATAAAAGCTATGGGAATGACCGCAGAGCCAATGAGTACTCCCATTGCGAGATACATCCACCCGAGCGAAACCCCGGCTTTGTGGTGGGTTTTGTAAAGATTTCAATAGAATACTTTCATTGGTTAATAAAATGAAAATTATATTGGTAGATAAGTATTAATCATACATAATTAAATCAAATTTGGAATTGTTGGGTTTTTGTTTGTGTTAATTAGAGTGGGAAATTAGTATTAAATAAGAAATCTGTATTTTACTATTTGAGGTCTATATTATATACTATAAAAGTATTCTATTGAAATATAAATAATTGAATATATAATATTTTTTTATATTGTCGGTTAATAATGTTGAGGATAAAATGATTCGGAAGCTATTAAAATTCGTTTTTTCCTTTCTACAATTATAAAATAAGAATTATTGAGATAAAATTTTTGATATTTCTAATATTTTAAATTTGGTCGTGTTGACAAAATAATAAATTGAGGATTTAACCCGTATTGTAGCACCAAATTAATAATATTTTAAATTTATATTAGTATCAAGTCGCTATATAACCCGTTCCGCTATATAAACTGTCCTATTATGTAACCCATCCGGCTATATAACTAATCCCGTTATAAAATCTGTCCCATGATATATAATATATACTTTTTATTTGAATTTATTTGAGAAGTATTATATAACTCATCCTGTTATATTAGAGCATCAGTAACGATGCATGTGAGAGGATATATCTTAACAATATATTTATTATAAATTTCATTTAAGAGAGATAGAGATTTGGTTAGTGGGGAAAGAGAGAGAGAAAGAGAGATTTACTTTTCAAGGTGCCACATGGGACTAAGACCCTTGCCAAAAAGCTTTTTCCTGAATACTTTTTTTTTTTTTTTGGTAGGATCATGAATGCTCAATTACTACCTTTAAAATCACTTGAGGGGATACTCCATTACTAATGGTCTTACCCGTCCAACAATCTTATTATATAAAGTTGGGTTTGTGAAGTTAGTAACTCACGTGATTTTGACAAGAATAAATATTTTTTTGACATGTGTCAAAATCTGTAACCGATATATATGACACGTGTCGCAATCTCTTGAGTTGCTAATTTCGAAAACCCAACTTTATATAATAAGATATGTAGTTTGTGTATATGTGCTACGTATGGATTTTGTTATCTTTTAGTTGTTCCATTATCTGTTTATATATTGTCATAATTGATTTTTTATTGGGGTTGACAGAATTTATGTTTCGTTATGAACATTTCTATACTATATTATATACGTTTCTAATTTTCCATTTTATATATTTTTCGTATTTCGTATGAAACAATTTTAAAAATTTAACATATTAGTATACTTTTACTTTATATT
This sequence comes from Erysimum cheiranthoides, assembly GCA_011420285.2. NCBI lineage: Eukaryota > Viridiplantae > Streptophyta > Magnoliopsida > Brassicales > Brassicaceae > Erysimum > Erysimum cheiranthoides. The sequence goes on from CM022182.2 coordinate 6,735,114, forward strand.
TATTTTTAATTTTTATGAAATATTGTTAATTTTTTTTAATTATTTTAACATATCTGATGTATTGGAATAAGTTAGTTAAATACTTAAATTCATATCAGAAACTTTTAAATTAATACAGTTTTTATTGTTACTTTTTCATATGTGTTTTTAAAATGAAATTTCACGTTTCGTTCGAGTCTATCTCATTTATGTTCGGTAATTTTGTAAAACATAAATTATATAGATTTTATATTCTCAAAAAAAAAAATTGTTCTATACCCTTTAAATCCCATCATATTTACATTGTGTTAATCCAATCAATTTTTCATATTATTTTTAATGGATATATCTTATTATATAAAGTTGGGTTTTCGAAGTTAGTAACTCACGAGATCATGACACGTGTTAAATCTATCGGTTAGAGATTTTGACACGTGTCAAAAAAAAATTTGTTTTTTTTTATATTTTAAAATAGAAAAATATAATTATTAGAAACAATTAACACATAAATAAATTTAAAAGTGTAAAAAGATAATGTTATTGAAATTCTAACTAAAATAATTTTAAAAAAAATAAAAAGATAATGTTAAGAAAAGTTTAAAGGACCAAGTAGATAAAAAAAATTACGAAAGGATAAAGATAAAAAGGATTAAATAACCAAAATTTTATTTTAAACAATTTTAAAATATAAATAAATGATTATAAGAAACTATAAATTTAAATAATATTTTTAATATGAAAAGATAATCATAAGAAAATTATACGTATATTTCATATAGTTAGATTACTAATTATAAAAGAAAAAAAATTACATAATTAAAGATAAAATACTATTCCTAAAAGAATAAGGAATAGTAAATACTCACCTCTATATAATCGAATAGATGGTCTCATATTTTTTTTACCAAACTATATATATATTTTTTTAAACATCATTGGTGATTTAACTTTGTTCTATTGATAAAGATTTGTTTTATTATGATTATAGGTTTTGGTGTGTAGAACCAACCAAATGGATCGATGCATGAAAATTTAAGTGATATTTTTATCGTATGACAAGGTAAGTTTTTTGACAAAAAAAGATAAGGTAAATTTTGATGAAAACCTAATTCTTTTGGTATTGGTATATATGTTTCAATTATTGGTGTCAAATTATTTTGTTAATGCAGTAGGTGGATATCATATGATTAATTTCATCGAATGAAGAGGTGAACTTATTTTTTAACGTATAATATTTTTGCCTTTGGTTTGATGATTTTTGGTTAGTGTACTAATGATTTCAGGATGCGATGATCTAAAAACGTTTGATATGACTATCGTGTGGTCATGTAAGTTTTAATCTAAATGTGACATTTTTTTTAAGGGTAAATGTGATGTTTGTTTTACAGAATATCTAATTTTATTTTTTATACGGGTTATAAAATTTTAGTTATAAATCCGTGTACGCGGGTTTTAATTTTTTTTTCTTACACGAGTGATGAATATTTAATTTTAAACCCGCGTATACACGGGACCTTATCTAGTTCATTATAAAACATTCACTTTAACTATTATTTATATATTAGTTAGTATAATAAAAAATTAGTAAGTTTATATTTTTTTAATCAATTATCTCTTTTAGTTTTTAATATGAAATGCCTTAAATTACGTTAATGAATAATAGGGTGCTAACATATGAAAATACTTTTAAAATGCTTTATTAATAGAGAGTTAGAAAATTATAGAAACTAAAATGCGATTAACTTGAGATTCCAAAAATTGGATTAACTAAGATTTAGGAAAATTAATTTGATATCTATTGAATTTATTACTGCAACTACAATTTAGGAAGGGACGATATATGAGATCCAAGATATGCATTATGGTTGATATTTTTTTCCTTAAAACTCGAGATAATTGGATTATCCGTTTAACCCGTATCCGTTCCGACCCAGTTGAAAAATTATTTCCTTATTTACTAAATGTACTTCGATTTTAATATAATAAGGATGCAATTATCCCTATTTATTTAAAAGTTATAATTAATGAAATAAGTAATAAATAATTAAGGGGGTGTATTGAAACTTGGATTTTAGAGGATTTTGGGTTTTTATTAAAATCCACTGTTATTCAATGTGTGATTCTTAAATCCCTTTTTAAATCCAGTGTTATTGAATCTAGTATTTCTACAAAATCACTTAAAATACCTTACAATCCCCTGTTATTCAATAAATGATTTATAAAAGTCATATGAAATCCAGTGTTATTCAAAATAAACAAATATTTTTTGACAAAATCCTGAACAAGGATTTTAGAAGACTTTGGATACTTTTTTAGTTGAAAATAGGAGCTCAACAAATCCCACCTCTAGAGGTGATATTTTGAAGGATTTCAAAAAAAAAAAAAAAAAAAGACAGATTTTTTTTCGACGTCGTCTCTTTTGCTCTTCAGATTTTTCTTCATGGTCAGATTCCAATTCTCAATTCTTCCATTAGCTTCCTCCCTTTCTCAGATTCCAATTCTCAAACACTCAAACCCATTCCTTTGCTTCCTTCTTCGTGGACTGTAATGGTTAAATTGAAAAAAGCTCGACTCTTTGGCTTATCCGTTCATCGATTCCAAAACTCACAGTTGTGAAAATCCAAAATGGGTATTCATTTTCTAACCTTGTCTTTGCTTCTCGTAACAGTTTGCGTTTGCGTTTCATTCATCACCACAAAGCTAAATCCTAAAGAAGCAATTGTATCTATCACCGAGTCAAGATTTTGCGTCAAGCTTCAGATTCCAAACTTGCTCAATTAGGCGTTGCCTCTTTGCCCAAGTCAGTAACTTTTTTAATATCTGCCTCTTTGCTTCAATGACGTTGATACAAAACTAGAGTTGACTCAATGTTTAGATTTCATTGAAATTAACGAGCAGAATCAGTAACTTTACTTGTTAGTGTTGATCCCTGAGAATTGGGATCATCAATTTTACATAATCTCACCCCTCTTAGCTCAGGATCCATGTAATTTTGTGTTAGTCTCTACGAATGGTTAGCTACTGGCTTGGTCATCGACTACTTTAAAGTAGCACATGGTCTTGATCTGATATGATGATGACTATTCAAAATTAGTTGGAATATATGAGAAGATGACACTTTGTGATTACGATGTTGGGTGTTTTGCTCTGTTTTTGCCTTGTTTGTAGGCGTTTTAAATGAATCGTAGGATTCATACAAAATTTTATGGGCTGCTCTTTTTGGAATAAAAATTATTATGGGCTTTATGTTTTGTTTTCTACTAGGGTTCATTGTTAGGTCTATATATATCAAGATCAATAGCTTTTTTTCCAGAGGAGAGCAACTTTCACAATTACTATCGACACTTCAAGTTTTATCTCTTTTTCTGCCAAAGTGAGTATTTTCTTGGTTTACTTTTGTTAATCTCCATGTTTTGTTACAATTTTTATGTTACAAATTGCTAGGTTTATATGATTTTACCATGATTTGTATGTTGTTAGTTTACTCTAACTCCGATTTGAAAGTATTATCGTCATTCTTAATTTTCTCATATAACTTGTTTGATTTTGGTGATTGTTTGGTGTGATATATCACAAATCATATGTAGACTTGTTTTGTTTTTTAACTGTTAATGTTTCCTTTACATAGTTTTCTTTATTTTATGACTAGTTCTCACATTACAATGGGAGATACAGAAGAGGAACAAGAGGTACAAGAGGTACAAGATAGGAAAACTAAAAAAAATCCATATAAGCCAAGGTATGAACCTGAACACAAGATGTTATTGCGCCTCCTAGTGGAGGCAGTCAATCAGGGTTTCCGTGATGCTAGTGGCAAATTCAACAAATTAACGGTGGAGACCAGAATCTTACCAGTTCTAAACAAACAACTTGGGACTAAGAAAACCTACGGTGAGTACATAAATAGGATGAAGATCTTGAAGGGTAGGTACAACAGCTTGGCAGACCTTCTTCGTTTTAGCTCTAGATTTGGGTGGGATCCTGAAACGAAGAAATTCACCGCTAGAGATGAAGTATGGGATGACTATTTGAAGGTAAGGAAAATTATAACACGAAATTTGATGAATATAATAGTGTTTTTAACTATACATATCTTTTTTTTTCAAATAGGCTCATCCAACTAAAACACATCTTCGTGATGAGTCATTTGAAGATTTCGAGGATTTAAGAATGATATTTGCAATAAATATTGCAACTGGACAGAATGCTATGGGATTAGGCGGCGATCTCAATAATCCATATTCTTGTCAAGTTGGACACAGTGAGGAGGCAAATGATTTCAACGGTGTCCAAATATTGGATGATGCAGATGGAATAGCATACGAAGAAACATCTGTGCATGAAGTTTTCTCTGCTTTAGAGAACGGCAGGGGTGAAAAGCTTCCTCAAAGAAAGAAACCTAGAACTGATGCATTTCGTTCAAACAGTGCTTCTGATGAAGTTAATACAGTGACAGAATTTGGTCATCAGATTTTTAGCATGATACAAAAAAGATGGGAAAAGGAAACTGAAGAAAAAGAAGTTGAGGACAAAGCAAATAATGTGTGGGAAGCTATCAAAGAAATACCTGATTTGACGGACGATTTGCGTTATGAGGCCATGACACTAGTTCACAGCTTAGGTATGAAATCTGGATTCGTCCATATGTCGGTAGCAGAGCGTAAGGGTTGGATTATACGAAACCTTCGTAAACCAAGTGAATGAAGTTTGATGGCCTCTACATGATTGAAGATGATGGTTTTTATTTTTATGTTGGAGTTTTTTGCATTATTGTTTACAATATTTGATGGTTTTTTAATTTTTGTTTTAGTAATACTTTATGAACTTTATTTTTATTATATTTTGTATTCATTTTATTATAGTTGTTTCTTTCTTCTCTTTCACAGATAATCAACTCATCTTTTGTGCTTGAAGATTAATGGACAAGTATAAAACGTGTGTTGTGACATTAATTAACCCAAAAAGAAATACAAAATTACATACTTTGCAGACGTGTAGGTTCGTAAAGTTGTAATGGTATGGCGGTAAAACAATATTGTTTTGGAGGGAAAAAAATACAGGTTGTAAAGTTTGCGGGAAAAGTTTTAGGAGGCAAAACTAGAGTATATATAATGTGTTGCCCTAGATCATATTATATTTCTGTCGACAGTGCCGCTGCCATTTCCTGTGAGGTACGCCATGTTCTCATTATAACTATGTCACTCTGTTCTTTTATGAAATCTCTCTACTGCTCATACGTGATTATAGATTTTTGTTTATAAGTGAATTTTTTATGAACTTTCTCTATTGCTCATACGTGACTATAGATTACTGCTTTTAGTGGTGGATTTTTTTTTTTCATTAAGCACTTTTTGTTGTGACTTCATAACTGTGTTTTGTGTAGAATTTTAATAATGGATCGCATAGTTCAAGAAAGTGAACAGATACAAGCTAGAAGAAAAAGAAAAAGAATGAGAAATTTCAAATTGGATGTTGATATTATGATGCTGGTCTTGTCAATCATTACAAAGATCTGTTATTTTGTTCCGCAAATACAACGCCGAATTAGAAGGCCAACTACAAGACTTGGACATGAGTATATCCAAAATGCATTGGTTGAAGATAGTGAACATTTTCGACATCTATATCGTATGTATCCAGAGGCATTCTTGAAACTATGCTATATTTTCAGAGTGAAGATGGGTCTAAAAGACACAAGAAATGTTTCAGTCGAAGAAATGCTTGCCACATTTTTGTTTATCGTTGGTCAAAATTCGAGATATATTCAGGCTCAAGATAGATTCAAAAGGTCAAGATTCTCAATAAGTAAGAGCTTTAACACAATTCTAAAGGTGTTAAACGCACTTGCTCCAAGCTACATGGCTAAGCCTGGTGTTGCAGTACCAACAAAAATAAAAGACAGCACACGATTTTATCCTTATTTTAAGGTATGCAATTTTTTGTGATTTTTCTTTTAAGGTTTGCAAAATTTTAATATATTGTTTTCTTTTTAGGACTGTGTGGGAGCTATTGATGGAACACATATCCTTGCGATGATAGCGGGCAAAGAAACGGCTAGTTATCGTAACCGAAAAGGACAATTATCTCAAAATGTTTTAGCTGCATGTAATTTTGATTTAGAATTTATATATGTTCTTAGTGGATGGGAAGGTTCAGCTCATGACGCTAAAGTGTTACATGATGCTTTAACAAGAAACACTAACCAATTAAAAGTTCCTGAAGGTATGTCATTTACATTATGATAATATATTTCTGTAATTAATTTGCATTTGATCTCACTTGTATTTGTGTGCTTTATACAATTTCAGGAAAGTTTTATTTAGTTGATTGTGGATTCGCCAATCGTCGTAATTTTTTAGCTCCATTTTGAAGTACTCGATATCATCTCCAAGACTTCCAAGGACAAGGAAAAGATCCCGTAAATCAAAAGGAGTTGTTCAACCATCGTCATTCTAGCTTGCGGAATGTAATAGAGAGGATTTTCGGCATTTTCAAATCAAGATTTCTCATCTTCAAATCTGCACCACCTTTTCCATATAAAACGCAAGCGGAGTTAGTACTTGCATGTGTTGTTTTACATAACTTTCTTCGTAAAGAATGTCGCTCAGATGTGTTTCCTCCTGAAGAAAATGTCGTCGAAGAAAGTGGTGTTGACGAAAGAGATGATAATGAAAACAATGTGGATGAAGAGTTTCAAGGTACTCAAGAACAACAAAGGGTGCTTGCTAATAATTGGAGGGCAGCAATAGCTACACATATGTGGACTGATGCTATGAACATGTAGTACGAGTACTCTAATTTATATTTAGATTGTGTCTTTTGTTCTTTTCAAATTTTATACCAACAAAACTCTTTTCAATTTAATTTCCCAATAGTAGTGATAGAGAAGAAGAAGTCAAGTTTAATTATTAACAACGACTGATTGTTGAAACGATCGTGAGGTTACTTCCAATACAAGGAAGAAGAAGCTCTGTTCCAATGGCGTTCCTTTCAAGTCTTCTCAAAATGGTGATCGCAACATCATCATCATCTGCTTCTTCAGGATCCTGCAGATCGGATCTAGAACGAAGAATCGGTCTGCAATTAGACCAAGAATACTCAAAGACGTCTTGATTTCGATAAATCTCAACGGCATAAACAAAACACAATCCATCGATGAAGACGATGAAGAAGAAAACATCATTCTCATGACCTCTTTGTTTTTTTTCTCTCTCTTTAAGAATCTGTTTTCTAGAGACGTTTTTTTTTCTGTGATGTTCGTCTTTTGATGGTGTTTTAAATCCATTTTTATCCTTAACAATCTCTCAAAATCACCCTATAAAATCTCGGCAAATCTCATCAAATCACAAAGGTTTTATTTTCTAAAAAAAATAAAAAATCTAACAATCCTACAAAATATTTATAAATCCACTTAAAATCTCTCAAAATCCAAAATTTTCAAAATCCCACAAAATCTTCTAAAATTCTTAATCCAATACACCCCCCTAAATATGTTAGAGAAGCCAAAGAAGATTCAAGCAATGTTGTTGTTGTCTTCCTAGTCTTTCAAAATGAGCCTTATCGTTTTGGGCTTTTACTTTAAAACAAAAAATTTAATACAAATATTTTCAATAACAATAAAATCGAGTCATAAACTCCAACGGAAAAAAAAAAAACAAAATTAGCCGTTTGAAAAGAGCGTTTCGATCGAGTCATTATATTTTCAATCCAATTTTTTTTTTCTTCTCTCAAATTAGCCGTTTGAAAGAGGATTAGATCGATTCATTATATTTTCAATCAAATTTGTTTTGTCTCTCAAATTAGCCGTTTGAAGAGCGTGTTGTTTCAGATGAGAAGAACCCTAATCTGATCACACATACAATGGTGCGAACGTGTTTCGTTTCTTCTTCTCCTGCACGCAAAGCCCTAATTCCTCAGAAACCCTAAGTGGCAAAAGATTCTGTTTACAATTTTGTCCGATCGCTTGACTCAATTCGATTTATGTGTACTGTCTCTTTGCTGAATAGATTTGTTTTGATATCATGGATCCACTTCCCGAATCCGTCACTTACGTCTTGCGGAGGTAAGCTCCACTCGAAAATTAATTTCATCGAACATCTAATTTTGTTTGGAAATTGAATACAACTTTTGAAAGTTAATACTGTTAATCGTAGCTTTGTGGAGTTAAATGCTAATCTTTGTGGAAAAATTAGATATGCCTCTTTTGGGTAGCCTTATGAATGCTAATCTTTAAGGAAATTTCATAATTAATCTGGCTTAGTTAGGAGGCATAAATCAATTTGATCATCAGTACTTTCCTGTATTGTTTGATCTATTTGAAATGAGATGTTTTCGAGGAGAAGCTTTGGTTTTGCCTCAGACATATTCAATTATCCATAGGAAGATTTCTGATATGTTGTAAGTAAAAAGGTTTACCTTTGTTTTATCGTTTGTTTAACATCTTTTCTGAACCAGATGGTGGACAAGAGAACACTTTGGAGTCTGGGGATGTGATCCAATATAAGAAGCGTATCTGTAGAGGTGACTAATCCTTAATCCTCCTTTGGTTTGCAATGTTTTTAGCTTTCATTGACTGATCTTTTTTGGTCTTGGTCTTAATTTATGACGCTGATGGCACGATTGAGGTCTTGAGATTTCTTTCAGTTGGTTTGATTTATTTGCAAAAAAGGGAACATTGTAGAAGCTGTTCTGGTGATGCGAGTAAAAGTAGAGAGATTGTGTGGTCGACGATGCCATTTGTGCTTCTCAAGTACTGTACATTTAGGATTGGTCCACTTTGGTCTGTCTCTATGGCTGCAGCTGTGATGGGTTTAGTTCTTTTGGGACGCAGATTGTATAATATGAAGAAGAAAGCTCAAAGGTTCCATCTTAAAGTTACAATTGACGAGAAGGTACACTATATTATCATCGAACCTTGTGTTATCATTTTGCTTGAAGTTGGTAAGCTAGTCTATATTGATTCGTTTAGGAGTCAGCTACACTCTATGTTGTGTTGATGCGAAAATGGAAGAAAAGCGAGTTGTAGAAGAAGAGTGGAACTGTAAGAGATCTGTGAGATTATATTTGTTTTTTTATCTGTGAGACCTTAAAAGCTTTCAACAATGGTTTCTTCTTCAAATTTAGATACTCTTCACGAATTTATGGAAGATCCAGAACCGGCGTCTGTCTTCGCCGCTCGTCCTCTCCTCCTACGTAAGTTTCAATTTCGCTCTTTCGCTCGTGAAATTTGAATCGTGAATGATAAGTGAACTGTAGAAATTTACATCGTGAATTGTATTTGCAGGAGTTTGTCGGAGAAGTATGCGCCTGTAGATTGGTCAAGCTATTTTGATAAAGAAGATGATATATCAATCACTGGCTCTGACAATGTAACGTTTTAGCAAATTGATCTGAAGTTTTCTAGAACGTTTTTAGTTTTGGTCTCTTTGTTCTCTAATGGAGTGTATCAATTTTTTAGGTATTTCACGAATATATGGCAGGAAATGAAGGACCTGTAATCTTGTCTCCATGGTGGTGGCTTCTCTGGGTGAGTGTTTTTGATTCTTGGCTCTTTAGTTTTAATGAGAACTCATTCCTTTCAGTATTTTGGAAGATTGAGATTTTGTTGCTCTTGAGTTCAAACTAAGAATTGAACCGGTCTTTTGGATTAGAACTTTTGTATTTTTCTGTAGTTTTAGCTTGTATTCTCGCTGAATATGTGTATGTATGAAACTAGATAGGCATACAAAATATAATGGTTTCATCTGTTCTCTCGTTAGGCTCTCGTTTTCTATAGTGACAAGTAAAATTAAGGAAGAGAGCACGTGTGGTTGCGATGGACTTGAGAGGACATGGTAAATCGGTTTCAGAGAATGAATTGGACTTATCGCTTGAGGTATAATATCCTTTGTTTTCCAAAGTGTGGATTTTCTCATCAATTATATGTTAGCTGGTCTTTGAGAATTGAGACTCATGTAATATGATGAAAAATGCAGACAATGAGCAATGATGTTTTGGCTGTGATTAAGGAATGGTATGGAGACTCTCCTCCAGCTATTGTGCTAGTTGGTCACAGGTTTTTTCTATTTCTATTGTATTTGTCATATCTGTGTGTTGTTTTTGATCTCTGTCAAGTGTAAACGGCTGGTCAATAGTGTCTAGTTTGGCTGGGCTAGTTGTTGAGGTTTGGTTTTACACAAAAAAGTCTCGACTGCTTCTCACTTGGTATGCGCTCTCGTGAGATGAACTGACCAAAGTACTTTCGTTTGCAGGGTACTGCTATTGCCTCGTTGATGCACATGCAGAAAAGTCTTTTGATGACAATTCTTTGGAAAAAGGTCAGTCAAAATGTGTCAATTTCAGCAAACGTGTGTTGGATCTGAGAGGTGTGTTTGGTTCCTTATTTACTGAAATATATGACTTTGAGACTGCTTAAATCTTGCAGGTTTCTTAAAACTTTAATTATTTGTTGTAAACGTCATTGACAAAGTTTATATACATTTTTTTGTAGGTTCCTGACATGACCGAGCAAGCTCTTCAACAACTTCTCCTGTCTGTCTTCATATTGACTGTACATTCTTTTTCAATTCGTTTGCTTATAATTTTTTTTTTTTTTGTGCAGATTTTTTCTAATAGGATAATGCAGAGCCCACATCTCAAAACTAGCAAAGGCGGCTTTTCATCTGTTAATGCGCAAGAAGTCTGAGGAGGATGATACTCTTATGGAGTATCAAGCCAAGGTTACGAAGAAATTAAGATGCAAGACTTATCCTATCTTTTGCAGGCCAAGTCCCAAGCTAGATTCAGTACTCTAAGTGCATCATCTTTTGCTTTATTTACGGCTGACTTGATGATTATACAGGTCTTTCCTTATCCAAAGCTTGAATAAGAAAGACAAATTTATTATAAGGAAAAAAAGAAAAACTTGAATAAGAATAATATGAGTGAAAAATAAATACCAAAAAAAAAAATTAAAAAATAAAGAAGAGAATAATATGAGTGAAAAAAAGAGAATACTGAAAATTTGGATGATGGATTGAATGTTGCACAGTTAGACGCAGTAGAATACTGAAAATTTGGATGATGTTGTCATTGTCGCGTTAAGTTTCTCTGTTTTTTTTTTTCATTATTTGGTTTTGTGCAAGATTTCTGAAAACTCGCTCAACCTTTTCTTGTGATCACGAAACTCACAGGGCACATAGGACTGCACTTTGCAAGCTTCGAATATACATACCCAGGCGACTTACTTGCACCTGTATTGAGATACGTCAAGTCGATTCTGTTTGCTAGTTGCTTTCCCCTTTTCTCCAATTTGCACTTATATGTACTTGTTTATTCTTGCTAGGCACTGACAAAGAAACCAAATGTAAACCCAAGTGAAGTTGGTGACATTGTAAATGCAGGATGGCAGCATTTTATTTTTGTTTCCTGGGTAAGACTTCTTGTATACTATGGTAATCTATAGCCATTGCATGTGCTAGTCAAAGAGAAGCTGAAGCTCGTGAGATAACAATCAAGTTGTTGAAATAAATTGATGATTTGCGTCAGAAAATAAAAGTCTTGATTGTGGACAACAACAAACTAATAGAGCTGTATGAGCAAGTAGTCGCAGAAAAATGCTCCAGAGCTTCCGCGAATATGGAGACAGATTCATCAAGTAATTATGTTGAAGCTCAGAAAAATGCCGAAATTGTAGAGGAAGATCAAGCTTTACTTGCTTAAATGAACTTATTATAAGTTTTTTTTTTCTCCTTATAATATTTGGTCTTTTGTTTGTGCATTTCAGCAAGTGTGCTGGAACAATGCGAGATCGATGCAATCCAGGAGTTGGAACATACAAGTATAGATGAGAGCCTTCTCAAGTATCGTGAGAGCTGCATAGATGAAGGAATGAGTTCTCTTAACTAATAAATACAATAGATGACAAGAAAGGTACTCAAGTGCTAGAGACGTGATTCAACAATTGATGCTGGTAATTCATTTCTCTTTCCTTAGCTATTATACGAATCCTGCATGTAGTTGATCCCACAGTGTATTTACATGCATCATCGAAAGCAAAGGTAATCAATTTTATATAACTTGTGAAAGTGACCTCTCAGTCTGTATTATATCTTATCCAATTCTCAAATTAGACATTAACCTGACCTGTGTTTTCTATTAGTGAGTAGAAAACTGAAAATTTCAGGCTTTGGCTACTGAAAATTAAGGCTTTGTTGGCAAAGATTTTATGGTTTAGAGCAAAGATTCACCAGACCAGCAGTGACCCGTAAATGTATTATCTAACACTCTTCTCCGAACATCTGATCAATTGATGCTTTTTTGTTTATATGAAGCTAATTTATCTCATGATATCTTATGGTTTTCCATGGATTTCAAGTAAAAGTCAATTGGGTTTTTCTTGATGAGAAGGTTTGACTGAAACGCACGATATCAAACATTAAGATATCTCTAAAAAAACGGCATCACACAAAACCATTAAGTTTGCGACTTTGTTTAGATCATTTTCTCGTTGGCGGCATCTTGTAGGGACTGATGTGGTTTTTTTTCCAAATCCTTGTTGCTCAGCACTCATTCAGCTTTCAGGTTTGCCATCTCGTCTTGATCTTTTTGGACACGGTTTGCAATCAATTCTAGAACATTGTCGTTTAGGGTCTGAAACTGAAACTCTGCTCTCTCGCCACGACATATTTCTCTTCTCCCTCTACATCTTCTTTATCACAAATAATTGATCAGTTTCTTTTCCTTGCTGGTAGTTCTTTGCAGCGCAGTGTCTTCCTCCTTTTGGCGAGTTTCAGCTTATCACACACAGGTAATCTTTTTTTACCTCTTCTTCGCTTTTCTTTTGTTGCTTCTCCTTATGTATCATTGGTTCTCTGACTTAGGGGTTTTCTTCTCTTTCCCGCAAGATTAAGATTTTCACAGTCAGCTCTTGTTTTTTAGGGGTCCAAAATTTCGTTAAAGTTTGGATATTCTATGGTGAACTGAATCTTTGCAAGGTTATCTGCGTGTGGAGTTAATTCATTAATAAAGATGAAGAAAATTAGCTAAGAACCAGTATTGTAAACATGTTTTTTTCTTTATTTCGTGTAACTCTGCATAGAAGCGTGTTTAAGGTATAACGTTTTGATGACTATTTGCAGCGCAATTCGTTTACTTGCGTTTCAAGAAAGCAGAAAGATCCATCGCCGAAATTTGGTTCAACTTTTCTTTTAATCGCATCGTAATGCTTTCGCTTTTCTTCAGTTGGCCTGCAGTTTAACATATATACGTTTATTATGCTTAAGGTAAAACAAGTTGATTTCCCTCCAAGTGAGTGCATATTTACTTCTGTTCCTTACAAGCTACAACTTTTATGTGTATTTCGTTCAGACAGTAGATAAATGTTATTGATGTGAGAACCAAGAGGACAGTGAGGATGAGTTTTCAATTGGAGGACCGGTGGTGTTGATGATGCATTTTGGCATGCTTTCAGGTCATTTATGTAAATGCATTTGAATTTCCTATATATATATGCAGTCTGATATAGTACTAATAGGAAGCGATGATAATTGGTGATGTTTATCAGCAAAGTTAATAGGAAACTAACAGAAGACTGCATTTAATCGCAAAGGTAAATTTCTTTTTATCCTATAAAGTCTAGTTAAACGTTTTATAGTTTGCAAATGACCCACTTAAATTCTTTGGAAAAAGGTTAGTCAAAATGTGCTAATCTTAGCAAATGTGTGTTGGACCTGGTGTTAGGCTTATTAGCTGCATAATCCCTTATTAGCTCCATAATCCTAAACTATGTTGAAATCAAGGTAATCTAAAGTGTGATTTTTATTGTTCCGCTGGTTACAAATCCACAAGATTTGCTCAAAACATGTGGAATCGTTTTCTTTTAGCACACGTTCAGTAACTGTTGATAAAAAATATGGCTCTGCTGCAGGTTAGTTCATTCGTGCAACCATTTTTCTCGATCTAATTTTTAACTTTCATTAGAATAAGTCTTTCATTTGATGCTTTGGGAACATATATATATATATAAGAATGAAATGAGAACTATTAAAGCTCCTGTTAAATTGTCTCTATGTTAATCGTTTCATTGTTGTTTTGAATCACTCATGCAAACGCTAATAGAAAGAGTGAGAAGTTTTTTGTTTTTCACCAACAATTTTTTTTTTTTTTTTGTGATCTCACGTCGATAGTTTTTTTTTTTTTTTTTGTATGAAAGTAAAATTTATTCACCAAAAAATCGTTTTTGCAATAAATGCTACAATAGTTTGAGAGAGTTTTTAGAGTTTTTAGAAAACATTAAGAGACAATTTAGGAATTCCTAGTATAAAACCAGTAGCGAAGGCCTTCCTCGAACTTTCCGGCTTCACGAAGTGTACCAAACCGATTACGAACTTGTTTGTCTATAATTCGTATTAGTACTGGAGCTGGGGTTGGTGGTTTGAAGTTTGAAGTTTGGAACACATAGCGCAGAGTGAAGGTTTGAAGTTTGGGCTGAGTGGTATCCAAGAGAAGAGGAGCAATGGATGTCCAGCTTGAGGTGAAACGTGTCTGAAGTAACCCTCGTGCAAGTGCAGACCAGACCTGCGAGGAGAAAGGGCATGAGAAGAAAAGGTGGGATTTCGTCTCAGTACCTTCCCCACAGAAAACACAGGCCATTTGTGAGCTCACATTCCATGACCGGAGCTTGTCCCCGGTTGCTAAGCGGTCATGGAAAGCCAGCCAGGTGATAAAAGCATACTTAGGGGTTGCAGATGAAAACCATACTCCCTTAGACCACTCACAATGGGGATATGACACACGAATCTGTCGCCAAGTGTGAAGTGAGGAGAACTTTGGCTTGTAACTGTCCTCATTAAATTTCCAAAGTGATCGATCTGCTTCATTGCTTCTTCTCAAGCGAACTACGGTTATTTCATCCTCAATTTGATTTAATACGTTAATCCGATGCCGTCTGCGCCGTGAAGAGTCCATAGCATCTGCTACAGTGGCGCGACTAGGAATACCAAGATCTATGAATCCTCGAGACCCCAAATGGCCATGAATCTGCCCAAGGTGACTCCAGCGATCAAACCAGAAAGAAGTAGAGGTACCTGAGTGAACTTCCATCTGATGGAAATTCTGGGCAATGGTTCTATACTTAAGCATCTTTCGCCACATCCAAGAACCTGTGTTAGTAGATTCCCGAACTGACCATAATGTACCTTCCTTTATCACTTTGGAATATATCCACCTAGCCCAGAGTGAACTCTTCGCTGAAACCAGTCGCCAAATGAGCTTTAGAACACAAACAGTGTTGACTTCCTTTAAGGAACGCAGACCCAGTCCCCCTTCCTGAGTTGGCCTGCATACCATAGACCAAGATACTTTTGCTTTTTTCCCATTAAGCTCAGGCCCTGACCATAAGAAAGCAGCAAATAATTTTTCGATTTCAATAATGCAGGAGCTTGAGCGGCGGAAAGCAGATAACCAGAAGTTTGTTAGACTTGAAAGGACTGATTTTATCAATTGCAGTCTGCCTGCAAAGGATAAAAATCGACATGTCCAAGTGGTGATACGACCGCGGATACGTTCAATCAGAGGGAGAAAATCAGATGTCGTCATGCACTTAGTCAAGAGAGGGAGACCAAGATAACGCACTGGCAGAGTGCCAACCTCAAAAGGGAAGCTTTGTAGAATTCTAGACCGTTGTAAGTAAGGTATACCAGCCATAAAGATTGTCGATTTTTCCACACTTATACGCAGACCCGAATAAGTTGCAAACGCCTCAAAAACCTCCAAGATACCTTCCACAGAGTTACGGTGGCCATCTGAGAATACCAATATGTCATCTGCAAAACAGAGGTGTGTGAGTCTCATTCTTTTGCAATGAGGGTGATAACCAATCTGATGACGTGTCGCCGCTTTATCAAGCATACGGCTTAGAATGTTCATGCAGATGACAAAGAGATATGGAGATAAAGAACATCCCTGCCTCAATCCCCTTTCACTACGAAAAAACCCCGCCAGTTCACCATTAACTTGGACAGAAAATGTGGCAGTACTGATGCAAAGCTCTATCCAGTGGATGAAGATTTCTGGAAGTTCCATGGCCCTTAGTATTTGTAGCAGAAATGACCAATTCACCGAGTCAAAAGCTTTAGATATATCGATCTTAAGAGCACAACGCCGGGAAACTGTTTCTTTATGATAATCCTTTACTAATTCTGATGCTAACAACACATTCTCCATCATTAATCTATCCGTTATAAAAGCCGACTGGTTCGGAGCTATTGAGCTTGGAAGAATTTCTTGTAGCCGATTAGCCAAAATTTTGGAGATTACCTTATATAGAACATTACAGCAAGAGATGGGTCGATAGTCTCTCATTGTTCTTGCATCTGTTTTCTTCGGAATTAAAGCAAGGATTGTTGTGTTAACTCCTTTTGGTAGAAAACCTTTAAGGAAAAAGGACTGAATGGCGACGACAAAATCTTGACCAAGAATTGACCATGCTGCCGTAAAGAATTCAACCGTATACCCATCAGGGCCGGGAGATTTATTTCGAGGCATAGAAAAAAGGACCTTTTTTACCTCTTCTTCTGTTACTTGTCGTAGCAGGTTTGAATTTTCCACCTCAGAACTGCGGAACTCCATGAGCTCTTGTTTTGCTTGTTTTTTTTTTCACACAATTCCTCTGTTTCTTGGTTTCCTATGATCAATCTTCACATAAGTCAATCAAATTTCTTTATCTTTCGTTATAGGTCAGAGGGATTATGCAAAATTGGATGTTCTCTGTTCCAACCTGTTCATGTTTGAGAATCCGATCAAGGATGGAACTCCTATCGTTTTTTTTTTTGTTGGTTTATTTCTCTATAAACAGAATCTATATTTCTAAACTGATGACTGATTGATGCGTGTTAGGATTTTTTTTTTGTTTTCGTTCAGAAGAATTGCAAGCACATGCAAGATGGCGAGATTATTTCGTACTACTAAAAGGGCAGGCCACGGTTGTAATTTATAATCATCCATCTAGCATTCATCTACTAGATCTCCATTCCCGTTAAGGTACTACTTGTGGGTTTCTTGCGAAACATACAGTCGAATATTAGCAACTCTTTCCTTTTTTACTCTCGAAATGTCTTATATCTTTGTTCCATGTGTTGCGCTTTGTAATTTTTTTGGATTACCCTAACCTATATGATATTTCACTTCTCCCTTGGTTATGGTGGTTTTGAAGTATTTTTAGATCAATTGTTGCTAGGTGTTGTGTGTTTTAGCCTTCATATTTTGCTCTCGTGGATTAAATAGAATATGCATTTGTAGTTCTGTGAGAACAAATATATATGGTTCTGGGTGTCAAAATGGGTAACTCAACCCAACTAAACTCATTTATCTCTAAACTCATTGAGTAATGAGTTAACTCAATGAGTTTAGAGATAAATGAGTTTATGAGTTAACTCAACTCATTTAGCAAATAAGTTGTGTCAACTCATCAACTCAATTAATTTGATGGGTCAAATAAGTTGGGTCAACTCATCAACTCGATTAATTTGATGGGTTAAGTAATTAAATGAGTTAACTCATTAACTCAGAAATAAAATTATAAATCAATTAATAATTAAATTAAAAAAAACTAAAAAAATTAATTATTAATTAATAATATTCTCATTATCATCATTATTTTTGGCGGGAAATTTGCGAAAAGAAAAAATAATTGTTTTATATTTATCAGTTCATTCCCACGATTCCATAACACACATTGCAATTAATGCATTTAAGTAAGCCAAAACGTTGTGTAAGATTTGTTGACTAGTTTATTACAACTTGAAAATTTTACACCTTTCAGTTTAGTTTAAATTTGTTTAACCTTCAACCCAACGTTTTTCAACGACGAAGCTTTTGTCTAAAAAATTAATAGAAGGAAAAAGAATTAAATATATACTAATTAAAAGTTTCATATGAAACAAACAAACACAAATATTTCACACTTTCATTTCAGATCCAATTTGCTTTCTCTACAACAACCAAAATGTTAAACTAACAAACTAGATATAAAATCAAAGAAAAAAAAAGAAAAGGATAAATGATAAACTAAGAAACAAATCTAACATTTTCAACCTTAAATGCCAGAGTTTTTCTCATCATGAAAGATATCTCTACATAAAAAAAAAAACTAAAAAAGTGTTATTGAATCACAATCATGTGTTTAAAATCAATTCTCTAGCTTTTACAAATTTTAAAAAATTTGATATTATTTTTTATAATTTATTGTTAATATTTTAAAATCTATGTCGTATATATTGTATTTTGATTTTTATAATTTACTCATTAAATTCAAGGATATTTCAAGTGACTCGGTTTACAAATATTTTAAAGTTACTTATTTTTTAAAATAATTTTTTTTTCTTTTACTTCAGATTAAATTTATTTAACCTTCAATCTCAAACTTGTTCCTTTCTATACAACAAGAAAATTATTAAGTAACATCTCAAATAAATAAAAAAAGCTCTCTCTCGGGACGGGAAAAAAAAGGCGATTAGATCTCATTAACCTTAGTCGTCGCCGTTGGCCGGCCTCTCGCCGGAGGACGAGAACTTTCGATGTCGAAAAAGAAGCGCCGCCCCAAGGCGCTGATTCCCCCTTCTTCTAAGTTTGCTCGTTTGTTGGTTTCTAACTCAGGCTCGACCAAGACGAATGGGTCTCCCTCGGGTTCCTCCGTCGCGCCGTTAGCCTCAAGCGCCACCTTCGCCATTTGATACCTCAGCCACGGTCGAGATTCAAGGACCTACTCATGAGTCTTCTATGGCAAAATCAGCGACGATTCCTCCAGGATTTGTTTCTTCTCCTCCGAAATTTGGTTCTTCTTCTCAGGACTGTACGGTTTCGATTGAACCTGAAACAAATCGAGACTCTTCCTCTAAGGCCAAAGCTGTTTCTCTAACTCCGAATAAGACCTCTTCTTTAGCTGTGCTGGAGAATCGCGACTCATTTGCTGCAACTTCGACTATTCCTCCTCAATCTACCAATCCTCAAATATCCCCGGATAAGGCATCCTACTCGTATCTTCCCTTGGCAGCCAAGTTTAAAGATTCCCTCCGAAATTTGAAAAAGATGTCCTCACCAACATTCTTAGAAGATGGTACTCCTGTTGTAACTGCGCCAAATGATCTCTTGTCAAATAATAACCTAGATAAACAACTACCGGATAAAAGACGACAATCAGTTGTAGTATTTTAGGGTCGAATCCACATAAACCAATGATGCACTATAAGATAGTTTAGAATAAATACAGCTAGGAGCATTTCAATAAAGTTGTTTTAGGTAAGCAATTAATTCAAGCAGACAATTCAGATAATTAAACAAGTATTAGGTCTAGGGTATTCTTTCAGGATGTGAAACAACAAGCAAGTTAAATTAGGGGAATATTTAAGAACCGTTCTTGAACTCAATTCACTAAGGTATAGACAAGTCGGTATCGCCTGATTACCTAACTAAACAATACTAAATCAGAAACTAAACTATCGTTTGATTCTAACAAAGTAAAGCAAGCATTAATGAGCAAGATTTATATGTTCACAAAGTGCCCCAACTTCAACCATCGTTGGCTGAGGATCACTTTGCTCATCTAAGCAGGTCAGACGACTAACAGCACTTCTAGTGCCATGATAAATCGACCTAGGATCTAGAACAGGGTGATCAATCAAATTCTAGCATTAAGAATGACTATATATGAAAAACTATAAGGATAAATTCTCAAACTAACAACCTAACGAATCAATCACATCATTTCCGAAACCCTAAACCTAATAAGAAGACTACTCAAACATAGATGTGGTAACAAAGAATTCAATAAATGAAAACATCTTTATTTCCAAAAATAAAAAAACTAAAAAGGAGCTAGAGAGTTTTGAGGTCTCTTGCCCACAAACTAATAAAAAGCTGTAGAATAAATTGTATATTTGATTACAAAGGCGAGCCCTCCTTTTATAGGGACAAGGAGGAGCAAGAAAAGAAAAGAAGAAAAATGGAAGTTCTTGGATAGTCGGCAAAGCGGACCGATCGATCCGTGGGCTGGATCGGTCGGTTCGTTTCTTTAATTCTCCATGCTTAGCCCATTACTTCATACTTGGCCCATTTTCATGCCTAGATGATCCAAAATCTCTTCTTTTTCGCTAAACGCCCTTTAGACATGTAAAATTACTAAGTAAAGCATATATATTTGTCAATTCAAAATATAATCCTAAAACAAAGACTAAAAACGATAAAAATAAGACTCATCAATTTCCCAGACTTGAATCCTTGCTTGTCCTCAAGCAAGAATAATCCGAAATACAAATCTTAAATGGAAAGGTTTGAAAACAAGAACTTACAACTTCTCGAGAATCTCCGTATATCTTCCGTAAATCCATCATTCAAAAGATTGAGCCTACAACATGTACTAACCATGAACTTAGCAACTCTCCGTACTGATGTCCCGAGATCTCAAGGAAGCTCCAAAATCTCCATTGTTGACTCCCTACATTCATTCTTTACAAGCATGCGGTCTCAACGAGGGAGTATCGATCAAAGATCGCGTAGACGCTTACCTTCCTCTAGCTTCCAAGACATTACTCTTATGGTTCCTTTCCTCCTCTTCCCTTTTATATTATTGAGATTGATTTCTCCCTTTTTTAGGGTATCTTTCTATTTTTTTCTATCGATCTCTTTTCTCTTTTTCTTTTTAGCCCGGGGTTGGGTTTCATGAGTCCGAAGTATGCAAGGGGGTAACCATGCATCCCTCAGCCCACTATTAAAGAAGTATGCCCCAAGCCTCTATTGAAGAAGACACCTTTCACCAAAGATCCTTTAGCAGGTGATAAGGTGGTTACTCCATCTACAATATATCTCTCTAATACAGCTCAGCCGGAAAAGGATCTTGCAGAAGCAGGAGCGATGAATCATTTAGTGGCTCAGAGAATCTCTAAACCGAAACGCAGAAGATCTAGATCAAAGAGTAGATCAAGAAGCACTCCTCCAAGAATTACTACCACTGTAGCTGCTGATGTGGCTACGACTACTCCAATTGTTGCTAAAGAGTCTTAAGCTCCCTCTGGATCCGGGGAAGCAACTCGGAGACTATCGCATTCCAATCCGAGTTCTTAGATTCCATCCGATTCACAAGATGTACCTGCAAAACTGGAGGACTCTTCTTATCCCATTCCACCAGGATGGGCAACAATGTCTTCTAAAGCAAAGAAGAAATATAGAAAGAAGTGGAGTAACAAGCTCAGAGAGACGAATTCAATTACTTTTGGTTCTACCCGGGAAAGCGGCCCGAGTAGAGTAACCACTCACTGAAAGCATTGATTTCACCTTCAAATTTTGTGTAATTAATGAATGTTTTTTGTTGGAATATAAGAGGTATGAACAGTCATCATTGCCGGGGAGTAGTCTGTCATTGGATAGCTTCTAATCATTTACTGGTGGGTAGTTTTTTGGAGACTCATGTGGCGGAAAAAAACGCTGCTAATGTTTTGGCTTCTACCTTACCATGATGGCGTATGGATAATAATTAGTGTTGCTCAGATCTTGGTTGGATTTGGATTGTTTGGGATCCGGTCGTATCTGTTTTGGTTTTCAAGAAAATTGACCACCTAATCCTCTGTAGTATTAGGCTGCCTAATGCGCTTACTTCATTTGATGTAGCTTTTATTTATGGGAGGAACACAGAGGCTGAGCGTCGCCGTCTTTGGGAGGATGTTTCTCACCTTGCCAGTTCTTCTCCTCTCTCTTACACCACATGGGCTTTAATTTGATGGAAGACTTCAATCAAATTGCTAGGTACGAGTGAGCACTACTCAGTCATACCCTCCAATATATCGATAAGAGGGATAGAGGATTTTCAGTCTTGTTTGAGAGGTAATGATTTGCAGGACATCCCGAGCATAGGTGTTTTCTTCACTTGGTCCAATCATCAAGAAGACAATCCCATCATAAGGAAGTTGGACAGAGCATTAGGGAATGATAAATGGTTCTCTACATTTCCTCATGCTATGGCAATCTTTGACCCTCCAGGTGACTCAAATCATTCTCTTTGTATTCTCGCTTTGGATAACCAGCCAGAGAGATCCAAGAAAAGTTTCAAGTACTTTTCCTTCTTCTTAACCCATCCGGGTTATCTTCAGTCCATTGCATCTGCTTGGGCAGAGACAATAGTTGTTGGTTCAGGGATGTTTTCTCTTGGGGAACAGCTCAAGGCTGCAAAAATCTGCTGTAAAAGGCTCAATATAATTGGATTTAGGAATATTCAGCAGAAAACTGCGAATGCTTTACACACTATTGAGGATGTACAAAGGGACTTAATGTCTTCTCCAACTGATTTGTTGTTTCGGCAAGAGTATGTAGCTCGTAAAAAATGGATTTTCTTCTCTAAGGCATTAGAGACTTTCTACCGGCAAAAATCAAGAGTAAGATGGCTTAAGGATGGAGATGCTAATACTCATTTCTTTCATAGGGCAGTCTTAGCTAACCAAGCCAAAAATCTTATCTGCTATCTCAGAGGAGAAAATGATGAGAGAGTGGAGAATGTTGCTTAGATGAAGGACATGATTGTCTCTTATTATTCACACCTCCTTAGAGCTAGGAAAGATTCTATCACTCATTTTTTCAGTGGAACACATCTAAAATCTACATCCTTTTAGATGTGATGAAGCCTTAGCAGCTAGACTCTCAGCCATTCAAATGCCTCGTAACAAAGCTCCGGGACCGAATAGATTTCCAGTTGAGTTCTTTTGGGAAACATGGTCTGTTGTCAAAGATAGTACTATTGCTGCAGTTACTGAATTCTTCAGGACATGCCACTTTCTCAAGAAATTTAATGCCACGGCAATAACTCTTATACCAAAAATCACTGGTGCGGATCAGTTACAGCAATTTAGACCAGTGGCTTGTTGCACCACTATTTACAAAGTCATCACTCGACTGATATCTAACAGATTGAAGCTCTTCATCCCAGAGGCAGTTCAAAACAATCAAGTGGGATTCATTAAGGGCCGACTTCTGTGCGAGAATGTGATGTTGGCCTCTAAATCAGTGGATAATTTTCTTGCAAATGGTGAAACTACGAGAGGTTGTTTACAGATTGATCTTACCAAGGCTTATGATAATGTTAACTGGAAATTCCTCATCAATATATTAAAGGCATTGGAGTTACCGGCGATTCTCATCAATTGGATTTGGGTATGTATTTCATCACACACATACTGTATTGCAATTAATGGTGAACTTATTGGCCCTTTCCAAAGAAGGAAAGGAATTAGGCAGGGAGACCCCATGTCTTCCCACCTCTTTGTTTTGGTGATGGATATCTTGTCGAGAGCTCTTGACAAGGGTTGCACCTCTGGTTACTCATCTAAGTTTTGCAGATGATGTGCAAATATTCTTTGATGGGGCTGCAGATTCAGTTCAGGGAATTTTGGGTATTCTTGATGATTTTAAACAAGGTTCATGCTTGGGAATAAACAGGCAAAAGACTGCTCTCTTTATTGATGGTGGTGACTTCAATCAATGTAGCCATCTTTCAGCCATGTTTGGAGTCATTCACGGATCCCTTCCTATTTGTTACCTAGGAGTACCTTTAATGTCTCAAAAAATGAAGCGTCAAGACTACCAACCACTCATTGATAAGCTAAATTTCAGATTCTCCTCATGGGCTGCAAGGCATCTCTCTTTTGTCGGACGTCTCCAACTCATACAATCTGTTATCTACTTAACCGTTAATTTATGGGCGTCGATATTCCTCCTCCCCCAATCAATGCCTTCTTAAGCTAGGACAATTGTGTAATGCCTTCCTTTGGAAAGGTTTTGCAGATTCGGCAAGGGGAGCTAATATCTCATGGGAGAATGTTTGTACACCAAGGGAAACCGAGGGCTTAGGACTGAGAAGACTGGTTTGTTGGAATAAGATGCTTGGTTTGAAATTAACCTGGTTGTTGTTCTCGGCTGCAGGATCCTTATGGGTTTCTTGGATGAGATTGAACTTGATAAGAAACATAAACTTTTGGGACTTAAACCCCGCTACATCGAGCAGCTGGATTTGGAAACAGTTATGTAAGTTGAGATCTCTAGCTAGACCCTTCTTGGTTTGTGAAGTCAGTGCTGGAATCACTAGGACCTGCTTCTGTTGGTTTACCAATTGATGTTGTTGTGAGAGATGTAATTAGAGGAGATGATTGGTGGATTTCCTCTTCTATAAGCATAAATCCAATAATTATCCAACTTAAGAACGCCTTGTCTCCTGCTATGCCTATTGTTGGTGGTCTTTGTGATGACACTTACCTTTGGAAACCGGATCATAAGCCCACTTCAAACTCATTCTCGACTTCCAGGACGTGGCTGGCTTTAAATCCGTTTGGACTAGTTGTGCCTTGGCATAAATCTGTTTGGCTCAATGAGAGGATCCTCAAGCATGCTTTCATCACTTGGGTTGCTACATGGGATCGTCTTCACACTAGAGACAGATTGTTGAGTTGGGGACTACAAATTCCGGCTTTGTGTGTACTCTGCAGTTTAAGGAATGAATCAAGGAACCATTTTTTTTATTGTGACTATAGTGTCGAAGTCTAGTCCCTCTTCACATCAAGAATGAGACTTTCTCCTCCAAGCGGGTTCATGGATTGTCTCTTATGGCTCCGTATAGCTACCTCAGACAAAAATGCATTGTGTATCATTAAGCTCCTCTTCCAAGCCTCCATCTACTTCATTTGGCAAGAAATAAACTCTCGGATTCACTCAGATTCCTCAAGACAACCAGCTCATCTCATCAGGGATATCCAACTACTCATACGTGCGCATCTTGATTCTCTCTCTCGTATCGGGCCACCCAACGTTGCAGCTACTCAATCTTAGACATTCACCCTATTATCTTTTTGGTTCAGCTTCTTTAAATTTAGAAGAACTAGGTTGTAATCTCTTGTATTTTTACGTTTGCTTATGTTGGTGCTAGGCATTCGCTAGTAAGAGGGCTTTAAGGTATGTGTTTCCCCTCTTTTTTGGTTTTATGGGCCATGTGGGCTTTATTGGGTTCGTTTGAACCTTGTATTTTGATTTTTGATTATCAATGGAAATTCAATGTAAAAAAAAAATTAAAAAAATGGATAAAAAATCAAAGAAAATAAAGAAAATAATAAATGATAAACTAAGAAATAAAAAAATGTTGTCACGTTTAGCCTCAAATCGAACATTTTTAACTTTAAATGCCAGAGTTTTTCTCATCATGAGAGATATCTTTACATAACAAAATAAAGAAAAATTATCAAAAGAACATGAAAAAAATAAAATAAACATAGACAAAATCAATGACTTTCTGTACTCAAAAAAATTAAGGGGGCGTTATTTAATCATAATCATGAATTTAAAATCAATTCTTTAGTTTTTTTTTTAATACCAGGAGGTTATGGATCAAAACTTGTTAATCCCCGAGGTCTGAAACCATGTAATATTAGTTTCAATCCAAGAGTCACTCGAACCGACGACATCTAAGCTTTTACAATATTTAAAATTTGAAATTGTTTTAAAATCTACGCAGTATACCCTGAATTTTGATTCTTAGAGAATTTTAATTGAGAAGTTTCCAACAAGGTTCTTATCTTTAAAAAAAAAATTAAAAATAAAAAGATATAGAGGATAAACGAGGGGAGCACCTCTCTATTTTGCCCTCAAAACGAAAAAACTTATGGTGTGCCACAAAAAGAAAAAAATCGTTAAAAAAAAGTTAGTGTTAGTCTGAAATTTCTTAAATCATGAAAAAATTCTAAAATAAAAAAAGTTGGTTTTAGTTTAAAAATAGTTTACTTTTCTAATAAATAAAAATAAAATTTGTAATATAAAAAAAATTTAATTTTAGCCTCATAAAAACGATAGTTTAAGTTTCCTAACAAATAAAAAAATAAAATTTGCAATATGTTAAATCGTAAACGGAAATAATCGTTAAGAAAAATTAGTGTTAGTCTGAAATTTTCTTAAATCATGAAAAATAAAAGAAAATTCTAAAATATATAAAAAGTTAGTTTTATTTTCTAACAAATAAAGATGAAAATTTGCAATATTTTAAATCGTTGAAAATACTAATAAAAAAAATTAGTTTTAGTCTCATAAAAAAAATTTAGTTTTAGTTTCGAAAAAAATATAAAGAAAAATTTTCTAAGATATTTGAGATTATATGTTAAATACGATAAATCGGAAAAAAAAATAAAAATAAGAAGCAAAAATACAAATAAAATAGTTAAGTTTGCATAAATTCAAATAAGAAAAGCTTGATAATATGTAAATTTGTTAGTGTCATTTTCCTAACATATAATCTCAAATATATTTTATTAAAAAGAAAAAATAACATATAAAAATAATAGAAATCATAAAATTTTGTTATTGAGAAACACGACGTCGTAATTTCCTATAAAAAATAAATATATAACATAATATATAATTAAAAATAAAAGAAATATTTGTATTTTCCTAAATTAAAATTAAGTCATAGTTTCATAATTTTTTTATATTTAATGTCAATAATGATGGTGTATCTAAATAAATGTCAAATATAATTGTAAATCTAAAATAATTATTTTATTTTTCTATTAATTTTTAAGGAGAAACAAAGAAATGTTTTTTTAAAATTAACATGAATAAAAATAAATAATGGTAGTTTTATGTTAATTAACTGTTATGATAACGATTCGCTTTTTAAAATATATAAATTTTCTTTTTTTTTTGTCGGAGATATCGTCAAACAAAAAAAAAACTTAATTCTATACCGCATCTTAATTTTATATAATACCTTGCTTGATATGCAGTTTCATATCATAAATATGCCCTACTTTTTTTTTTGCTTTGATACTACGATTTAATTATGATATGATAGTTTTCTTGAAATATTAAAGGTATTTGGTGTTATGTAAAATCGTAGATTGGATTTGTTGTGTTGAAGTTATTTTTTGTGGTTTTTAGTTATCAAAGTCTGATGATTTCTCCTCATGTTCGACTTTTTATATGTGTTGAAACTGCCAATTTGTTTTTTTTTTCTTCAAATTTTTTTGTAAATATTATTAGTTATATAAAATTTTCACTAAATTTTTTGAAAAAAATACCATACGCGTAACGCGGGTTTAAAACATAGTCTAAACTGAAAAGAAGACAATAATTATAGAAGGAGACGCAAATCAAGATTAAAGATAGGTTTGGAAAACTTAAGAGAAGCTTCCTCTTGCTTCTCTTGTTCAAGAAATCACTCAGCTGGTTCACGTCAATTTTCTAGTTTTCCTCAAAACAATTTTGATCAAGGGAAGAGTTTCAATTAAAAAATGATATGAAAAATGAAAAAAAAAAAAAAAAAAAAAAATCGCCCCCTAAGTGCGGTGGTGGAGGGGGAGAGAATGTGGGGTTGCAAGAAGCCATAAATGTGATGACACATCGATTTCATGATAACTCCTTGTAACACATCACATGAGCTATTCAACTCCGCTTGACTCCAAAACAATCTTCAATCTTCAGATTTTTCATAATAATAAGTTTAAAAATATTTGATTCTTTAATTCTTAATAGAGAAGTACCAGCCTCAATAAATAGAAAAAGGTAGTTAGTATACCTGACTAAGTCGGGATCTTAATTTCTTTTTACTGGAAAAAATGATAAATTATGTAAAAAAGATTTAACTATAATGTGAATTTTATAAATTTAATGAATCTCTATTTCTTCAAATTATTTTGAAGTTGTTGAGTTTAGGGTAAGAAAAAAAAAAGAGAATAAATCAATATTTGCTTTTTTTGGTCAAGCTGATCAATATTTCAAATAGTGTAAGCATATGATTGGATTATTTTTATCAACACTCTCTTTGAACTCATCTTCTCGCAGTACTAAAGATAATATCACTGGAAACGTTAAAAAGGAGATCTTTAGGGAACTTAACAACTATATATGTGGGGTTAAAAGCTTTTCAGTCAAACTAATTATCACATGGCTTAAATTGATTCCTAACGATGAAATAGAGACAATATTTAACATAACTATTAATTGGGTTACTCGTATAAAGGGTTCCAACTTTTCAGATGTTTGGATCTCTCTCTCTCTCTCTCTCTAACAAACCCTAATGTCCATCCAATCAGCTGTCCAAACTAAAAGAGGTGAGCTCTAACAAACCCTAATGTCTAATCAGCTGTTGAAACTAAAAGATGTGACTGAATCATTTGGCTCATTCCTAACTAAACCTGAAATATATCAGAAAGTTAATTTCCAATGAAAGCAAATAAAAACAGTGGCCACTTGCTTTCATGCTGGTCCCAGCTTTTGCACCCTTCCGTAGCCACACTACTCTCTTCCTTTTCTTTCCTCTTTCCCCATTTATATGAAATATTTCTATTGATTTTTCACCTTCATTTTTTTTTGCTTTCTTTAATTGAGTTAGTTATCCAAAGTTTCAGCAGAAAAGATTTAAACCTTGTTTGTCTTTTTCGTATGATATTTATAAATAAATAATATATTTATGATTTTCGTTTATTACCAAAGATAAATGCCAAGTTTTAAATAATCGACCTTTTTATAATATAACCACTACTATACTCAACCCTACATACAATATAAAGAAAAAATCAACCCTATATTTGATTGAAGTATCCCACGAATAAAGTAGAAAAGGAAATGTTCTTATATACTTTTTTTTTTTTTGGTCACCAAGTTCTGCTATACCAATCTTTATATCATCGATAATATAGTATCTTGATTTAGTGTTCTTGGAAGGAAGGCCGACATACAATATTCTCGCGAATACAAATATTCTTCTACGACATACAACATCTTGCATATTACCGACCGTCCCTAGGTTGTATAACATTATGATTCCAAAATATTATTGTGGCAATTACTTTACATATATAATTATTTTTTTACAACAAGTTATTTTACTTTCAAAAATGTCTAACTTAATTTTTTAAACTGGTTAAATATATAAAATTTTAATTCTCTTCTTGGTAAATTTATCCTCGACGATACAAATGAAAACCAATACAAGTCATGGACCAAAAAAATCTATAAAAAGATTTTCTAAATTTTTATACATATTTTTTCTGTTACAGATTTACATATGGAAGACAAAAACAATTAGTGTAATTAAGGTAGTCTGTTGCCTTAACATCTGCTTATAATTGTATATCCCAATTTTTCGATTAGAATTTTTTTAAGGGTACGCAACCCCATGAGTGAAGCGGACCCTACTCGTTAAAAGACATAGAACACAACCCTACATCGAAATTCCCAAATCCTTCACATTGCATATAATAACTTTGCCCCTTTTACTCTCATCCTCTCCTTAGGCTTATTATCTTTCCCATTTATTAAATTACTTTTATGATCCCTCAGCACAGTTGTTGAAGTACAATACCCGTTTTTAAGGCAAGTGTCTGTTCGGGTATAGAGAGAGAGAGAGAGAGTAAGAATCACCTCTATAATTGCTCTCATCTTCTATCTATTCTTCAACACAAACAATTGTTTTTTTGTTTCCTCTGATTCTCCGATCGATTATGGCTAACTCTGCGATGGCAACCGAGCAACTCTGCTACATCCCTTGCAACTTTTGCAACATAGTTCTTGCGGTATAATTGCTATATACATATCGAT
Source organism: Erysimum cheiranthoides (assembly GCA_011420285.2). Classification (NCBI taxonomy): domain Eukaryota; kingdom Viridiplantae; phylum Streptophyta; class Magnoliopsida; order Brassicales; family Brassicaceae; genus Erysimum; species Erysimum cheiranthoides. Next base: position 6,764,688 of record CM022182.2, read on the forward strand.
TATCTTTGCTGTTATCTATAATGGATCTATGCTTCTGCAAATATATCATATGTAAAGACATAATCAAGCATAGATAGATCTACCTTTATTTCCTTTGTACTATATATTGGTTTCTGATAAAGAGTAGTGTGGCTCTTTTCATCAGTTCCACTATCTTACAAATGTTCAAAGTTCCAAGCCATTTAAATCCGTTTTAATTTATTTTGTCAGTGACATATATTTCGTTTAGCTTATGGTGCCAGAGAGAAGTCACCATCCTTCTGCTATACATGACTTTTTTCCCGCATCATATAGATTTATTTTCTTCTTTTTTCCTGCTTTTCTCAAAGGAGAATTTATTTTACTTATAATTTAAGTTGTGAATCATAAGATACACTATTTTGTAAATGGTCATGCATCTATAAAAATATGTATGTGTGTGTGTCCCTATTCACTAATCTCTAACAAATTGTTCATAATGAAAAAGAAGTCACTTCCTGATCTTAAGTGGTGGCTGCAACAAAAGAAAAGATGATCGTCTATCTCAAGCCACTACTTTTGTTTTTAAAATAAGATTTGATTGTATTGTTTCACTCCCTCTAGTTTTTCCGGCCTTGCAAACCCACAAAAGATAGAAAATATCCGATCTATATAAACACGATAAGCAATACATTTGCCTTCTGTGTCTAATAATAACTATCATGAACAAATTTAAGTTGCATTAATTCATATAAGGTTTTTGTTGATTTATGTCTTACGGATCTGGTAGAGAAACCCAATTTTCCAAGAAAGATGATTAATTAATTAATAAGTGAGGTTTGTGTTTGGCTAAAATATGTAGGTGAGTGTCCCATGCAGCAGTCTGTTCGACATCGTGACCGTCCGATGCGGTCACTGCACCAATCTGTGGTCTGTAAACATGGCAGCTGCTCTTCAGTCGCTTTCACGCCCTAATTTCCAGGTAACTTGTTTCTCTCTCTCTCCCTCAATCGCCTAAATTTTAGGGGTTTATTGTAATTTCAAAAAATCGAACCATCCCTCTTAAATTTAGGGCTCTTTTGTTTGTTATGAAAGACGAATGATAGACAGAGATCTGAGCCTCTTGTTGCATGTTCCTGTCTCCAGCCGCCGTCTACATATTCATAGCCCCAAAAAAATATATTACTTAAATCTTTTACAAGTTTATTTAATTTTCTCTTTCCAGCTGGTGACTGATATCTGCAGCCTTTTCGTAATTGCTTTTCATAGAGCCCTAGCTAGTTTAGGTTTGTAATCTATTACTGATGTGGGCTACTTCCTCTATGATTTGATTGACATGAATGTTAGGGTTTCATAGGTTTTTGTTTCTTTTTCTAAATATATTCTCAGATTCCTTTCTTTAAAGGTTTTGTCTTTTACTACTCTTTAACATTAATAAAACGTCTTTTAGTTGGTCCACTTTATTTTTCTCTTTACATTTCCTAAAAAAGACAATACATACATGATTGCTACTCAATCCTTTTGATTTATCATTTTTGGTGTAAGCAATTAAAGAAAAGTCAAGTAATTAAAAACTAGACTTAGCATTTTATATTTTTAATAATCGAGGATTAAATGTGGAATAGGCAACGAACTATGCAACACCAGAGTATGGATCTTCCTCAAGAGGCCACACCAAAATCCCTTCAAGAATTTCAACTCGTACCGTAACTGAGCAAAGGATAGTGAACCGTCGTAAGTATTGCTTTTATTTAATTCCGTGACACATTCTCCTTAACTAAAGGAAGTAAACATTAATAGCATATAGTGTGTATATGCTAAATTTCTTATATTGTCTTTTCAGCTCCGGAGAAGCGGCAGCGAGTACCTTCTGCATACAATCAATTCATAAAGTAACAAAAATTCCCAGACCTACATATAATTTATGTATATTATGCTCGAAAACTGTTAAGAGAGAAGTTATTGATTCCGTTTCTATTAAAATCTGTGAAGAGAGGAAATTCAGAGGATTAAGGCGAATAATCCAGACATAAGCCACAGAGAAGCATTCAGCACCGCTGCCAAGAATGTAAGTTGTTGTTTCTTTTATATGTTCAAATTGTTTAAAAATTATGAGCTTTTCTTTAGCTAAAAGAAATATATGAGTTTTAAAGAGTGTTTTTCAAAGAGTGGAGCTTCCTTGAGAAGAACATTAGAAAAATTGCTAATAATGCAAACCATGTGAATATGTTATAGTAATAAGCGTCAAACAAAGTTATTAGATAAGAGTTTGCATGAAGGTTATTGGCTAGGGTGTCAATTAGGACTGAAAAGCAGCGGCTTAGTTATTAACTGCTTCGATATGGAACAGATTAGAGCTATAAGGACTTTGTGGGTTCGATCACTATCGATAGTGATCTCAAATAGGTTAAACCAGTGCTGAAAATGAACCCATCCGTTAGTATAAATTTTAATTATTATATTTTAATATAGATGTTTATCATAGATTATTTAAATTTAGTTTTCTTTTTGTTAATGTTTTTTTTTTAATAAAAAGGTTAAGTCTAAATATATATATATATATATATATATATTACAAATAAAATAATGGTATACATAATATTGAATTTCTCTGAAAGTAAACTATGCTCCTAAATGGTAACATAAAAAAAAAGCTCAGCCAGATGAATCAATTTCAGTAAAACGATTTGCTATTTAATTTTTTTTTTGCAAAGTTAGCTACATTTAGCAATTTAACAAAAAAATAAAATACCACATTTTAACATTTTTTAACACTGACTTATATATATATACCAGATATGTATATATATATATATATATATATATATATATGTTTATTTCTACTAAAAATTAACCAGATAAATACTGAACATGTGGATCGAGTAAAATTATTTAAGATATCAAAAAAAATTATTAACCAGATAAATACATTACACATGTATTTTTATATATATGTTACATAATGCATGTAAATTATTTGGAATTTTAGATATATAAAATTCTTACCCAAACGGATAAGGATAATATTATGATGCACCCAGACAAAGCTCCGGGCCCGGATGGAATGACAGCCTTATTCTATCAGAAAGCTTGGATTTCTATTAAAAAAGATTTGGTAACACTAGTAAACTCTTTTTTCGAGGAGGGCACCTTTGACCCTAGGTTAAATATGACCAATATTTGTCTCATACCCAAGGTGGAGAACCCAACCCGTATGACAGAGCTAAGACCCATTAGCTTATGTAATGTGGGGTACAAAGTCATTTCAAAGGTTCTTTGTCAGCGGCTCAAAACGGTATTACCAAGGATTGTCTCTGAAACTCAATCTGCCTTTGTACAAGGACGATTGATTTCGGATAATATTTTAATTGCTCAAGAAATGTTCCACGGACTTCGTACCAATCAATCGTGCAAGTCAAAATTTTTGGCGATTAAGACGGATATGAGTAAAGCGTATGACCGGGTGGAGTGGATCTTTATTGACAAACTTTTAAGAAAGTTGGGTTTTTGTGATAAATGGACGTCTTGGATCATGCGCTGTGTAACAACGGTAGAGTACAAGGTCCTACTTAATGGGCAACCCAGGGGGGCTATAGTGCCAGAGCGAGGTCTACGTCAGGGAGACCCGTTATCCCCCTATCTATTTATTCTATGTACGGAAGTGTTAATAGCAAATATTCGGAAAGCGGAGCAGAACAAATTAATTACTGGAATCAGGGTGGCCAATAAGAGTCCACCAATATCCCATTTGCTATTTGCAGATGATAGCTTATTTTTTTGTAAGGCAAATAAGGAGCAATGTGGTGTTATCTTAGGAATTCTGAGACAATATGAAGAGGTATCAGGCCAACAAATTAATTTTGCAAAATCCTCGATTCAATTTGGACATAAAGTAGATGAAACAATCAAATCAGAGATCAAAGGAGCCTTAGGGATCTCAAAGATTGGAGGAATGAGATCTTATCTGGGACTCCCAGAAAGTATGGGGGGTTCCAAAACACAAATTTTTTCGTTTGTCAAGGATAGACTTCAAAGCAGGATTAATGGTTGGACGGCTAAATTTTTGTCAAAGGGGGGAAAAGAAGTTATGATTAAATCGGTTGCAGCGGCACTCCCAACCTATGTTATGTCATGCTTCCGACTACCAAAATCAGTTACCTCAAAGCTTACAAGCGCGGTAGCCGATTTTTGGTGGAGCACAAGCGGGGACTCCAAAGGAATGCATTGGAAAGCTTGGGACAAGCTTTGTTCAAGCAAACAATTGGGAGGTCTTGGTTTTCGCAACGTGGACGATTTTAACACGGCACTTCTGGCAAAACAACTTTGGCGGCTTTTGGAGGCTCCAGATTCCCTTTTCGCTAAAGTCTTTAAAGGAAGGTATTATAGGAATTCCAATCCAATGGAACAAATAAAATCATACTCTCCCTCTTATGGATGGAGAAGTATTGTTTCGACTCGCTCTCTGGTTCAAAAAGGACTTATCAAAAGAGTTGGTTCAGGTGAATCCATTTCAGTATGGACTGATCCCTGGATACCAGCTCAATCCCCGAGACCAGCCCATAGTAACGGATCCCTCATGGATCCCTCTTTACAAATTCACCACTTAATTGATCATCGGACAAGATCATGGGATATCGATAAATTGTCAGCTAACTTCGATCCCACGGATGTGGCACTGATTTCAGCATTACCCTTAGGTCATAACTTGATTTCGGACACCATCGGTTGGCATTTTACAAAGAATGGCAAATATACGGTGAAATCAGGATAGCACACGGTTCGCCTTCCAAACCCTACATTGGCTTCTTCTCCGGTTTATGGCCCTGACTGTATCCCACTACAGGCTCAGGTCTGGAAGATCAAATGTCCTCCAAAAATTCAACACTTTATGTGGCAGGCACTCACTGGTTGTATTTCGGTATCAGTTAATCTCAATAAACGGGGTATTAACTGTGATGTAGTATGTGCTAGGTGTGGAACTGGGGAAGAAACGATAAATCACGTTCTTTTCGAATGTCCACCTGCACGACAAGTTTGGGCTTTATCCCAGGTTCCATCAGGACCACAATTTCCCTCGGCATCTTTGCTTACAAACATGGATTACTTATTCTGGAGGCAAGCAAAACAGGATCATAATGATTCATATCCCTGGATACTATGGTACATTTGGAAGGCTAGAAATGCCAAAATTTTCGAGAATATTGATGAGAAGCCTCCGGAGGTAGTGCGTTTGGCTAATTCGGAATCTCAGGCTTGGGAAAAGGCACAGGTGGAGGAAGAGGCTATTGTCTCGAATAGCCAAATACATCATCACACATCCCTCACACGTTTAAACCCTTTGCAATCCTCTTTTATTGGACATCGGTGCTATGTAGATGGATCATGGAAGGAGACGGACAACTTCGAAGGTTATGGATGGTACTGTACTTCCTCTGATACAGTGGCAACAATGGGAGCGGCCAACCAACGAAGGAGTTTGTCACCCTTGCATGCAGAGATGGAGGCATTGATGTGGGCGATGAGATGCATGATCGGTGCTGGAAATCAACATGTCGCGTTTCTGACTGACTGCTCTGACCTGGTGAAGATGGTGTCTTCTCCAACAGAATGGCCGGCATTCGCAGTTTATCTAGAAGACATTGCCGCCGATAGGGAAGAATTCTCTTTTTTTTCTTTATCTCATATCAAGCGAAGCGAGAATGTTCAAGCGGATAAGTTGGCACGACATGTTCGTGTCCTACCGCAATGTGTTACTTATGTAAACCACATTCCGCCCAATTGGCTTCACTAAGGTAATCTATATATGCAGTTGACAAAAAAAAAGGATAAGGATAATATTTTTATTCAGATATTTCAAGTAATACCAAATGACTTTAGATAATTTATATAAATTTTAATCCGAGAAATTTTTAATAATTTATCTAATTTTAATAAATTTTAAATATTTAAGTAATTTTAATAAATTTTAAATATTTAAGTAATTTTATTACTTGAAGAACATATGTTAAACTCATATGCTTGGATGTTTTGATTTAGTTAAAAAGTGTGGCTTGGTTAGATTCAAATCTTTTAATTACTGTCAGAAAATTTTGAAAATATTTTTGAAAACAAAATTCAGCAACACTTTCGTGATCATGTTGTTGAAAACAAAAATGGCATTTATGTTTTAGATTTATTTGTTGTTTGTAAGATAATTCATGCATTATGTTATTATTTTGAGTAAAAAATTTTATATTTAGAAAATCAACCGAACGGATAATATATCTTCTTTCATACTTGATAATAAAAATTATTACTGAAACTTGAAACTAATATCTAATTTCAATATTAGAAGTTATTTCTGTACCAACATTTGTATAGTAAAAAAAATGTGAATCTTTAATTTTTGTACAAAGTAAACAGTTAATAATTAATTTGTCATAGTTTTAAATGATAATTATGTTTGATAAAATAACTACTTAAGTAATATTGTCAAGAAGTCTTTTTAATTAAATTGATTTTTTTAAATCAGGTTAATTCAGCCGATATTCAGCTGTATTATTTAGATTTTAAGTTATTTCGCCAAATGAGACTAGACAGTACCAAAATTCAATCAGATTCCATAGTTACCATTTAGACCATATATCGTCTGTCACATTGCTATAGTAGTTTTTAGTAAAATTTAGCTATTTAAAAAACACTACACAATAGAAAATTAAAGTTTTTTAAAATTTACAGATTGTGTACCCACCACGTTTATAGCGCCGAGTGATTACTTTGATGAAGATCTTAGGACCCTATTTCTTCATGATCTGGTTTGCAAATCCCGCAAACATTTTTGTCTGATACAAAGTAAATATTACTGTTTATTAATGTTTATACGAAATAGATAGAAATATACAAAGAAATTATTGTCGAAAAAAAGGAAAATTATTAGAACTGTCTGTGTTACAATACTATTTTTAAAAATATTTTTTTCCTACAACTTTTTAAAAATGTCTTAAAAAATATGAGTTTTACCAAAATACATGTAAAATATTGTAAAACCATACAAAACTATATGTATACGTGTGTAAATCATTTAAAATATTCTATAAATATTTTATAAAACCTTATAAATATCTTATAGAACCTTATAAATACTTGCATCGAATTTTCGAGTCGTAGTTAATATCCAAAAACATCTTATAAAACTTATAAACTTTTGCTGATTTAATGAGCAATATTTTGTAAACTAAATAACTGGAGAAATGTTTTTTGAAAATAGATAATATTTAATTTTATGATTAATTTGAAATATTAAAATAAATCTAAATATTAATAAATTAACTATAAAATTAAAACGTTGTTAGAGAAAGACTTGTCAAACAAGATATATATTAAATCATTACAAAGACATAGAAAGAATGACCATTTGCAATTTCCGAAGTATTTTTCTGTATACTTTATTTGTATTGGGTAGTAAAGTTTAAAATTTCACTCGAATGGTTGCCCGTTAACATCCTTATATAATAATATTCTTTTGTATAGGTTTTGCAATACGCACTTATTAAAATACACATATCTCTTGCATTTTGATTAAGTAATTTAGATATTCTTCTTATTAAATTGGTTTTGCACTTTGTAGTGGGCACACTTCCCTCATATTCACTTCGGTCTAATGCTGGAGAGCAACAAGCAAGCTAAGCTAGCTTAATGTAAGTATTTTGTTCTATACAGCAACCCTTTTAAAGATTCCTTAATTACAAATTTTGTTTAGTGTGAACTTACAGAATTTTACTTTTATTTCTCTGATTTTAGTCTCGGGGGTAATGATAAATAAGTGTTGGAGCTTTCAAGTAACAAGAGCTGAGAAGGCAATTATATATATATATGTCTAAATGATATATATATATATATATATATAATATAGTGTGTATATACATATATCTATATTGTATGATCTTGGAACCGTATGATCATAACTACATATGTAAGAGAAGATGTCTATCTTTGAAACCATATCTAGATATATTTTAGTAATAAGCTTCTTATGATTTATTTTTATGGCACTTGAACGGTTCGTTTCACAACATGTATAAGTTCCTTTTCGGATTTTATGAATCTATAACAAAAAGAAAATGTAATATACTTCTGAAAACGCATGAAATATGGCGAATCTATATTTACTTTGAATTCTAAATACTACCATCAATACTATATTTTTTTAATTTCACTATTCACCTGCTTGTTTTGTTTTGTCAAGAATTCCTTCTATTTACCGTTGAAAAAAACTATTTCCTTTATTTTTCTATACCATTAAAATGTGTTATTTCAAAGTTAAATAATAAGACAAATATTTTCTTTTTGGATGAAATGTAAAATTTATTGATATTGAAAAACTAATTTTGTTAAAATAGAAAATCTTTTCTAAATGTTCGATTAAAATCCACACGATTAAAATGCGGAAGCATGTCTATTCTTATACTCAATTGTTCGGGATTGAATTTTGTTGTATTTGACCATAACAACACAAAACACATGATTTGTTATTTCGTAGAAAAACTCTGATCGAATGGTATCGACCGATCTCAAGGTACATCATATGAGTTCTGAAATGCTTCATATATCATATAAAACGTGGACATTTGGTGTTTAGTGTGAGGTGGGCTTAACTTTTAGAAATATTTTCTGAATCTTTTACGGAAACAAATAAGTCTGGACATTTGGTGGAACAATTTGGGTTTGGTTCCAGAAATTTGGGTTTCAGGAATTTTGAAATTTTATAAAAAAGTCCGAATAAGAAATTTTTGTTTTCGTTGGGGTTCGGATTTTATTAAAAGCTACCAAATTTAAATCGGGTTTTTTTTTTGAATTTTTCAGTAACTTCGGATTATTTGGTTAAAATTGGTTCATTTTTGGATCAAATTCTCATATACTGTACGTACTCCTCAAAGTAAAAAATTTGGCTGATTTACTCCTTAAAATATGTTATTTTTTAAACCAAAGAAAACAAAAAAACTCTCGACCAAGTTCTGACGAAGGAGTAGTGAACTGTAAACATAAGGATTTAAAATGTTTTGGCTATGGACTATGTAAGGACTGTCACGATGATGTAAGTCTCCGCCGGACTTGTCTCTTTCCTTTTTTTGTTTTTTGATGCTTATGCAACTGGCGACAAATGGCTCCGAGAATTGACAATCAGAATTTTTCTGGTAGTTCATTAGAATTTCTGGTGGAGTTGTTGTTGGAATTCATACTGGTTTATAAACGATTTATAAATTAACTTATGAATACAATATTCAAGATCTCCTGTAAATGCTAAAATAAATCTAGAACATGGTTTTAGATATACTTGGATATTTATCATATTTTGCAGGAATGATGAACCATATTTTCAAAGTTGTTTTAGCACCCCAAGTGTTGTGCCTCTACCGGTATCTACACGCACACAAACTGGTTCAGACACGGGATGCTACTTCCGTTGAGATCTAATCTCAAAAGTTCTCGTCACACGAGCTTGTCTTTCTTTTAGGGTTTTTTTTGGTTTCTCACGTCAAACTTTATTTTGCAAAGAAGAATTATGCAAAACGTAATTGCAATGTTGCGGCTGTATATCACTTATATACACACGCTTATGAAACACCAAGTCCATTTAGGTTTACACGTTGACTTTCTTTCATGGGCTCTTAGCAAGACCAATTCCAAATTGGTTTATTAAGCCCGCGTAGTCATAAAAAAGAAAAACCTCCCACTAGAAATAAGATTACATCTTTATGAATCTAATGGTAATGGCAGCAGTATGACTCTCATGCTTAGGCTGCGAAATAGGTTTTGTAAAAGGATCAGCAACATTTGCATCCGTTGGAACTCTGCTAATCTTCACATCGCCTCTATCAATAATCTAACGAATGAGGTGATATCGCCATTGTATATGTTTGGATTTCTGATGTGATCTAGGTTCTTTCGCTTGTGCGATGGCTCCATTGTTATCACAATAAAGATCAATGGGGCCAGAAATACTAGGAACCACACCAAGTTCAGTGATGAACTTCCTAATCTAAACAGCCTCCTTAGCCGCTTCAGAAGCAGCTATATACTCAGCCTCAGTTGTAGAGTCTGCCACAGTGCTCTGCTTGGAACTCTTCCAACTTACCGCTCCTCCATTGAGACAAAAGACGAATCCAGACTGTGATCGGAAATCATCTTTGTCTGTCTGAAAACTGGCATCAGTATAACCACTCACAACAAGTTCCTCACTTCCTCCATAGACCAAGAACTTATCCTTAGTTCTTCTCAAGTACTTAAGGATATTCTTGACTGATATCCAGTGACTTTCACCTGGATCAGATTGGTATCTGCTCGTCATGTTCAAAGCAGATAAAACATATATTTAGAAAATCATTTCAATATGTTTTTTTAAAAAATTTTCAATATACTTCTGATTAGAGAGACTCAAGAAACATTATAGTTTCAACCATGTGTTCGTTAAGCAAGCAAACAAAATTTGTTTCATGCAACAACTAAATCGTTATGCGTGTATGTGCAGTTATTAAAAAAATAAAAATTAAATATTGGTCTTAAATGGCACAAATGTAAAACAAAACAGGTTGTTTTGAAGCACAAATAAATCGCCTAAAGAGGTATCATACATACATATATTGCGTACGTACATACATATATTATGTACGTACATACATATATATATATATATATATATATATTTTGGAATTAATCTGCAAATACTCTGAAATTCCTTATATTATATTTTTTAACAAAAAAAGAATCTTCCTTATATTATATTTCTTAGCAAAAAAAAACACTTCCTAATATCTCTCTTTGACTCTTCACATTAAGAAAAGAATCAAATAACTCAAATTAAGATTTGATACTTAAAAAGCTATATATAAGAAAAGAAAGATTTGATACTATATCAGATTGGCTGGAAAAGATTTTTTATTCTCTTTCTATCTTGTCTTATTAGGTATTGTAGGTGTTTGTTCTTATAAGATTTCTTATCCTCTTTCTATATGGTCTTATAAGGTATTGTAATTTTTATGCAACATTTTTAGTTTATATTACTTGGTTATGTATTAGTCAAAAAACAAAATAATATTAAAACAAATATGTAGAAATAATTCTTACAATTTTATAATCACATCAGTGTCACTCAAAATTTCTATAAAAGTAGTATTTGTTTTTTTTTTTTGGTGGAATAAAAGTAGTATTTGTTAATACCTTAAAAACAAGAGAAATTCTTTAAAATACCACACCTTCAAGTTATTTTTCCAAAAATATCATTGTTAGTTTAATTTTTCAAAATTAGTTCTAAAAATTTTGTTTTTCAAAAATACCATAAACACAAAATTTGATTTTCACTCATGTAGAATTTAAAATTTTGGATTTCAGTTAACTATTTTACATTTATGATATAGTTTTTAGGGGTTAGAGTTAAATGTTTAGGATTAAGATTTTAATTTTGAAAGTTGAAAGTTTAAGTTTAGTTTTTTGGTACATTTGTATTTTTGAAAAATAAAACTAATAATGGTATTTTTAGAAATTAAACTCATTTTAGTTGTATTTGTGAGAATTGCCCTAAAACAACATTTCAACTAGCTAACTGAACTCATTGACAACTCAACTCTTTGAAGACTTTAGTTTGCTCATTGACATTGTACCATTTTCATATTAAGATTGATCCCTTATGAAATAGGAGCCTTAGGTAAAGGAATGGTGATAATCATGAGTAAATACCTCGTCATTGTGGGTTCTTGGTGGGCGAGAGTCTCTACCTGATTGGTGTCTTGGAGGGTGGGGAACAGGGCCGGTCCTTGAATTTTGGTGGCCTAAAGCGTGCTAAAATAATATAATTTTATATATGAAAACTAATATAAAAAATTATCATTAAAATATTAAAATATATTAAAAGTATTTTTAAAAAGTTAATAAATTTATAATCTTTAATAGTTTATCCAACAACATAAGTGAATAGAGTTTTTATGTAGAATTTCTTAAAAAATTTGATTTTGTTTGAAGAAGTTAAAAATATTATAATCCAAAAAATGTATATCAAAGTGAAAAGGGAAAAGAAAAGAAAAAAGGAAACAGAAAAACCACGTGGGGGTCGAACACACCACCAGGAATTCAATTACGTACTACCTAACCACCGGACTAATTCTAATTTCTTGGAATATGTGGCCTACATATTTTTATATTTTTAAGTGGCCTAAAGCAAAATGCTTTAGTTGCCTTATGGACGTGCCGGGCCTGGTGGGGAGAATCTATGTGGAGTTACACTTGTTTTGTCTCTTCCTCCTCTGTTGTAGGAGCAAAGCCTGTAGGATCTCTCCTGCTTCCCTCTCTACATTTCTCTGCTTATATGCTATTGAGAGTTCTCTGTTGGTTAATGCTTATGGAGTGAAAGTTATAAAGATCAGCTGAGTAGAGTTTGGGATAGTCCCAAAGTCGGTCCAACGTTATCGAGGGTAGGGTACTACTAAAGATTAAAATTTTTGAATGTTATAAACTCATAATCGAAAAAAACCCGGAAAAGTTCAATGACAACATTAAACATATATATTAATCATCAAAACTTAATAATTTTTTTTTAAAAAAGTCTAAATCTCATCAGTTTATTAACATTTTATGTAACGCCCGTGAACCGGTTTTGGTCAGGGTGTCGATCGACACTACTAAAGGAGTGTCGATCGACACTAACAAATCGTGTAATTGGGCTGTTGGGCTTTTAATTGCGCGTTTTGATGGGATTAGGGAAAGGAAACCCTAATGGGCCCGTGTATAATGTTGGGAATGTCCTGAAATCATTCATGTACTTACTCTAGACGTAGTTGTTTGTCGAGATCAGACTTTTATCTGATACTAGGTAATCATGACGCTTTGCTAGAAGCCGCTCATGACATGTGATTTATGAACTCATTGCTAGTATCATTTGATCCTACAGGGTCACACACCTAAGCGAACAGGATGCACTTAAGCAAGGAAAGTGTTATGAGGGAAGGTGTCGATCGATACCATTTTAGGCAGTATCGATCGATACCAGTCGCGGACCGAAATAGAGATTTCGGCCCAATGACTTAATTCGTTCGGGCTTGGCCCGCGAACAATTAGGTCTTGTCCCGTGCCTATATATAGGATATAAGGCACGAGATTTTTATAACTCTAGTCGCCTCCTCTCCAGAAAACACAGGTTTCCTCTGCAAGATCTGATTCCAGGCACTAGCATCCCTGCAGATTCCTGTTCGTGTGAGTGTGGACTACGGTAGAGGCGCAGCACTTGAGGCGCTTTCAGATCTCTAATACCTGACCCTATTCCGCTGCCAATCTCCAGGTATATCTGAGATCTATATGATTCATTGTTTACAAACCCTAGATCCTAGGCTTCAGGAATTATGTAGGTTGATTAATAGAGATTAATCCGGTAGAAACCTGTAGAAATTCCTTCAGTGGTATCAGAGCCTTAGGGTTTAACTATTGAATCTGAAAAGCATGTAATTGAATTAGAGAATTCGATTTGGATACATATGATGTATAGGATGCTTCTGTGAAATTCGTTTCTGCTAAATCTCGTCGAACTATGTTTCGTGTTGTCGATCGATACCATATTGATGGTGTCGATCGATACTCTAATAATTGATTAGGTTTCAATTGAAAGATCGAAGTTCCCAAAACCCAATAGTGTCGATCGATACAATGGTTGTATCGATCGATACTGGCCTTGCGAATGGTTAATCGGTTCAATTGGATTGGATCGGTTATCATGCTTGGTCAAATTCGATTTAAACCGGCTGATTGCGGTTTGGTGCGAATAGGTTGGTGTCGACCGATACAAGTGTTGTATCGATCGATACCGACGGGTTATCGATACGGTTCAATTTGATTGACCGGTTATCGATCCAGATCAATTGGATTGACTGGTTATCGCAAATCGATTTGGTTGGTTGAGCATCGATCGATACCAATAAGGTAGTATCGATCGACACTAACCAACTATCGAAATTGTTTTGGTTGCACATGAGTGTCGATCGATGCCAAAGTAACATGAGGTCGTTACTAGCATCGGTACACTGCAGAAGTCATAACCAAACAGAATTTCACCCACTTCTTAGATTAATTAAAATGATTGTTTTGATAAAATCTAAGTCTTCTTGAGTACATATATGATATGTGTCAAGATTAAAAGTTTTGTTCCTCAACTAAATATCAAGTGTTTCGGATGTCTTCCCGATCTTGTCAGCTGTCAAGACTCGTTTCACTGCGTGATAGGCTTGCAGTGCAAGGTATCCCGGTTACATGAGTAAGGCAGTACGTAATTGTGTTGATGGGCTTGCAGTGCATGGCATCAATCGTTACTTGATTGAGAGATTGGTTTACTTGAGTGGGCTATCAGAAGTTCTGGGCCCATAGACATCAGGTGGACAAGACATAAGATGTCTTATCCATAACCAAGAGTCATATTGGATATGATTAGCAAAGTGTTGCTTACCTAGATAGCTAAGATTTGGGTGACGGCCAGTGGCCCACTCAAGTTTTGGTGAAGTATGGATCTTGGATCATTATATTCATTTGAGGAAACATTGTTTTGAATATAATGCGAGTTTTCTTAATTGTTAAGATTTCTCATTTCCTGAACATCATAACTAAACCATTTTATTTTGATTTCTAGTTATGTCTAAAACCCCTCATCAGAACTCTTTCTCGTTGCGACCCGTCCTTGAGAAGGACAAGTTAAATGGGTCCAACTTCCTTGATTGGTATCGGAACTTGAGAATTGTTCTCAAGCAGGAGAGAAAGGACTATGTCCTTGAGAAAGTTCTCCCCGAGAAACTAAGGTCCAAATCACATGCAGTATATGATGCTTGGAATAAGCATTACTATGATGTGGTCGATGTGCGTTGTCTGATGTTGGCTACCATGGACTCGGACTTGCAGAAGAAATATGAGAATGTGGCGTCGCCCATCGAGATGATCACTAGCCTGAAAGCGATGTTTCAGGAGCAGGCTCGAACTGAGAGATACCGGACGGTTAAATCTCTAGTTGAGTGCAAGCTACCAAAGGATTCACCAGTAAGTCCTCATATCATAAAGATGATGGGTTATATAGATAACCTGAGGAGACTGGATTGCCCCTTTAGCCAAGAGTTGGCTACTGACATCATTCTGCAGTCACTGCCGTCAAGCTATGATCAGTTTGTTATGAACTATAACATGAACAAGTTGACGAAGACGTTGACTGAGCTGCATAGTATGCTCAAGACAGCTGAGCATGACATCAAAAATGGCAAAAGGTTTGAGAAACCTGGAAAGGACAAGGGTAGAGGCAAGGCCGTCCAGATTGTGAATCAGGACAAGCCTGTGTCTTCTTGTAAGCCCAAGTCTGGCCTAACCGATGTTGAGAAATGCCAGTACTGTAAGGAGCTTGGACATTGGAAGAGAAACTGCAAGAGATACTTGGAAGATACACAAGAGATTGAGAAGATGTACGGGACTTCTTCTCAAGGTATTTGTGTTATGGAAGTAAATGTTACTACTTCAAGTTCTACCTCATAGGTATAAGATACCGGTTGTGGTGCTGATATTTATTCAAATATGCAGGCACTAAGCAACAGTAGAACGTTGGAGAAGGGACGAGTGGAATTTCACGTCGGGAATGAAGCAAGAGTTGCTGCATTGGCCGTAGAAAATTTCCATTTATAGTCGCCTTCAGGCTTGGTTTTAAGAATAGAATAATTGCTACTTTATACCTGCTTTGAGCAGAAACGTCATTTCATTTTCTTGTAAGGATATGAATGATATTCATTTTGATTAAAGACAAATGTTGTTCTGTTGATCTTAATGAAATGTTCTATGGTAGCACCCCATTAGAGAATGGGTTTTATGTCTTAAACCAATTTATGCCTGTCTATAACATAAACACAAAGCGGTTCTCTGGCATTGTCGTTTGGGCTACAACGGATTCAGAAGCTCCATAGTGATGGGCTTTGGGCTCGTTTGATTGTGAATCATGTGAGAAATGTGAATCCTGCTTATTGGACTAAATGACTAAGGGCCCCTTTTTAACAATCAAATGAGAGGGCCTGTAACTTATTGGGCCTTATACATAGAGATGTATGCAGCCCGATGAGCACCAATGCCAGAGAAAAACTTTCAGTACTTCATTACCTTCGCTGATAAGATCAGTAGGTATGAATATGTCCATATGATGAGACACAAATAGGAATCCTTTGAAAGGTTCAAGGGGTTCCAGAATGAAGTACAAAATCAAATTGGCAAAAGTATTAGAGCTCTTCGATTAGATCGCGGAGGAGAGTACTTAAGCCAAGTGTTAAGTGATCACCTGAGAGAATGTGAAATAGTTTCACAGCTCACTTCTTCTGGAACGCCCCAATAGAATGGAGGTTCCGAGAGGAGGAATTGAACCTTATTGGATATGGTTTGATTAATGATGAGTCACACATATCTTCCATTATCCCTTTTGGGAAACGCTCTAGAAACGTTTGCGTTTACACTAAAAGGTTCCATCAGAATCAGTTATAAAGACAACACATGAGATGTGGATTGGAAATGTTCTAAGACTGTCTTTACTGAAATTTTGGGGTTGTGAGGCCTATGTAAAATGTTTACGATAAGATAAGCTCACACCCAAATCCAATAATGCTAATTCGTTGGTTGTCTTAAGGAAACCAAGGCTTACTACTTCTACAACCGTTCTGAGAACAAAATGTTTGTTGCTAAGAACTATGTTTTCTTGTGAGAGATTGTCTTTCCAAGAAGAACAGTGGGAGTAAAAGTAGAACTCGAAAACGTTCGAAATCACAGGATGGTATCGATCGACACTAAGGTAGTATCGATCGATACTAGGCTTTCACCGACGAGATAAAGCAGTAAATGGATCTACAAAGAGTTGTAGAACCTATACCTGTGGTGCCTAAAGTTCGCAGATCCGGAAGGATACGTCACGATTCCGAGAAATAGGGATTTCTCGTGACCAAGTGTCATGACTTGTTGATCATTGACAGTGACGAGGCTGCGAATTTTGAGGAAGCAATGTTGGACCCGGACTCCGAAATGTGGCTTGGAGTCGCTAGATCCGAGATGGGAATATCCAGATATTCGAAGCAAGGTTGGTCGCTGAAGGTCTCAAGAAAATTCATGGTATGACTATGAAGAGACCTACTCCCCAGTCACTATGCTTAAAACCATTCGGATTCTCCTAGCAACTGCCGTTTATCATGGTGATGAAATTTGGCAAATGGATGTGAAAACAGTTTTCCTTAAAGGAATTCTGAGAAAAGGATGTGTACGTGACACAACCTGAGAGTTTCACTGATCCAAATAACGCTGGGAAGGAATGCAAGCTTCATTGATCCATGTATGGATTGAAGCAAGCATCACGGAGTTGAAATAATCGTTTTGATGAAATGGTCAAAAGAGTTTGACTTCATCAGGAACGAAAAGGAACCGTGTGTTTACAAGAAGACTAGTGGGAGCGTAGTTGCATTTCTCGTAATGTATGTAGATGACATACTTCTTCTCGGAAATGACGTTCCGTTGTTTTAGTCTCTTGAGACTTGGCTCGGAAGTTATTTTTCCAATAAAAGACATGGGAGAAGCCGCATGAATTCTTGGAATAAGAATCTATAGAGATAGGTTGGGTAAGCTAATTGGATCGTGTCAAGATGCTGATAGTGATAAGGTCTTGGACAGATTCAGTATGCATAATTCCAAGAAAGGCCTTCGATGTCTAATGGCATTAATCTTGGCAAGACGCAGTGTCTTTAGACACTGGCTGAGCAAGAATGTTTGAATAGGAATCCCAGGCGTATGCAGTGGAACCTATCATAAATGCCATGACCTGAACTCGTCCAGATGTTGTTTAAAGTGTCAAGCATGACGAGTAGATATCAACATGATCCATGTGAAAGTCACTGGACAGTTACCAAGAATAGTCCCAAGTATTTGAGGAATACTAAGAATTGGAGCTTGGTGAACTGAGGAAGTAATGGTCTCTGTTGAGAGTGGTTAGACGGACAAAGACGATTTCCGGTTGGAAACTGGTTATGTCTTATGTCTATAAAGCGGCGCGTTTTGTTGGAATGGGTTCCAAGCAGAACACCGCAGCCTCTCCCACGACCTAAGCATAAATTTCACCCCTTTGCTGTAGGTATTTGAGATATTAAGATATGATCTTGATTCTAGTGGGAGTTGTAATGGTTTGAGTTATGTTATGATGTTCATGAAGACATGCTTTGGTTATGTCATGATGAAATTGTTTCATACATTATTTGATTATAAGATAATTGAATAATAGTCCCAAAGTAATTTATGGCATTTTATAGGTCATCAAGTTGAGGACTTGATCATGGAACCCTATAAGTGATAAATGACATAGATTATATTTGTCCCTGGTCAAGGTTGTTAAAGTGGGACACTGACAACCGGATGAGACTGGTATGTGAGTTGACTGATGACTAAGTTTCATGGAGTCATTAATAAGAGTATTAAAGTCAATCACATAGATATGTGTTAGAGAACACAGGATCGGACATGACCCGCTAATGAAAACTCTACAAGATAGTTATATAAGTGTCATGAGAGGTTCTCATTACGACTATAGAGTATAGTCCTTAGACCTGAGTTCATCATGATTTCTTGCATATGAATTGGTCCGCTTTGACTGTGTCAAACGTCAACCGTAACAGGTGGCTATAAAGGCATTGATTGGGTGTATCATGAAGTGTGTGTAGGAACAGGGATGGAACAAGATGGGATTTGTCCCTCCTATATAACAGGAGATAAATATCTCAGGGCCCATCGAAGATTTGATACTGAGAAATGCGTGGCCGCGCTCAAACGAGGTGAATGTCAGTCGTTTGTCTTATCAGTATAAATCGGAGTTCGATGAACATGATATTGATTGAATAAGGGTGACACGGTTCTTGCCTTATGTCATATCGAGATATAGAGACGAAGGGATTATGGGAATAGATGATTCCAGTACAAGTGGGAGATTGTTGGGAATGTCCTGAAATCATTCATGTACTTACTCTAGACGTAGTTGTTTGTCGAGATCAGACATTCATCTGATACTAGGTAATCATGACGCTTTGCTAGAAGCCGATCATGACATGTGAGTTATGAACTCATTGCTAGTATCATTTGATCCTACAGGGTCACACACCTAAGCGAACAGGATGCACTTAAGCAAGGAAAGTGTTATGAGGGAAGGTGTCGATCGATACCATTTTAGGCAGTATCGATCGATACCAGGCGCGGACCGAAATAGAGATTTCGGCCCAATGACTTAATTCGTTCGGGCTTGGGCCGCGAACAATTAGGTCTTGTCCCGTGCCTATATATAGGATATGAGGCACGAGATTTTTATAACTCTAGTCGCCTCCTCTCCAGAAAACACAGGACCTAGGGTTCTTTGTAGTCCCTTTTTATAACTAGGATTTTTATAACTCTAGGATTTTTATAACTCTAGTCACCTGTAGAAATTCCTTCATATAAGGCTTAGGGAACGCGACCTAGGGTTCTTTGTAGTCCCTTTTGTCGTTTTCTGAAGAGGTTGTGAGAGAGGAGTTTTCCTGGGAGATTTCTGAGAAGTTCCTGAGCCTTTCCTGTCAGATTTCCTGTTGGGAAAGGAGATCAAAGCCTTGTTGGTGCGTTGAGAGGGCTGTAGGGGGGTCGTTCTTCTCCTTCCTTGCGTTCAGATTCGTCCAGTTTTTCAGAGAAAAAGGTGAGTGCATGACTGAGGGCTTATCTAAGCATAGATCCTTGTTTTCTCTGTTGATTTGATTGTTTGATTGATGGATTGACTGGTTGTTGTGTTTCTGTGGTTGTGTTTGCGTGTTTGGGGACTTGTATGGTCTCTGTGAGGATCGCTGGTTCGTAGTAGGGCACTGGAGAAGGAGATTCGCGATGTGGAGATCGCAGGAAAAGTGCCTGCGCGATCGGTGTCGATCGACACCGAAGGATGGGTGTCGCTCGACACCAGTCGGGCCAAGTGTCGATCGACACGGGGTGAAGTGTGTCGATCGACACCAGTTGGGTGTAGTGTCGATCGACACGGTTGGTTGGGTGTCGGTCGACACGAGTTCGTCTGTCAGACAGTTCGTCTGGTTTGTTGTTGGTTGTTGATTTGTGATTTGTTTCTATTGCTTGTGTGTATAGCCTGTTGCTTGGGCGATTGCCTCACTAAGTATTTATGATAATACTTACGCATCTCATTTGTGTTGTGATGCAGGTAAAGGCAAAGTGTGACCGTGGGGTCGTGGCGAGGAAGAGGGGATGATCTAGATGCTCGTTGTGTGATCATCCTGTTGTTGTTTTCTGTTCCGTTGCTAGGTTGTTAGTTCAGGAGTTAGAACTTTCACCTAGGTTGCCGATTTATTGATTCTTGGTTTATGACTCGTTGTTGAATATTTATTATTATTTATTGGATTTATTTCTAAGACTTAAATGCTCTTTCCCGTTGATTGCGCTGGGGTATTTAGTGAGTATGAGCTCACTAGATATTAATTAAATAAATTTTAAAAAAAAAATGGGTTGGGGTGTTTCAATTTGGTATCAGAGCGGAGTTCGATTCTAGGATGAGTAGGAACTTAATTTGAGAATTATTTTCCTGATGATTGTTGAGTGATGAGCTAGGATGTTAGCATGCTGTGAATTGATTATGGAGTATTTAATCGATTGCGTGCTGTTGGAGTTCTAGTATCATCCTCTCCGAGCCTTAAACGAGATTCCACGATAAGTTGTGTGTGTTGTTATTGTTTGTTCTAGTTTCTTAGTCTTCTGTCCTTGGGTAGCGCAGATGGCTAGAGGAGCTGGAGTTTCCGGTAGAGGTCGTGGTCGCGGCAGAGGCGAAGCCGCGATGGAGCCGTTTGTGGGTCCGCAGCCTGGAGTTGAGGGGACCGGGGCGAGAGGTGGTCCAGGCGTCGACGTGCCGGGAGTGGCTGGTGTCGGTGCGGGTGGACATGTTGGTGCTCAGAACCCGGGAGTGTTGGGTGCTGCAGCAGGAGTTGCCCAGGTTCCAGAGGTTGGCGTGGCGGATCTGCTGAGGCAG
Organism: Erysimum cheiranthoides; assembly: GCA_011420285.2. NCBI lineage: Eukaryota > Viridiplantae > Streptophyta > Magnoliopsida > Brassicales > Brassicaceae > Erysimum > Erysimum cheiranthoides. Next base: position 6,785,689 of record CM022182.2, read on the forward strand.
TTGTTGGAGCGGTTGCCTGGTGTGGTTCCAGCGCAGGCTCCGGTGGCACCGCAGGAGCCAGTTGTGCCACAGGTGGTGGCGGAGGTGCAGCCAGCGGCTGCAGCGGCTGGGGGTGTTCCGTCATACATCAAGATGATAGAGCAGCTCCAGAAGATCGGTACTGGGTACTTTTCTGGTGGTCCCAGTTCCGAGGACGCCGATACCTGAAGGGATCGGGTTGAGAGGAACTTTCGTTCCACGAGGTGCCCGGAGGAGTATCGGGTAGACCTGGCGGTGCATTTCCTGGAGAAGGATGCACATTTGTGGTGGCGTAGTGTGATTGCCAGGAGGAGGCAGGAGGAGATGACTTGGGTGGATTTCGTGAGGGAATTCAACGCCAAGTATTTCCCGCAGGAGGCGCTTGATCGTATGGAGGCGCGATTTCTCAGACTGGCTCAGGAGGAGCGGACAGTCCGAGAATATGATCAGGAGTTTAACAAACTTCTGGTGTATGCTGGGCATGGTATGGAGGAGGATAAGACCCAGATGAGGAAGTTCCTGATGGGGCTTCGACCTGACCTAAGGGCGCGGTGCAGAGGGTTAAGTTGCACCACGAAGGCGGGTCTGGTGGAGATGGCTGCTGAGATCGAGGGGGATCTCCAGGGTGAGATTGAGGCGGCGAGTCCGGCGGTTCAGCCGAAGAAGGCTCAGCAGCAGGTGGCACCTGACAGGGGCGGCAAGCCTGCGCAGGGCACAAGCGGAGGTGGGATCACCCTTCCCGGGGTGGTCAGAGTGGCCAGAGTGGTCAGAGTGGCCAGAGTGGTCAGAGTGGCCAGAGTGGTCAGAGTGGTCGGGGTGCTCAGGGTGGTCGTGCTGGCTGCTATTCTTGTGGGAGTCTCGATCACAGGATAGCAGATTGTCCTTAGCGCGGGGTGGATACCCGGGTGTGCTACTACTGCAAGGAGAAGGGACATGTCAGGACGAGTTGTCCTAAGTTGCAGCAGTCGGCGGTGGCAGCGGTGCAGCAGGGAGTGCATCAGCATGGCGGGATGCAGCTAGCGCAGATCGCAGCACCACCGGAGGGCTACACTTCGTTTGAGAGAGGCGACCCCAGCACCAGAGCAGCGATCACTGGTAAAATTCTAGAACTCAGACTTTGTGAATTTCTGTAGTTTTAGATAAAAATCTTGTTGCGTGTTGAATGTTAGGGTTCTTAGCACATAAGGTTTGTGTAGGGACCTTGTTGGTAGGCGGTGTAGAGGCCCACGTGTTGTTTGACTCTGGAGCGTCTCATTGCTGTATTACCCCGGAGTGTGCCTCGCGTGGCAACATCCGTGGCGACCCTGGTGAGCGGGTCGGACCTGTTAAGGTCGTTGGAGGAGGGCTCCTAGAGGTGTTTGGAAGAGCTAGGGGCGTGAATATTCAGATTGCGGGAGAGTCGATGCCAGCAGATCTGATTATTTGCCCTGTAGAGCTGCACGATGTTATTCTGGGAATGGACTGGTTGGGCCATTACCGAGTACATCTGGATTGTCAGAAGGGAGGTTGGTTTATCAGGGAGTGAGACCTACCTCAGGGAGTCTCGTCATCTCGGCGGTGCAGGCAGAGAAGATGATTGAGAAGGGCTGCGAGGCTTATCTAGCGACAATATCTATGCCGGAGTCTGTGCGGCAGGCGTCAGTGAGTGACATTCGGGTTGTCCAGGAGTTCGCGGATGTGTTTCAGTCGTTGCAGGGATTACCACCTTCTCGGTCGGATCCTTTCACGATTGAGTTGGAACCAGGGACAGCGCCGTTGTCTAAGGCACCTTACAGGATGGCTCCAGCGGAGATGGCAGAGCTGAAGAAGCAGCTGGAGGATTTGCTGAGCAAGGGATTCATTCGCCCTAGTACTTCACCGTGGGGAGCGCCGGTGTTGTTCGTGAAGAAGAAGGACGGAAGTTTCCGCTTGTGTATTGACTATCGCGGGTTGAACCGAGTCACTGTGAAGAACAAGTACCCTTTGCCGAGGATCGATGAGTTGTTGGATCAGCTGAGGGGGGCTACTTGGTTCTCCAAGATTGACTTGGCGTCGGGTTATCATCAGATCCCGATAGCGGAGGCAGATGTGCGCAAGACTGCTTTCAGGACGAGATACGGGCATTTTGAGTTTGTGGTTATGCCTTTCGGTTTGACTAATGCACCAGCGGCGTTCATGAGGCTGATGAACGGCGTGTTCCAGGAGTTTTTGGACGAGTTTGTGATCATCTTTATTGATGATATTCTGGTGTATTCTAAGAGTCCTGAGGAGCATGAGGTACATCTGAGGAGAGTGATGGAGAAGCTGCGGGAGCAGAAGCTGTTCGCTAAGTTGAGCAAGTGCAGTTTCTGGCAGCGAGAGATGGGTTTTCTGGGTCACATTGTTTCTGCAGAGGGAGTTTCTGTGGATACAGAGAAGATTGTGGCTATCAGAGACTGGCCTAGACCGACGAATGCCACTGAGATCAGGAGTTTTCTCGGGTTGGGGGGTTATTACCGGAGGTTCGTCAAGGGGTTTGCGAGTTTGGCTCAGCCGATGACTAAGCTTACAGGGAAGGATATTCCGTTCGTGTGGTCACCGGAGTGTGAGCAGGGTTTCGCGAGCCTGAAGGAGATGTTGACGAGTACACCAGTGTTGGCCTTGCCGGAGCATGGAGAGCCTTACACAGTGTACACGGATGCCTCGAGAGTTGGTTTAGGTTGTGTTCTGATGCAGAGTGGGAAGGTTATTGCCTATGCGTCGCGGCAGTTGCGGAAGCATGAGGGCAACTACCCTACTCATGATTTGGAGATGGCTGCGGTAGTCTTTGCCTTGAAGATTTGGAGGTCTTATCTTTATGGCGGACAGGTGCAGGTGCTTACAGATCATAAGAGTTTGAAGTATATCTTCACTCAGCCAGAGCTGAACCTGAGGCAGAGGCGGTGGATGGAGCTGGTGGCTGATTATGATCTGGAGATAGCTTACCATCCTGGTAAAGCTAACGTGGTTGCAGATGCACTAAGCCGTAAGCGTGTTGGTGCTACTCCAGGGCAGAGTGTGGAGGCCTTGGTTAGCGAGATTGGTGCTTTGCGGTTGTGTGCAGTTTCGGTGGAGCCTTTGGGATTAGAGGCTGTAGATCAGGCGGATCTTCTGAGTAGAGTTCGGTTGGCTCAGGAGAAGGATAAGGAGTTGATTGCGGCTTCTAAGGCGGAGGGCTCTGAGTATCAGGTCGCAGCTAATGGTACTATCCTTGTGCATGGGCGAGTTTGCGTGCCTAAGGATGAGGGGTTGCGACGGGAGATTTTGAGTGAGGCTCATGCGAGCAAGTTTTCCATTCATCCGGGAGCGACCAAGATGTACCGAGGTCTCAAGCGGTATTATCATTGGGTCGGGATGAAGAGGGATGTAGCTGATTGGGTCGCGATGTGCGACACTTGCCAGCTGGTGAAAGCTGAGCATCAGGTTCATGGTGGTCTGTTGCGGAGTTTGCCCATTCCGGAGTGGAAGTGGGACATGATCACTATGGACTTTGTGGTTGGTTTGCCTGTGTCGCGGACCAAGGATGCTATTTGGGTGATTGTGGACCGTCTGACTAAGTCAGCACATTTTCTGGCCATCAGAAAGACCGATGGAGCAGCGGCTTTGGCTAAGAAATATGTGAGCGAGATCGTGAAGTTGCATGGAGTACCTGTGAGTATTGTGTCAGACAGGGACCCCAAGTTTACTTCAGCTTTTTGGGATGCCTTTCAGGCAGAGATGGGCACTAAGGTGCATATGAGTACGGTGTATCATCCTCAGACATATGGGCAATCTGAGAGGACTATCCAGACACTAGAGGATATGTTGCGGATGTGTGTCTTGGATTGGGGTGGTCATTGGGCGGACCACTTGAGTCTGGTAGAGTTTGCTTACAACAACAGCTACCGAGCGAGTATTGGCATGGCCCCTTATGAGGCGTTGTATGGGAGGCCATGCAGGACACCATTATGCTGGACCCAAGTGGGGGAGAGGAGCATGTATGGTGCGGATTTTGTTCAGTTGACCTCGGAGAAGATTCGGGTTCTTAAGCTGAACATGAAGGAAGCTCAGGATCGTCAGCGGAGTTATGCTGATCAGAGGAGGAGAGAGCTTGAGTTTGAGGTTGGGGACAGAGTGTACCTCAAGATGGCCATGTTGTGAGGTCCGAACAGGTCTATCTCTGAGAATAAGTTGAGTCCGAGGTACATGGGTCCGTTTGAGATTGTTGAGAGGGTGGGACCGGTGGCATACAAGCTGGAGTTGCCAGAGGTTATGCGCGCGTTCCACAAGGTGTTCCATGTGTCGATGCTGAGGAAGTGTCTTCACAAGGATGATCAGGTGTTGTCTAAGATTCCGGAAGATCTTCAGCCCAACATGACCGTGGCGGCGAGACCTGTGAAGGTTCTCGAGAGGAGGATCAAGGAACTTCGGCGGAAGAAGATTCCTTTGATCAGAGTCCAGTGGGACTGCGACGGAGTGTTAGAGGAGACTTGGGAGCCAGAGGCAAGGATGAAGGCAAAGTTCGGGAAGTGGTTCGAGAAGCAGGCGGTTGCTTGAGTTGCCTATCCTTGGGTTCCAGTTTCAGAGTTTCAGAGTTTTCGGAGTTTTTGAGTTTTGAGTTCTGAGTTGTTGTTCTTATTTTCCTTTCATTATGTACTTTCGTTTGGAGTTGTAACAATTATGACATTTTGAGGAATTAATAAGATGAGTATTTCTTGGATTTGACGTGAGTTGTCTTATTTGAGAATGAGTTGTGCGGGTTCTAAAAAGGGAAAGTTTCCTAGAGGGGAAATTTCTATTTTTGGAAAGTTCCGGAGGACGCTAAGGAAGCGTTTTAGTATTGTTGCTCAGAGGACACGAGTGTCCTGATGACTCGAGGGGAGTTGGGTATGCTCCCGAGGTACAGTTAACTCGAAGGACTTGTTGTTCTAGAGTGCGACGGGTACGGTGGCTTCGGGTGACGATCCGAGAGCACGCTTTAGGGTGACGACCCGACAGCGAGTTTATAGTATTATTGTTTCCAAGTGCCGCAACCTGCTGACTTTGTGACGGATAGTGAGCGGACACAACTCTGGGTCTTGACCTGTGAGTGGGAATGATAGTACGAGAGATACCTGAGATACCGTAGGCCGAGGCCTGAGAGTTGCGGTTATGTTCGAAGACTGCGGTCTGAGAGCATAGTCAGAGTGGCGAGCAACAATGACTAAAGAAAGCCATGAGTATTGGCTGAGTTTGGACCTGGGGAGGTCAGGTGGGAGTGAGTGCGGGACCGACGTGTCGGTTGCACTGAGTTTTGCGGTTTGAAGCGTTAAGCTAGATTCGAGGACGAATCTATGTTAGTGGGGGAGAATTGTAACGCCCGTGAACCGGTTTTGGTCAGGGTGTCGATCGACACCACTAAAGGAGTGTCGATCGACACTAACAAATCGTGTAATTGGGCTGTTGGGCTTTTAATTGCGCATTTTGACGGGATTAGGGAAAGGAAACCCTAATGGGCCCGTGTATAAGGCTTAGGGAACGCGACCTAGGGTTCTTTGTAGTCCCTTTTGTCGTTTTCTGAAGAGGTTGTGAGAGAGGAGTTTTCCTGGGAGATTTCTGAGAAGTTCCTGAGCCTTTCCTGTCAGATTTCCTGTTGGGAAAGGAGATCAAAGCCTTGTTGGTGCGTTGAGAGGGCTGTAGGGGGGTCGTTCTTCTCCTTCCTTGCGTTCAGATTCGTCCAGTTTTTCAGAGAAAAAGGTGAGTGCATGACTGAGGGCTTATCTAAGCATAGATCCTTGTTTTCTCTGTTGATTTGATTGTTTGATTGATGGATTGACTGGTTGTTGTGTTTCTGTGGTTGTGTTTGCGTGTTTGGGGACTTGTATGGTCTCTGTGAGGATCGCTGGTTCGTTGTAGGGCACTGGAGAAGGAGATTCGCGATGTGGAGATCGCAGGAAAAGTGCCTGCGCGATCGGTGTCGATCGACACCGAAGGAAGGGTGTCGCTCGACACTAGTCGGGCCAAGTGTCGATCGACACGGGGTGAAGTGTGTCGATCGACACCAGTTGGGTGTAGTGTCGATCGACACGGTTGGTTGGGTGTCGGTCGACACAAGTTCGTCTGTCAGACAGTTCGTCTGGTTTGTTGTTGGTTGTTGATTTGTGATTTGTTTCTATTGCTTGTGTGTATAGCCTGTTGCTTGGGAGGATTGCCTCACTAAGTATTTATGATAATACTTACGCATCTCATTTGTGTTGTGATGCAGGTAAAGGCAAAGTGTGACCGTGGGGTCGTGGCGAGGAAGAGGGGATGATCTAGATGCTCGTTGTGTGATCATCCTGTTGTTGTTTTCTGTTCCGTTGCTAGGTTGTTAGTTCAGGAGTTAGAACTTTCACCTAGGTTGCCGATTTATTGATTCTTGGTTTATGACTCGTTGTTGAATATTTATTATTATTTATTGGATTTATTTCTAAGACTTAAATGCTCTTTCCCGTTGATTGCGCTGGGGTATTTAGTGAGTATGGGATCACTAGATATTAATTAAATAAATTTTTTTAAGAAAATGGGTTTGGGTGTTTCATTTTAGATCAGAAAAAATATAAAAAAATCAGAATTATTATTATTTTTTTTACCAATGATCAACAACCATCACACAACCAGCAACCTAAGCGTCAATTCTATACATCCCCTGTTACAGAATCTAACAACTTAGCGAAGCCCCAAACATCCATAAACCTAACACACGAGTCCCTAGATCACCCTCCTCCTCGTTGCCATGATCCCACAGTCACACAAGCCTTTACCTGCATCAACAACACAAATGAGATGCGTAAGTATTATAATAAATATTTAGTGAGGCAACCCTCCCAAGGAATACACACAAGCCTCCGGGCGGCCCGATTTTAGTAAAATCGGTGAATCAAATCGGTTTACCGGTTTAGACGTTAAAAATCAGGTAAATCGGTCAAATCGGTCAAATCGGCCGGTTTATTTTCTGATTTTTTTTGTTTTCTTTTTCTAATATAACATTATTTTGAATAAATGACAAAAAATAATAAAATGAAAAGATTAGAAAAAAGATAATTGATTATTAAATTGTAAATTATAATTTAGTTAGTCTCAGTTTTTTTTATTTACAGTGACTAAAATATATAATTCTTATATAAAATAGGTATAAATATATATAAAAAGTTAAAATATGTAATATTTTTAGTATTTCATATTTTATAAATTATATTTTGTTATAAAAGGATAAAAAAAATATTTAGAAATATAGAAATAATTAATTAACGCCTAGGACCCGCCTAAACCCCGATTAATCGATCTAGGCGCTACAACTAGTACCTAGCAACTTTTTGAACCTTATTTTTCATCACATTCTAGCTCTCCCAAGCGATTAAAGCTTTTTTAAAGAAATGGTGTTATATATATATATATATATTAGCTATATTCTTGTTGTTGTCGACAGTCTCCTAAGGTTCTAGGGTTTGCATCAGCAGCTAAAATAGTCGAGGCAGCTTGGGTCTCAAGTAAAAATCTAACCATTTAAAAATGGTTCAGAAACAGATGCACACATGTTTTTTTAACTCACTTTCAAGGTTTTTTTTTCTTCTTATTGCTCCAGTTTTTTTTTTCTTAAGTAGACTATAAAAGAGATTCGAGTTTCTTCATGCTATGATCAGTAGAAAAGCATCTTCTGTTCACCCTTTTCCTGTGAGGTACGAATTCCATCAGACAGCAACAATAATCATGAAGATTAAAATCTAGAATCAGAAACATCACCAAACTTATTTTTAGGTTTTAGACATATATAAAACAATCTACGAAATCAAGTAATTGAGTTTACCGTTTTGTATGCAGGTGAAAGCCAATTATATACAAGTGTGCATTATCTTTAATTCATATCTTTTTTTATTCATCTCCCGCTTATAGATTTGATGACACACATCTTATTATATAAAGTTGGGTTTTCGAAGTTAGCAACTCACGAGATCTTGACACATGTCGTATTCATTGATTCGAGATTTTGACACGTGTCAAAAATATTTGTTTTTAAAAATTTTAAATATATAAAAAGATAATTATGAGAAAATACTAAAATTTAAATAAATATAAAAATGTAAAAAAGATAATGTTAAGAAAATTATAACTTAAATAATTTTAAAATATAAAAAGATAATGTTAAAAAAAAAATTTAAATATTTTAAAAAGTGTAAAAAGATAACTATGATATAGACACGTGTCATATTTATCGATTCGAGATTTTGACACGTGTCAAAAATATTTGTTTCTAAAATTTAAATATATAACAAGATAATTATGAAAAAATACTAAAATTTAAATAAATTTAAAATTGTAAAAATATAATATTAAGAAAATTATAACTTAAATAATTTTTAAATATAAAAAGATAATGTTAAGAAAAATTGAAATTTAAATATTTTAAAAGTGTAAAAAGATAAATATAATTACTTATTATAGTTTTAAGTTATGAGCGCATAGAGATGAATTTTTATATTTTCCAATAAGATAGTTTGGTAGGTTTTCGTATCAGCTCATATAGGTTTATTGTGTTTTATAATTGTTACTATAATTTTATATAGTTTTTTTTTATTATAGTGGTAGATTTTGAGAATGTGGAACAAACCATATGTATCGATGCATGAAGATTTGAGTGATGTTTCAACTAATTGATCTAGAAGCTATCATCGTATGATAAGGTAAGTTTTGATCAAAACATAATTCTTTTGGTATTGATTTATATGTTTCAATAATTGGTTTTGAACTATTTTCTTAATTTTTAGTAGGTTGATACCCTATGATTTATTCATTTGATGAAAAAGTGAAGTTTTTTTAACGTATAATATATTTAACTTTTGATATGATTATTTAGGGTTAGTGTATTAATGTTTTTGTGGATGCGAATATTTAGAGGCGTTTGATATGATTATTGTGTGATAATAAAGGTTTTGATCCAAATGTGACATTTTCGTATGGTTCTACACGTTTTGATAAGGTACGAATTGTTTTGTCAATATTCAGAAGGTTGATGCGTAAAGATTGATTTCACCGGATGAATATATGAAAATAATTACTAAATAAATAGAAAACTTAAATTAAGTAATTTATAAATATTTTACAGAATATTTTATTTTGTTTTTTTATACGGGTTATAAAAGTTTTAGTTATAAAGCCGCATATACGCGGATCCTAAGTTTTTTTCTCTTACACGGGTTATAATTTATATGAAAATAATTACAATTTTAATACTTAAAAATTTTAAAAATTAAATTGGTTAATTTATAAAAATTTGTACAAAACTTTAGATTTTATTTTTATAAGGGTTATAAAATTTTAATTTTAAACCCGCGTATACGCGGGTCCTAATCTAGTATATTATAATGTAGTGTATTGATAAAGTTGACATTTACCAAAAAAAAAAAAAAAAAAAAAAAAAAAAAGTTGACATTTACATGTCGACAAAGTCTGTCAAAAGAACCAAAATCAGAGACAAAAGATTCAATAATCCAAATAACTAGAACTGGAGATAAAAAATAATAAATCAAAAGACTAAGCCCAAAATAAAAAATAAAAACTTATACTTTTACATGTCGACAAAATCGAAAAACTAAGCGCAAAAAAAAAACATATACTTTTATTTATTTTTTGTTTGAAAAAAAGAAAAAAACATGTATCTTGATGATTAATTGGCTTGGATGAGAATATACAATATTAGGATGGATAATGATAGCTTATCACCAATTTTATTTTTGTTCCTTTAATCACCAACAAAGTTAAGCAAACCCGAAAAAACGTATATTCAATAATTGTCATTGCGTTCTTAAATATGAAAACAATAAAATAATTTAATAAAAATCACTACTATGAACATTGATCATTGGGAATATAGTAATAAAACCCCTCAAGTAAAGATGGATAGTTTAGGGTTTTATTATTATATGATATGTAAGAACAAAATTACTGCTATTGCTAAACTGAAACTTATTCGAATATTATATAGGAGAAAACTACCTAAATTCAGCTAACCAATTAACCAATTTATGTAAATATAAATATCGTGTACACATTAGCATTTTAAAAATAATATACTTAAAATGTATTTCGATACCTTTGACGATATATAACATAAATTCACAATTCAAAACCACTTGAGGATGAATAAAAAAATATGTCATTTATATAATAGTTTTGCTTAATTAACATTTTGCTTTTTGAATATACATTGTTACTAAACTACATTTTAAATCTTAAAACGAGAAAAATAAAAATTCACCAAACTATATACTATATAGATTTCGTTGGTAACATGATTCACTAAAAAACAAACAATTTTTTTTTTAAAATATAATAATAAAACCCCTCAACTAAAGATGTACAGTAATAAAATCACTCAATTATATATTTATAGAAAAAACCCCTCAACTTAAAGTCTATTAATGTAAAAGTTCATCCCGTAACGGCATTGTAGACGGAGGGACTTTTACATTAACAAATTTTAAATTGAGCGGTTTTTGTAATAAATATATAAGTGAGGAGTTTTATTACTATCCATATTTAGTTGAGGGATTTTATTACTATATTCCTTGATCATTCCAAGAAAAGAAAACATCAAAAATTGAAAACGGCAAGTTTACCTTGAGGATCTCCGAATAAATGATGTCAACTGTTTTTCCAAAGGAACGAAATGATAAACACTGATTTTCTAGAATTTTAAAAATCATTACAAATTTTCAATATATTTTTTTACAATAATGTATTTGAATCAGTTAATATAGAAGGCGGATGCAAGAAGCCCATTAATTCATAACGGATTTGTCCTACTAACATTATTTAGGAAGTCCATTTTAAAAATATGATTTCTGATAACATGGGATTTTCGCCCATTTTAGTTATGGTTTTAAAAGGTTGTTAATAAGGATTTGATGCATTTCTGATGTATTAAAGCCAATAACTTAGGATTAGCAAGAACGAAGAGCTTTTACAGGTTTTAGGGAAAAATGACCAAAAGGGAGCAAAAAGGACTTGCAGGACAGTTTCGGACCATCAGAAGTTTGGCATTCGTTGGAGACCTTTCCCTGCACCAAATTTGGAGGTATTGGTGTCATTGGAAAGCTAGGAGAGTCAAGATTTACCTCGAAGTAGAATCGTCCCAATCCGAGTTGCCGTTTAGAAGTTATGACCGTTTAAAGACTAACCTATCCAGCTGTGCGGCCGAACCGTGGACATGCGGCCAAGACCTTCATCAGCGCACGAATGGAGCCCGACCATGCGGCCAAAGACACACGTTTTAGTCACATTTAAGGGCCTGGAGCGCAACATGATGAGCCCAATTCATTTGGCCCAAAACTCCGAGTTTCGACCTGGAGGAAACCCTAACCCTAATAGCCGTCGCCAGAACTCTATAAATACACCTCTAAGCCTTAGGGTTTGGGGGGAATGCCCTTTATCAAAACTTGAAGAAGCGGCAGCCGCCTAGGAGAAGAAGACGTGAAGACTTGAGGAGCCTCCTTGGACGTCCCTTCAAGCAACTTTATCATCTGATTTCCTGTTATCTCTTTCGTTTCTTTGTTTCTGGTTTGTTTACTACTTTGTTTCTAGGGATAGATCTACATCTCTCTACTACTTTTGAGAAATGTTTTCTAAACCCTATTTCGTTTCTTAATCTAGTTGCTTTTATGGTTTTGATTTCTTAACTTAACGCTTTGATGATCGATTTCAATATGTGCGAGTAGTTTTCTTAGTTGGGTTGATGGGATAATTCGAGGGGAGTTCATGGTTCGATCATATTAGGTTGCTAGATTCTTTTTTTTTAACACTGGATTATTATTATTCAATTGGAAATCATGATAAATAATACATCGGCTACTCATATGACGAATAATTCTACCGTCTGGCCTCTACGAAGATCCATATCTAGCGCTTGCACCTGCTCCACGCAGAAGATCTCATGTAAACTTGTCTCCTTAAAATATCCTTAAAATCTCCAAATCTTAAAATCACCTTAAAATCACGCCTTCCGGGGATTGAACCCCAAACCTCATGATGTAGAAGCATAATCAACACCCTTGGTCTCAACCACTGGACCAAGGGGGCTTCCACAGGTTGCTAGATTCATATTCGTTTATTTCATGTTTTTTTCTCTAGGTTTATAATAACACGTAATGCTGAGAGACTGTACACCTTGATGCATATGGTATTTGAGATGCATATTATCTGGCAAAATCTTATAGTAGCATCAGACCGAACGACCTTATACTCATGTGTGCTTGAGATTTGGGTAGACTTCGTGAACTTATCAAACTTGATCTTTAATGCTGACTTCATGCCTCCAAAAGAGAGTGACTAGAACAATGTCGAGTCTATGGAGTTTAGGAGCTAATAAGCGAACGTGGATAGCTTATGGTAGTGTTTGTGTTGGAGATTCATTAACGATTTGTTTCTTTGCTTGCTTTATGTTGTGAGAACCGTGAAAACCCTGAGAACCCCCAGACTGCCCAACGTTTGTCTCTTATTGAATTTTCTAATCGTTTTAATTGCTTTCTTTTCGTTTCGTTTGCTTAGTTTGCTTAGTTTAGTTTTATTGCTTGCTTTTAGTTTAGTTTCTTGCTTTTCGTTTAGTTTAGTTTCTTTGCTTTTCATGTACTTTCCTTGCTTTTAGCTTACTTAGTGACAAAAACCCCAAAGCAACTTTCTTATTTCGTCCTTAGCCCTATTCTAGCTCCGTTTGATTCGCTTTGGTACACCTTTTCCGTGGAACGATACCTTAAGTACTTTAATCGATAGGCTGTGCACTTGCGGCCATATCAGTTGTTTTCACCGAGGTTAAACTCCTAGATTCGTTTAGGTGAAACTAGTAAGTGTGTGTTCATTCACATGCCATCAATTTCAAATATAAAATAATACATCATTTACCACTACAAGAAAACGTTTATCGATAGCGCGAAAAAACTGCTATCATATGTAATACATAGCGAATTTACTTGATGCTATGACATCTGCAGTTATGGTAGATGCGACACCTACAATAGCTTTTTTTTGGATGCTATAGTAGATTTATATACGATAGCAATATATGAATACTTTTATTTGTTTTTCCATAACTCTACTTTCGTGCTATTATATACGCACTATACAACAGCAAATCATTGTTGCCGTAATTTATGTTTTCATACTTTCATAAAACTATCTTTTATGCTATATTATAATAAATTTTAACGTTTTTTTTTTTTTTGCTATTATTGCAATTTGTTTTTTTTTCTTTAAGTGTTGGGGTCGATGAAAAACTTGGCTCTAAAAGTTTCCTTAGTTAAATTTCGGCATAGTATTTTTTTTTTTTTGGGCCAATTCGGCATAGCATTTATAAAATGCTATAATAGAGTATTCCAATCCGACGTAATCTCTTTAATAGCAAATATGAAAACCGAGCTATCTTTAAGTGGTATCATTTTTTTTTGTCGAACAATTGATTTCGCATTAATTCTAAACCGGTAATCCCGGTTCAGTAGGTGAGTCACTTAATACAGAAAGTAAAGATGATTTTGCGATCTCATCGGCCTGACGATTGAAGTTCTGTGAGACAAAGAAGAAAGAAATTTCATCAAAGGCTAAAGATAGGTTCAGGATGTCGTGTTGAATCCCATAGAGCTCCTTCGGAGAAGGCTCCAATTTGAGTGTTTTGATTAGCATCTGCGAATCTGAAGCAAAGATAACCGTTTTGAAGCCAAGGTTTATGGCGTGTTGTTGTGCTGACCAGAGTGCCAACGCTTCTGCAAGGAGAGGTGAATTAACGTTTGTTGCTGTAGATCTGCCATGGATCACTGCTTTGGTGATTGGATCTATAAAGATCCAGCCCAGTCCCGTCAATCTCGATTCTTTTGATCTCTTTCCTAAACAGATAAACAAATAAAAACCTATCATACACTATACCGGATCAAAACGGTAATCATAGTAGTACTTTAGGGTCGAATCCACAGAGACCAGAGATACACTTTAAATCAATAGATTAAATTAAGCTAAGATAAAATAAGGATTTGATTTTCTAACCACCTAGCGATAAAATAAATAAGCAATAATAATAAAAGAATATTAGGCATAGGGAAACCATCCAAGATGTGACAAAACAATTAAATCAATTAGTAGAGAATATTAAAATACGTTCTAGAACTCAATTCACAATTAATAAGACATCTCGCTCTCGCGCAAACACCTACTTAGTAATACTATATTAGAAAACCGCTCTCGCGCGTTCCCTAGAGTAATACTAGCATTAAGAATAGGATTGATATGTTCACAAGATGTCAAGGCCCGGGCTTTCGCCTCAAGCCATAAAACCTTGCTCGACTAGCGTTGATTCCAGCGACTAAACACTACTTTCGTACCTAGTTTAATCACACGAGATCTTAGAACAAGTTAGCTACTCAAGCCCTAAGCATTAAGTATAACAATAGAAGAAGAACGATAAAGTAAATTCCCAAATCTAACAACCTAATAATCGGTCACATCCCTTCAGAGAAACCCTAGCCTAATAAAGAAACTACTCAAACATAAAAACAAGAACAAAGATGAAACTATAAAGAGACATCTTTATAAAATAAAACTTAAGAGTGTATTGAGAGGTGAATCTCTTACAAACTCTAAAGAGGAGAGAATGAATTGTGTTTTTCTACAAGGGACGAGCCTCTCTTTATATAGCAAAGGTAGAGAGGCCGCAAAAGGAAAACAAGAGAGAAAATGGAAAAATGAAAAATGGAAAAACTTGGAGAAGAGGCAAGCAGGGATCGATCGATCCTCGGGTAGGATCGGTCGATCCCACCGTCTTCTCGTCTTGGGCCAAAGCCTTTGATCAGATCGAGCGGTCCATGGGCCTGGTCAGTCGGTTCCACCGCCTCTTCGAACGTGAGCCGCAATTCTTCAGGGATCGATCGATCCTTCGGTTGGATCGGTGGATCCTTCTTCATTTCTTCACGATTGGCCCATTTCTTCAAGCTTGGTCCATTTGTACTCTTATTTGATCCAAAATCCTTCTTTTTCCAATATTCTCCTTGTAGACCTGAAAATCCCTAAGTAAAGCAAATAGTCCTAAATTCTATCTAATATAAGTTAGTTGACTCAAAATACAATCCTAAAACAAAGATTAAAAACGATAAAAACTAGACTCATCATCTTTTCGCCATGTAGCATCTGAAAAGCATCTTATGGATTCAGTTTGTGCCTCAAGCGGAGGTAATTGACTATAAGAGCGAGATCCGTGTGGAGATGACTTGGTGATTTGAGCGGCTATCCATTCCCGAGCTTGAGAGATGGCTTTGGTGAGTATCTCTGGAGCTGCGATTTGTTTTTGCTCAAATATCTGTTTGTTCCGAGTTGACCATATAGGCCATAAAATCCAGGGGAGGAGAGGTTCATTCCCGATGCCAGTGGGTGGGAGAGTTACTAGCAATTTGGAGACTTCGATGCCCATGCGGATACTGGTGATGAGGGATGGGTTGATGGTTATTTTGAAGGGTGTTGTACTCCATACTTCTCTAGCCAACTTGCAGTGGAAAAACAGATGGAGAACGGTTTCTGGTTGGGAGCAGTGTGGGCATAGAGCTGGAACATCTATACCTCTGGCTTTGAGATTTTCTCCCACAGGTAATATATCTTTCATAGCTTTCCAGAGCATGCATATACTTTTACTTCGTAGAGCACTTGATATTCCATATCTCCTTCATCCAGTTAAAGGGGCTCTGGCTTCCTGTTTGTGAATCAGGTTTTTCAACCATTTGTGATGATGCTGCTTGGTATTCAGATTTGGCGCTATACTTGCCAGTTTTTGTAAGTAGCTAGATATGACGATCAGTGGCTCCTCTCTTGCTAGGTCTGAGCTTCAATATTTGCTTATCATATTTTGGAAGTAAGTTGTAAATTTTCTCTCTGTCCCATGCTTTTGTGATTGGGCAGAGGAGATCTTTGAGCTTCATTGATATACTCTTTTCTGTAGGTGGTCCCATAGGGCTGGTCAGTTTTTCAAGAGAGATCCATGGTTCATACCAGACTGAAGTCTCACCTCCTGTACCAATGGCTTTGCCCATATGTGATTTGAGTAGGTCCCTCCTAATGCATATGTCGCGCCAACCATGAGAGGCAGAGGCCTTGACAGTGCAATCTAGGAATGGAGCTGTCTGACAGTACTTACCAATGAGGATTCTTGATAAGAGACATGATGGATGTGTGAGGATCCTCCAACTGATTTTGGCCAACAAGGCATCATTGATATTTGGTATATCTCTGAATCCTAGCCCTCCAACAGATTTAGCTTGTGTGTGTTTAGGCCATTGCAATCCAACTCATTTTTCTTTTCTCTAACGATCCATCCCACCAGAATTTTGTTAAGGCTGGCCTGATTCGATTGCATAGAGAGACTGGGAGTTTGAAACATGACATTGTATAGGTTGGCATTGCAGCCAAAACTGATTTCAACATTGTGGCTTTTCCAGCGGTTGATAGAAATCTTGTTGACCAACTCAAGGCCCTCTGTCTTATTTTGTCTATTATTCCATTGAAGAGGTCTCTCTTTTTTCCTTCCAAAAGATTCAGGTAATCCCATATACTTTCCTAGTCCACCAACTTTCTGAATTCCCATAATCTGTTGAGCTCTTTCTTTTGTACTTTCTTCAGTTTTTGATGAGAAAGTAATAGCAGATTTCCCTTTATTTATCTTTTGACCCGATGCTTCTTCATATTTTCTGAGAATTTCCAAAAGAACTGAATAACTTTTCCCATCCGATCTGCAGAAAAACATGGTATCATCTGCAAACAGTAGGTGGTTCACTATTGGGCTTCCTTTTGCAACTCTGACTCCAGGTAAACTTCCATCTTGTTGAGCATTTCTGCACACAAACCTGAGAGTACTTCCCCACATAGGATAAATAGATAGGGAGATAGGGATCCCCTTGTCTTAGGCCCCTTTGTAGTAGAACTTCCCCTTGGGCTGATCCATTTAGGAGAAAATAGTATGATACTGATGTTATGCATTGCATGATCTAGAGGATCCAATTTTGGTGGAAACCACTCTAGTCTGTCATAGGCTTTACTCATGTCTGTTTTAACAGCCATGAAACACCTCTTCTTAGCTCCAGAGGTTTTCAAATAGTGTAATACCTCATGGGTGATCATGACATTATCTGAGATAGCTCTCTTAGGCACAAAGGCAGATTGGTTCTTAGATATTATTCCTTGTAGGACTGGTTGTAGTCTTCTTGATAGCAACTTGGAGATAATTTTGTAGAAAACAGTACAGAGAGCTATAGGCCGATAGTCCACCATTTTCTAAGGGCTCTGGATTTTTGGAATGAGTCTTATGTGTGTGAGGTTTATCTTTGTTGGCAGGGTATTGGTTGAGAAGAATTCTTGTATCTCCATGACGATTTGGGGCCCCACTGTCTGCCAATTAGATTGAAAGAATCTAACTGAGAAACCATCAGGTCCAGGAGCCTTGTCCGTGTGGATTGAGAAGCATGCTTTCTTGATTTCCTCAGGAGTTGGAATGGCAATAAGCTGTTGATTTGTTTATGGAGAGATACACGGTTGGATTGCATCATGAACTGTTCTAGCTCTCTCTCCTTCCTGGGTGGTAAATAAGGTTTGGAAATATTCTGTAATCACCTTTAGGATGCCTTCTTCTGCATAAGTTGGGGCTCCTTCCTCATTTTCTATCACTGTAAACTTGTTTATGACTGACCTGCCTCTGGTGATGGCATGAAAGTAGCCACTGTTCTTGTCACCCAGGGCCAACTAGAGGTTTCTACTTCTCTGTTTCCAAAAATCTTTCTCCTTCCTATATGCCAATAGGAGGTCTGAGTTGAGAGTAGAAATCAGTATGGGGTTAGGGACTAGGCTAGACATAGCTTCCTCTAGTTTTTGTTCTTAGATCTTCTATGTGTTTTTTACTGTTTTGCTGTGTGGCTCTTGTCCAGCTTATAATCGCACTGTGGCATTTGCTTATCTTCTCATCCACTGTGTCATGTGGGTCAGCATTCCAGGCTTCATTAATAAGGTATGTTACCTCCTTATTTTCCTTTAATCTTCTGTCATACCTGAATATCCCTTTCTTTTTCCTCTTTGTAAGGTCAAGCACAGTCATAAGTGGTCTATGGTCTGATCTCTCAAAGTGCATGTACACATTATGACTGTATGGATATTCCTCAGCCCATGCTCCATTAGACATTGCACTATCCAGCCTGCATTGCACTAAGTGGTCATACCTCATTCCCCTCCATGAGAGGAAATTACCAGAATGGCGCATGTCATATAAATCACATTCAGCCATAAATGACCTGATGTCTACACAGGTGCCTTCTGGTCTGGATGGGCGTCCTTGTTTCTCAGAAGGGTCTACAATGTCGTTGAAATTTGATGTTAGGAACCAAGGAGCTTCTCTAGTGGTCCCCTGTATAGAAAGTAAGTCCCAGATTACTTTCCTTTTTGCATAAAATGACTTCCCTGCATGCTTTATGTTTGCATCAATATAGTTTTGGCAAGAAGTAAGAATTGTGACTTCCACTTCTCTTTTCCAATATAGAGCCAAACCCTCACATCCAGGACTGTGAGGGGACACAAGGGTATGAGAAGAATAGTTCATCCAATTTAGCATCTTTTCAACATTTTCATCAGTATTCTTAGTCTCCATGAGGAATAAGATGTCAGGTGAGATTGTAGTATACATCTCATGCAGTCGCTGGCCTGTCATGGGATTCCCCAACCTTCAACAGTTATAGCTCAGAATCTTTAAGGAAAAGGATTTGGTGGATTGTGAAAATCCACCTTCTGCTTCACCATTGCAGGTATGATTATTCCTTTTGGTGTTGTCTTTCTTGGGTTTAAAGGGTTTGATTCCTCTTGCAGATTCAAATTTTGTTTTGCCTGGGTTCTTCTGCTTGCACCACTATATTCTGCTACTGCTGCAGGATTTCTTTCAGGTGTATTTCTTCTCTTAGGTGAGCTTTGGATATTAGCTTTGTTTCTTTTGCTTGACTTTGCACCAGTTAGTCTTAATGGACTTTTGTTTATCTGTCTATATAGAGGAGGCCTGCCTCTTTTCTTCTTTTGATTTTGTGGAGGAAGGATTGGAAGATCAGATTGTTGGCTAGACAAGAGTTGATTCTCCACCACAGAGACATTTTGTATCTCCTCTCTTTGATCCAGATAAGCTTGGTTTGCTAGAGTTGCAGCTTCTAACAGCTTGAGCTGTCGTTTTTGCCATCATGCCCTTAGCTCCACCTTGTAAAACTCTTTGTCTCCTTGCAGCGCTTTCTGGTGGGGTCTGCACAACTGGTATATTGCAATGTGACTTCTCTGAGTTCTCCCATTACTTCCTCAGTTGTGGGGATTGGAGGGGGGGGGGGGGGGAGGGGGTCTTACTTCATTTGCAAAAGATCTCTCAAGGGATGGGCGTCTTGTTCTTGAGGAGTCAAAAAAAATCTCTTCTAGGGCTATCCCTTGAGGTAATATTTTCCCTCCATTGTAGATTAGGTCTAGAGGAATTATAGGATTGTCTGGCAGATGCTCTTTGGCTATCTTCTCTGTATGTTCCTGCTGACCTCACAGGGTATCTTTCACCATAATCCTTCCTCTGATTGGAGAATCTGTCTTCAGAGTAGTAGTAATCTCCTCGAGATATGTCCTCATACTTCCTCTTATTAGTTTGTGGTGCCTCTATGTATTGTTTGTAAGTTGAGGATTTAGAATATATTGTATCTCTGTAGATTCTCTCCTGTTTTCTCGAGGTGTGTAATCAAATCTTGGTTTGTCTCTTGAAAGCTGTTTAGGTAGAGGGGAGATGTCCTATTTCCTGTTGGTGGAAGCAACAATGTTCAAGCCCGGGCAGTCTTTCCTTTCATGAGATAATCTTTGACAATGTGAGCAGTGATTCCTGAGATTCATATAATCAAATGTAACTAATATCTCTCCATCATCCTTGAAATCCACTATTGTCTCCTTTGTAAGTGGTTTCAGACCATCCAGCATTACTCTCATCTTGGCTACAGTTGGAGTAATTTCATGAGCCACAACTTCTCCTAGTTCTCTCCCAATAGAGTAAATCATCTATGTTTTCCAAAAGTGTTTTGGTAGTCCCTGCAGCTCTATCCAGAAAGGGATCTGTGATGGGAAACATAATGAGATAACCGGTTCCCATCTCTGTAAGATGACCATCCACTGGTCAAAGTGGTAAGGTCTATTAACAATAACCTTTTCTATGTCGTCTTAATATTCAAAGATAAATTGGAAACACCCATTTCCAAGATCTGACCCCGTAGCTTTGCCTCTCAGGTTCCAGCGTTTGGAGAGAAAAGAGAACATAGGCCAGAGCCTTTGAACTGCTGGGTTTGTGAGCCTACCCATGAGAGTGAGAGAGTTTTCTTGAATCAGATCAGCATTGTCCATCTCTAGGGCTCTTATTCTCTTCCTTGGAGGAGGAGAGTACTCATTTGCTTTAGCTTTGCCTTTCAGGTGATATGGTATTCTGCTAGCCATACTTCAGCAGTGAGAGCTCAGAGGTTTGAGGGGTGCTTCTCTTGATGTAGTTTAAAAAGTTCTTCACATAAAGGTGAGATTGTTCTAGCCAAGAGGCTGAAAGTTTTTCCAAGTTTGCAAAGTTCTTCTCACCTGGTGAGAGAGTTTAGAAAGAGATAACAAAAGGAGCTAGAGAAAGCAAAGAAGTACCAGGTTTGACTATTTGATAGGTACGGTTTTTCACCTGTCTTCTTCCTTTCTTGTACTTCAAGTACTGGGAGATCTATCCTCTCTGCTCCATACACTTATGATTCTCTAAGATAGTGTTCATTATTTCTTCTTTGCAAGGTTGAGAAAATTGTACCGGGGAAAATGAGATCTGGTCTTCTGGTGAGAGGCGTCGGCCTTCTGTAAGTGCTATCAATGTAGACTTTTTTTTTTGTAGTATTGCCATTGTAACCAAGAACAAAACAAAAAATTTATTAAAGATAAAACATCTAAATCATCTAATTTTTATATTTATAATCAAACAAAATTTGAAAAAAAAAAATCTTACTATTCATTCAACTAAACATAATATTTCATATATTTTCAGTGCCCGTGAAACTTATTAGGTGAATGATAATTATGAATTTTTAGTGTCCACAAATTTTGTTACGTGAATGATTATTTTGAAGTTTTAATACCCGCAAAGTTTAATATGTTTCAATTTAAATTACAAAACAAAGTGGTATTATAATTTCGGTTTAGTATGAGTAGATTTGGTTTGGTGTTGTTTGCTTTTTCTTAGAGAGAAACTTTTTCGATACTTGTAAACTAAATCAAACTAATCATAATTTCAAAAAAATCTTACTATTCATCCAACTAAACATCATATTTCGTATATTTTTGGATAAATATTTTTAGTTCCCCAAAATTAATTACGTAAATAATAATTATGAATTTCTAGTGCCCGCATATTTTATTACGTGAATAATAATTATGAATTTTTAGTGCCCGCAAAGTTCAATATGGTTCGATTTAAATTACAAGACAAATTGGTGTTTGAGTATGGTTCAATTTGGTTTATTGTTGTTTGTTTTTTCTCGGAGAAAAACTTATTCAGTACTATCAAACTAAAATCAAACTAAACACAATTTTTTTAAAAAGTACTATTTATTCAACTAAACATAATATTTCATATATTTTTGGATAAAAGTTTGTAGTGCCCAAAAATTTAATTAGGTGAATGTTAATTATGAGTGAATTTCTAGTATATGCATATTATATTACATTAATGATAATTACGAATATTTAGTACCCGCAAAGTTTAATATGGTTCTATTTATATTACAAAACAAAATGGTGTTATAACTTCAGTTTATTTTAATTCAATTTGGTTTAGTGTTGTTGCCTTTTTATTAGAGAGAAACTTATTCAGTAATTGCAAACTAAAATCAAAGTAACCATAATTTCAATAAAATCCTTACTATTCATCCAACTAAACATCATATTTCATATACTTTTGGATAAAACTTTTTAGTATCCACAAAATTTACATGTGAACGATAATTATGAATTTCATGTACCGCATATTTTATTACATGAATTATAATTATGAATTTTTAGTGCCCGCAAAAATAAATATAGTCTGATTTAAATTACAAAACAAAGTGGTGTTATAATTTTGGTTTAGTACGGTTTGATTTAGTTTAGTGTTGTTTGCTTTTTATTCGAGAAAAGTTATTTAGTACTTGCAAACTAAAATTATACTAAATTCAAAAAATTCTTACTATTCATCCAACTAGTTTAATAGTTTCCTCCACCAACTCGTATCGTTGGCAAGTGGTGTCACACCGTACCCCACGTTTGGCTAAGCTTGAAGTAACCGGTAAAGAACCCGATGCCATCTCGTTTTGGCGGGCCTTTAATTTTCCATGCTTGGGCCTTTAAAGCGTTATAGTTTGGCCCCCATTCGACCGTTCCTGCCAAAGTCTGAGCAAGCCAATAGCCTGACTTGACTCTATATCTACTAGATTTTGTATGATGCCAAATTAACCTATCAGGTTTGTAGGATTGACTTATGGTTAATCCTTTGATAACATGTATATCTTCAGGATCCAAAAATTCTTGTAAAATGGGTAAGTGCCAGTCTTTCGTAATCGGATTAATTAATTGGTTCACCATCAGATTTGGGTGAAGCATTTTCCCTCTTGCTGGTCGTGGGTTTACATCTGGTATCCATGGGTCTTGCCAAACCGATAGATTAAAGCCCGAACCTAAACTCCATCTTGCTCCCTTCTCAACCAAGGACTTTGTCGAAAAAATACTCCTCCATCCAAAAGAGGGAGAGTTTGGTTTTTTTTTTTGCTTGTAAAGGATTCGTTGTTCTATAATACCTTCCTTTCATCACTTGAGCTACTAAGGAATCCGGATAGTTTATAAGTCGCCAAAATTGTTTTGCCAGCATAGCATCATTAAAAAACTTTAAGGAGCGGAAGGCCATCCCGTCGTCTTGCTTAGATTTACACATTTTCTCCCAAGCAATCCACTGGAGACCACGGTTATTACATGAGTTATAATTATGAATTATTAGCATCTGCAAAGTTTAATATGGTTCGATTTAAATTACAAAACAAAGTGGTGTTATAATTTTAGTTTAATATGGTTTGATTTGATTTAGTGATGTCTGCTTTTTATTAATGAGAAACTTATTTAGTACTTGCAAACTAAAATCAAACTAAACATAATTTCAAAAAATTGTTATAATTATGAATTATAGCACTAATAATCCCATTTATATGATATAGTCTTTAGTATATATTCCGATGCATATAGAAATATTCCGATGAAAAAATGCGAGAAATTGAAAAAGGTGAAAAAAATGATTTACTACAAGAGAGGATTGGCCACTGAATATTTCGATGCATGTAGAAATAAGACACAAAAATTGAAATATTCAGGTAAAGTATTTGACATAAAAAAAATGTACTCATAAAATCATTTGAAATAGAAAAAAGTACTAATCAGAATTCTTTCTTTTTTTCTTTTTCTTTTTTAGGGTGATTATGAATTTGTTGAGTTTTGTTCGTCTTTGTCAATTTTTGTGTTGTATTTTTATTTTGAGTGTGGAGTTTTGTGTTAAGTGTATGCCTAAAAGTTTTTTTTTTTGTTTGATTATTTTTTTGTTCTATATTTGTGAATTGTGATGGTGTTGTTAGAGTTTGTTGTTTTTTTGTGAGTGTTTTGTCAAGTTTTTCTTTTGATTAATTTTTGTTCGTGAGTGTTTTTACTATGAGAAGAGGGACAAAGAGATTATACCTGACTCTGGTCTATGGATTTGCCTTTACGACTTTTAACACTTGTCCCACCAAAACTTTTGATAGACTTAATTTCTGGAAGAAAAGAAAAAAACATCGTTAGCGTGAACAGAGAAAAGGAACGGAGAGAACATGCTAATAAGACAACCTGATCTTTGAGAGCAACCTTGAACAAATCCCTGTCTTACTTTTCCAAGCACAAGGGCTAATGTTGGACCTTTGGATATCTTTTGATATTCTTTTCAATCTGAGAAAAATGCACACGAGTAATTATCTATTCGGTACTAGCCCTGAATAGAACAAGCTAATATATCCAAGGATACCTACTGTTTCGTGTCCAGTGACTCTTAAGATCTTCGGAACTGACTCCTTCCACTGTTTTTCGCACATCTGCTAATTTGTTCTGGAAAGATTCATACAAGTCTTGAAATCATTAAAAACAGACGTAATAACTTACTAAAGCCGCTGAGGCGGTATAACAGTTTTAGATGAGTCACCATCGTTGCAGAGCTTGCAGGTTTCAGAAGTATCCACAAAGTCACTTAATCCAGCAAGCTGTTAGGTCAACTAGTCAAAATGATCTCTACGTCTTTCTGATCCCATTTTCCCCTTCGTAAGGCTATTATGATATAAGAAATCTGCACTACGAGAGAGATAAAAAAGCCTGTAAGTTGATGGAATTATATTAACAAGTAGAAGACATGCCTAAGGAAGATTATCACCAAACATTTTGTCAAGAATCACAACACCAAGCCACAAATCAACAAACTCCAAGGTGCATTCTCCCATTTGTTTCTTGTTGTCACCGAGAAATTTCATAACATCAGATAGAATTTCCTGCAATTGATCACTCAGTTATTTGGTAAAGCTGCTAGGCAGTGATAATTTACAATCAATATGTATCACCAACCTTGCTCGCCTCCTAGAAAGTTGGACTCATGGCTGCTACAACGCCTCCAATGGTAGTCAATGTTTGCATAACAATATTTTGATTATTATCCAACAGTCGTCCTCGTAGACCACCAGATAATTCTCCTCTCGAATGTACTTAAAAATGGTACCGATAAGAATAAGGATTCATGACTAATTTTGGAATGAAAAAAAAACTAAAATAACAGAGATTTATAGGAAAAGTTCCTGACTTCACTTCATACCAGTTCCAGTTGGTTGGATACGTTTTTCTTAGCCTCTTTCAAAATGGTATCTACAGCTTCGATTGACTCCAAACGCAGCTACAAAAGTTTAAAAGACTCAGTTTTAACTCTAAAGCTTTAAAACAAATTTCCACAAAAGAATTTGTTAGGTTTAGACAAAAAATGAAGAGTTCCAACTTGTACATCACCTTCCGATCATGACTCCCAAGCTCCTTAAGAAGATTATCTAGTTAACTTATCCAGCCCTATAGCAGAGGTTAATGGTGAAAGTGACGTTTTAACAACTCTCTTTGGAGCCGTAGTTCCCTGATGAGCATGATATAAGTACAACAAGAAAAACAAGAAATGAAAAAATTAAGACAGTCCACACAAATGTACCTCCGTAGGTTTTTTTTCTCATATTTGACGTAAAGTGCATGTTTAAGAAACCCTTTGATGTCTGCAAATAGAAATTCAAATCTGCAACTTCACGATTTGTAAACAAGAAAGATTAAAGAACAACTTTTCTTTATTGATTTAGAAACTTCTCAAAACTAAATCTCTCTCAAGTCTTATGGAATAACTCTCCACAAGCTCTTGTATTTATAGGTCTAGGCAACTTCCTATTCCTATTTTGATAAAGGAAAACTTACAAAACTTATCTCAACTAGATCTTATTTGTATTTCCTATTTTCTATCTCTTCTAGCATCTTCTAGATAGAGATTACTTTGTCCCCAAGACTTGGAATTATCCAACATTCTCCCCCTTAATTCCAACTTGAACTTGGGTTGAATGTATAGCTTGAACTCCGATTAAGCTCCTCATCTCCTTGAACTTGTTCTTTGCTAAAGCCTTGGTAAGTATATCCGCCTTTTGCTCCGCGCCCGGTACGTACTCGACTTCTATCTGCCCGTTCTCAACACACTCTCGAACGAAGTGATAGTGCCTAAGTATATGCTTGCTTCGCCCATGAAACATTGGGTTTTTGGTAAGAGCTATAGCAGATTTGTTGTCAACTCTTAGCAGAACCTTCTCGTCTTCTACTCTTAGTATCTCACTCAGCAATTCCTTAAGCCAAATGGCTTGTTTCGCTGCCTCTGTTGCGGCCATAAATTCTGCCTCACAAGACGACATTGCAACAGTTTGCTGCTTCATGGATGTCCATGTGATTGGTGACGATCCAAAGTAGAAAATGTGCCCTGAGGTGCTTCGCCCATCATCTACATCGATGTTGTGGCTACTATCGCTGTAACCAACAAGCTTTCTCGTTCCATCTCTCTTAAAGAATAGACCCATCTCGGTCGTTCCCTTCACATACCTCAATACGTGTTTGAGTGCTTGTCCATGAGAAGTTCTTGGACTTTGCATGTACCTACTTAAGACTCCAACAGCATAAGATAGGTCTGGTCGTGTATGAATGAGGTACCTAAGACATCCGATAGCCCTTCTATATTGTGTAGCATCAATCTCTGGTTCATCTTCCGCTTTTGATAGCTTTAGGTTTGACTCCATTGGCACATGAGTCAAATTACATGTATCCATCTGAGTATCAACAAGAATTCCTTGAGCATATCCTTCTTGCTTGATCTTGATTCCTTCCGCTCCTTGAATTACTTCAATACCAAGATAGTATGATAACTTTCCGAGATCAGACATCTCGAATCTTGTTGACATGTCCAGCTTAAACTTGTCAATAATTCCCTTTGAAGAACCTGTAACAAATAAGTCATCAACATATATTGCTACAATCAAGAAGTCCTTTCTTTCTTTCTTGAGGTAAACCGATGGTTCTTTGACACACTTAGTGAAGCTCATCTCCTTCAAAACGTGGTCAAGCTTGAGGTTCCAAGCTCTAGGCGCTTGTCGTAGACCATATAACGCTTTATATAATCTGTAAACTTTGCCTTCCTCTCCTCTCTTTGCAAAGCCTTCCGGTTGACATACATAGACTTCTTCGTCTAGATCTCCGTTTAAGAACGCCGTCTTAACGTCTAGATGGTGAATTTCCCAACCTCTTGTTGCAGCAATGGCTATAAGGAGGCGTATAGTTTCAATTCTTGCAACCGGTGCAAAGACTTCTTCAAAATCTATACCTTGTTGTTGCACATAACCTTTTGCAACTAGCCTTGCTTTATTTTTGGTCACCGATCCATCAGCTTTCTTCTTAACCTTGAAGATCCACTTCAGCCCTATGACTTTCACTCCTTCAGGAAGTTCTACAAGCTCCCATGTTTTGTTCTTTGTGATAGAATCCAATTCGGCTTTCATGGCTTCACACCACACTTTCAGATTCTTCGCTTCGTAGTAGTTCTCTAGTTCTCCATCGATTGTAAACAACAATCTTACACTCTTGAGATCAGCCATGAGAACGTAATCATCAAGATATCTTGGCCTGTTTATCACGCGACCATATCTTGTCACGATTTGATGATTATCAACTCCTTGATTTTCACCTTCTTCCACTTGCACGTCTTCTTCTTCATCATCTTGGTTTTCATGCTCTTGAATCGGATCGTGATTATCGTCGTCATTGTGAACATCACCATCTCCGTTTCCATCTTCAATTAGGCCTCTTTGATAAAGTTTAAACGAGCCTGGTTCTTCGTCGGGATTACTTGTGCTTGTTGACCAGTCCCAAGCTTTCTCCTTATCAAACACTACGTCTCTACTCACAATCACCTTTCTTGTGACTGGATCGTAAAGCCTATAGGCCTTAGAACCTTCTTCTGTCCCAAGGTTTATCACCGTCCTCGATCTATCATCAAGCTTCTTCAGATGTGGTGTGGTGAGTTTTGCATATGCGACGCAACCAAATACCCTCAGATGTGCTATGTTGGGTTTATTTGTTGTGTAGCATTCATATGGTGTTTGACCATTCAAAGCTTTGGTGGGAACTCTGTTAATGAGATATGTTGAATGCCTCACTACTTCTCCCCACATCTCATTCGGTACTTTCATAGCTTTAAGCAAGCTTCTTGTCATCTCCATCAAAGTTCGATTTCTCCTTTCGACTACACCGTTTTGTTGTGGCGTATATGGTGCAGTAAGGTGTCTTGTGATTCCTCTTTCTTCACAAAACCGATTGAAATCCGATGAAGTAAACTCTCCTTTTCTATCGGTGTGAAAGGTTTTGATGGATAGACCTGTTTGCTTTTCTACCAGCTCTTTGAACCTTTTGAACCGATCGAAAGCTTCGCTCTTTTCTTTTAACAAGATTGACCACATGAACCTTGAAAAATCATCAATTAGAACGAATACATACCGATTATTAGCTGGTGTTGGTGGTGTTATCGGTCCGCACAAGTCTCCGTGTATCAATTCCAAAGCTTGCGTTGCACGATAGCTTGCTTTTGGTGGAAATTCAACTCTCGTTTGCTTTCCTACCATACACACATCACAAATAGTCTTCTCGTGTGTATTTTGTGGCATACCTATCACCATCTCCTTCTTAATCATGTTATTCATGACTCCAATGCTTACATGACCAAGCCTCGCATGCCATGTTTTTGTAGCATCATTGTTTTGAACGTAAAGACACTTTGGGTAGCTAATCTCCATGGGTGTCTTGTAAAGTCGGTTTGCTGACCTTGTAACACGGACCAGAAGCTTTCCGTTTGGGTCTCTAAGTGTTAAAGCATCACCTTTCATGTTCACTTCACACCCTCCTTCAGTCGTTTGTCCTAGACTGATGATGTTATGCTTGAGCTCCGGTATGTAATAGATGTCGTTGAGTGTCCTTCTTTCACCCGTCTTTCCTATAAACGCTATAGATCCTTTGCCGACAATATTGACATACGAGCCATCACCGAACTTCACTCTCCCTTTTATGTTATCGTCCAGACTTGAGAAGAAATTCACATTA
Organism: Erysimum cheiranthoides; assembly: GCA_011420285.2. Classification (NCBI taxonomy): domain Eukaryota; kingdom Viridiplantae; phylum Streptophyta; class Magnoliopsida; order Brassicales; family Brassicaceae; genus Erysimum; species Erysimum cheiranthoides. The sequence goes on from CM022182.2 coordinate 6,814,471, forward strand.
CCCGTCATGTGATTACTTGCTCCGTTGTCTAGATACCACTCACTTTCCGAATTTTTCTCGTAGTTTTTCGGAAACACCCTGTCTTCGTTCAAAAATACCACTTCATGTACATAAAGAGCGTCCTCCTCCTGAATTTCATTCAAGTTTGTCTCTTGGTGTACTTGTTTTTCAGGACATTGTGTTGCATAATGTCCTGCTTTATCACATCTCCAGCAGATTATCTTGGAGAGGTCTTTCTTAGGCTTCTGGTTTTGCTCTTTGGTTTCACTCTGGTTCTGCTCACTAGTCCTTCCTCGACCTCTGCCTCTACCAGCACTGTTACTCCCTCTGCCTCTACCGCCTCTGTTTCCTCTTCCCCTAGCTCCACTGCCTCTGCTTGAGCTTCCGTACAAAAACTTTCCCTGGTCTTCGCTTCTAGTCTCTCCCCCTACACGGTCTTCGTATGCTTTGATGCGACTAACTATGTCCTCAAAGCCTGTTGTTTTGAGATCTAGAACTTGCTCCAGGGAAGCCACGATGTGAATGTATTTGTTTGAAGGAAGACTTGTTAAGAACTTCTTAACCATCTTAGTCTCCTCGATTGTTTCTCCTAACGAGGCTGATTGAGATGCAATCCCTGATATCTTGCCTGCAAACTCATCAACTGTGTCTGAGTCACTCATCTTTAATCGGTCAAACTCTGCTACAAGCGTCTGCAATCTAGCTTCTTTCACACGGTCTGCTCCCTGGTGACGCGCTTTGATTGCATCCCACAACTTCTTTGCAGAATCTAGCTCTCCGATTTGCAGAATAAGTGATTCGGGGATAGATTGAAAGAGTAGAGTTGTCGCCACATCATTCTTCTTAGGATCGGCAATCTCTGGCTCAATCGTATCCCATACTTCGCTTACACGAAGCAGGATCTTCATCCTCAACGCCCACACGGTGTAATTAGTGGTCGATAGCATCGGACATTTAATCGACGGAGCTCCGAGCTCCTTTGTCCACTGCGTTTGAGTTACGTCTCCCATCTTGGCCTCACGAACTCACGCACACAGGTCTCCTCTGATCGATGCTCTGATACGAATTCAAATATGCAACTTCACGATTTGTAAACAAGAAAGATTAAAGAACAACTTTTCTTTATTGATTTAGAAACTTCTCAAAACTAAATCTCTCTCAAGTCTTATGGAACAACTCTCCACAAGCTCTTGTATTTATAGGTCTAGGCAACTTCCTATTCCTATTTTGATAAAGGAAAACTTACAAAACTTATCTCAACTAGATCTTATTTGTATTTCCTATTTTCTATCTCTTCTAGCATCTTCTAGAAAGAGATTACTTTGTCCCCAAGACTTGGAATTATCCAACAGAAATAACACAATTTAATTCAGTTATTAAGATATGTTCTTCTAACAAACACAAGTTAGACAAAGCAGAAGCAGCTTAAAGGAATTCGTAGTCACCTGGACCAACAAACTTGCATAGAAAAAAACCCTCAAAAGATTGATTGTAGCATGGTCGTTGGCAGCTGTACTAGACTGCAGTCTAACATCCTTTCCAAAATCTATTTCAAGTTTTTTTGTCATAATGAAAATAACTTAGATACTGCAGTTTAATAAACAAGGAAATCAAGGGCTGGAAATTTCAAAGTAGAAAAAAACTTCAAAACCTTAACTTTCAAAACTGAGACACCAAACTAATCAACTTCCGAAACCATCCACTAAGAACCTTGGGATTCTTGTGCTCTTTAATGATTTTGCAATGCTTCAAACAAAAGCCATGAATCATTATTGCGATCAGTTTAAAGTGAAAGGTAAAGAAAAGTTACGGAACCAACACATACCCTCTCGAAAACCAATCCAATATCAACTGCTTCGCAGAACACAGTAGAGCACTTCATAGTAGAGATCTGGAACTCGTTCACTAGTGCCTGCGAATTAATAGAAAAAATCAGGAGAAATGAGCTAAAAACTCATTCTGAAAGAAAACATAGAACTGACCTCAGAATACAATAATCATCAAGGTTGATCCTGCTTGTTCTGGTAGTATTCAAACATCTTGATGAGGCTCTTGTGCGCAGATAATATTTGATCAATCATTCATCAGACTTGAGTACGCAAGATAGTCGAAAAATAACTATACCTTATTCCAAGACTCGACAATGAAAGAAAGTATGATGTGTGTGATCGAGAACTTTGAAAACTTGTGCTAGTTGCTCCTACTTTTCTTCTTGAAAGGCCCTGAAAAGCATAACAAAGTGCAAACCAAAAAAATGAGATATTGACTTGGAATCAGTGAAGACGGGTACGCTTCATCAACAAAGCTGAATAAGCATTCTACAGAAAAATATAGTGGTTTTCAGGACCCAGTGAAAAAATATACTACATAATATTCATAACTTAGGATACTTAATACTCCCTCCGTTCTACAATACTTGACGTTTTAGTTTTTTTTTTTTGAGATTTTTAACAAAAATGCCATGAACAGTAAAAAACCTTTTCCCCAATGCCACAAACACAACATCTTTCACACAATGCCACAACTCAAATAACAAAAGACTATTCTACCCATCTAATTATAACACTTCAATTCTCTTTTATTTTTACTCTTTCTCTCTCTTTCTCTTTTGTTTCCTTTTTCTTTTTTCTCTCATTTTTCTTTTTCCTAATTCTCTTTTCTCTTTTCTCTCTCTCTCTTTCTCTCTCCACATTCTTACACTTTACTTTGTGATGAATACACAACACCAAAGAGTTGTAATAATTGGCCGTATTTTCCATCGACGTCAGAAAAAACAACAGCAGAAGACGATGTTGGAACCACCGTGAGAAGAAGACGGTGTGGTGGTTAAGAATAGAAAAAAAGGGATTCGACTTTTAACAGAAATTAAAGCATAGATCTGTTCTAAGAATCCATCATAGTTAACAACAAAGCAGAGATCTTTTTCTACTACTCATCCATGGAGTTTATCGGGATTCGTCTAGATATTATATCCGAAGAAGAAGAAGAATCTAAGAATTTCATATATTGTCCACAACCATCAAAGATATTGATTCATGTTGTCCACGAATCTCTCTAACTTGTCTACGAATTTCTAACTTGTCCACAAATCTCTAACTTGTCCACAAATCTCTAACTTGTCCATTAACCTGAAATTGATGTCCATTACACAGTCTCGTCCACAACCATCCAAAAATAAAGCGATCTGACCACATTTCTTCCTTGGTAGAACGACAACACATTTAAACTGCTATACGTGAATAGTTTCCAGTTCAATTTGAACTCATGGACATTTTATTTCAAATAAGCTCGAGGACAAGTTACCAAAATGATATTCGTGGACAAGTTACCAAAATAATATTCGTGGACAAGTTCACTGGACATTAAATGTTGTCCACCATTCGTGGACATTAAATGTTGTCCACCATTCGTGGACATGAATTGTTGTCCACCATTCGTGGACATGAATTGTTGTCCACCATTAATGTCACTTTTACTCTTCTGTCCGCGCCAATTAATGTCACTTTTTACTTTTCTGTCCGCGCCAGGATATGTCACATCACTGTTAGATTTTTTTTAATTTAATAATTCTCTCCATTCAATATGCAGGGACATTTTTGTCTTTTGCCAAATGCCATAAAGTAGATTTGTGGCATTTTATGAAAGGTTTTAGTTTTGTGGCATTTTCTAAAAGGTTTTGGGAAAAAGTGGCATTTTTGGCAAAATTCCCTTTTTTTTATCAAAATACATGACGTTCTCCTCATTCTATGTGACTATTAGTTAAAAATGACTTTTTTACCCTTTACCAAAAATCTGTTAAGTTTAAGTGTATTAATTGATATTTTGAGAATGTTTGACAAATGATACTACACAGATTTCAAGCAATTGACTGATAATTAATATTTTCAAACTAACACTCGTTATAAAATCTCCACTACCATTTCTTTTTCTTTTACAACCCACTAAGCAAAAGCGACAAAACTAAAATGAATAAAGAGAAGGAGAGCAAAGACAACGAGGAGACCAAAGACAACGATGAGAGCAAAGAGAACGATGAGCTACCTGTTTACAAAATTACTTTCGTGTGAAGCGTGATTTTGATTTGAACAAACTGCGCTTTTACGACGTGGGAGAACTTCACCCTGTGAGAGAAGTTGAAGAAACCATTCGCCACATGTGGATGATTTATTTTCCAGATTACTGTTAAATTCAAATAAGATTTTATTGTATTGTTGCAATTTGCAAGTTATTTCATAAGAATAAATATGTGAAATATAATTTCACATTTCTAGTTTTTGGTAATTATTTTTCATACAAGTGATTTAACTTTAGACTTTTAGTACTATTAGAAAATTGATTTCAAAATTTGATCAAGTTGCAATTGCATATTTTTTCTAGTTTGACTCAGTATTTTGTGTTGTTATCATTACTCGTAATATTATCGGTGAAATGATTGTACAAGTACTAATACACTAAACGCAATACTCAAGCATCTGAATAATTTTAAAATTAAAAAAAACTCACAAGAAAAAAAGAAAGAAAGAAAGATTGTCCAGAAAAGAGTTCAACAATAAGAAAGAAAAAGAAAAATACAAGACGTCATATAAAATGAAACTATGAAGACAATGCTAGTGCATCTATTACGCTTTGTACCAATGCAACATCGCAACTTATTTGAAGAGGAAGACGACCTTGTCGATCAAGTGTAGCTTTTTTCATATGTGGGATTTTATATTTGTTTGAACCTCCAATAGTCATGATCTCTTTCATGCATGATTGAAGGGTCAAAAAATATATAATTTACCTTTTGTGTAGGGTATTTATCAAATGATTCCTCCACAGCATGAATGAGATCTTCCAAAGTTATGGGACATGTCTTGTGCTGCAACGATTGAATGGCACTAAAAAATCCAAGATCTAAAATATTTAGATCCGGTGAATTGGGTGGTTGACACATCAAACGTATATCAAAACCGTTTTTGGAGGCAGCTTCTTGAAATTCTTTATCACCACAATCAACATGTGTCCTCGCATTGTCTTGTTGGATGAAAATAGTCTTCCCTCGATCTTCAATAGGCCATCTTTCATGAATTATCGGAATGACTTTTTCAATCAAACATGCTTTTATATCTTCTCTTTTCACATAATTTGATACTTTTAGCTCTAGAGTTCCAGCATCTCTGTTTTTGCTTCGCCTCTTAGCCGGTTCCATGGTAACAAATGGAAAAACTCCTATTTTTCCAGAAAATGTCTCATTTCCATCCTCGTCAAATCTTGGTCGAGCCATCGCCACCAAAAACATGACTTTCCCAATATTATTCTTACTTTGACATGTGCGATGTGGCACTTCTTCATTGGGAAGTACATAATACTTTTCCGTCTTTTTCGTCATGTAAAACCATTTTTCATCAATATGTACAATATTGTACATATTAATAAATTTTGGTTCATGATTCAAACTATCTTTTTCCAACATGGAAAGACAAAACTTTAGCCTTTCTTTCATATTCTCATCCTTTAAACTTGGTTTAAGGGCATTAGTATGACGTCGAATTGTACCTTCTTTGAGATGTCTATGCAATGTTGAAGGAGCAACACCCAAACCCATCGAAAGCGATCGAAGTGTTGTTCTCTTGTGAAATGGAATATTTGTAACTTGATTCAAATCTAGTGGGATCTTCTTGCGACCACAACGACCTGATTTTTTTTGGGATACATTAACTTCTTCACCATTTGAAGTCTCTTTTGGTTGTTTCCAAATCCGTTGAACTGTTCGGATAGGAACAAAAAACAAATCAGAAACTTCTCGAGTAGTATTTTTTTTTAGTTTCCCATCATGACTTCTCTCTAACAAAGCATTATATATCGCCAATCTTTCTGCGTTGGAGATACTTCTGTTAGTTGCATGTGCAAACTCTACTTGACCATTGATCCCTGCATATTAATAAATAAATTGAGTATTGTTAATTCATAAACGTGCTATAGAATTGATAAAATTGGAGAGATAAGCCAACTAAGCAAAAGTATTAGGCTTCGTGCCTTACAAAAACTCCGTCAATATTATTGTTACAACAACATTAGCAATTATACTTCTCAAAATAAATATCGACATACACATAGAGATTTAGGCTTATTGTATGAGAAGCAATATCGACCTACACATACAAATACTTTAAAAATATTCTTATCAATAAGGTTTCATACCAAATGTTATTTTTTTTTTTTTATGTACCAACTTTTTTTCTGATCAAAAAATATTGTTAGGAAATACAGAAAAAACATTATTTTTGTTAAATGTATATAGAAATATTAAAATACTTTAAAACATTCTTTTTCCCCAATAATTCAATAAGGTTGCATACCAAATTTGATCTTTTTTTTAGCAAAAATATCACAAAAAATGACAAACAAAACAGAATCAAATAGTGACAAAACAGAATAATTTCAAATAGTGAAAACAATCGACCGTAAAATAATCTGAAGGATACAGAAATTCTATTTAAAAAATGAAAAATAAAATTGTACCTGGATCTATTTCAGCAACAAATTCGGGGGAGTCTGTTGGATTGTTACCGATTGCAACTTCGTCATCTTCACTATTGAAGATTTCTTCATTCATTGGGGGTTGATTAAGATCAAACAAAATCTCATTCTAATTAGGTATATATGGAAGATTTAGATCAAAATTAGAACTCATGATTGAAATTGTGATTCATTTTTTTTTGTTATGTGGATATATATAAGCATCATCGATTTTACTTTTGGCTCCAAAACTAATTTTAACTTTTTTGTTTTGGCTCCATGTTTAAAAATTTTTAGGAGAATTTTAACAACCAAACCTTCTTTGAACGTAGTTGTATTAATTCATCTTCGGATAAAAACACTTAAATTTGACTAAAACTACTAAACTGAATATACATCTGCATGGCTTTTCCCCTCCTCGTGATTATTACAGTAAATGATTATGAATACGAAGAAAACTTGGGATCAGCAGCTATTGTTGACTACAGTGACTTTTATAATATTGAATTCAAAATAAATAAGGTTATAATAGACTTTTCAAAAACCTCCTTAATTTGTGTGATTTTGGTAAAACGTCAAGTATTGTAGAACAGAGGGAGTATATGATATTGGCATGATATCTTCATCAGTATTTGAGCAACATCCTCGTAGCTATGTACATATTCCTCAGTCAAGTTTTCGCCATAAAAACCATTCTTTGCATCATCCTTTATCTGTCATATGACACAACAAACAATCAAATATACAATCTCGACAAAGATTAACATATGCAAACACTGTAGATTAGTGAAGTTAAACCTTAAGTTTTCTCTGGGTTTGATCGATCAAATCACTAATTTGTCCATTGTATATCTGCAGGAAAAAAGTTAAGGAATCTAATAGTAAGAAGCATAACTTACTCTATGGATTTCAGAAAACAACATCTGAAAGATTTGAGGTGTGATTCCTTGCTCGCCTTTAGGAGATGGATCCTTAGGCATTGAACCCCAAATTGTTTGTATGTTTTCCCACCTCCATTCTAAGTATCCAATAAAAAAAAATATTTTTAACATCGTACGGTGACAATTTTGGTTTCAGTAATACCAAAAACACAATCATTCGGTACATGTCCATATGATAGCACAATAGTGTTGTAAAGCATCCCGAACCAAAGGAACACCTATTTGCTGAAATACATCGTCCTGGCATCAACAAGTAAAAGAAGTTTAGAACAACTTCAGATTCTAAACAATTGCTAAAAGAAAGTTGTCTGTGAAGATTCACCCTAATACGAACTTAATCAAATTGTCTGTGAGAAAGATGGACGAACCTGATTTAGATTTGAGTCGAGAACAGAATCGAATTTAAATTGGCGATCCTGAACGGAATATATAAATCTTTGGAAACTTTTTTCACTTTCCTTTCTAGGTCTAATCCTCACCACAACCTTGATATATAAAACTAAATTAGACTAAGCCGTTTTAGGAAAGAACAAATTCTCTCATGTTCGACCAAGAATTCTCCAGAAAATAGAAACAACGAACCTTTACATGTGGATTCGAGGCTTCTTCTTCTACTCTGTTGCGAATTTTCAGTGCCGTTATTCCTTTTCGCTAATATCTGTTTCCAAATTCCACCAAACAAAAAGATGAATCAAACGAGAGTAAGAAATTTCAGAATAGGATCTTAATAACGTACCCGAGACGCTGATACTTCGTTTTGGCAATTGGGAGAATCAGTTCGATTCTTGTAAGCCGGTGATTTAGAGACAGATTGATTTCGCCGAGTATGGATGTTTTGGAATCGTGAGGAGGAAAGTTTTTGATGTCGGGTTTGGAGGATCTAGGGTTTGAGTTTGGGTTCAAACTTGAAGGAGAGGGAAAGAGTAATGATACAGACTTGCGAGATCGATCGTGAGAGACAGAGAGAGAGAGAGAGAATGAGAGAGAGAGAGAGAGAGAGAGAGAGAGAGGAGAGAGAGAGAGAGAGAGAGGAGAGAGAGAGAGAGAGGAGAGAGAGAGGAGAGAGGAGAGAGGAGAGAGAGAGAGGAGAGAGAGAGAGAGAGAGAGAGAGAGAGAGAGAGAGAGAGAGAGAGAGAGAGAGAGAGAGAGAGACGAATGATTCAAAATTTGAAGAAGAGGGAAAGAGTAATGATACAAACTTTCGAGATATATCGATCAATCGTGAGAGAATGAGAGAGAGAGAGAGAGAGAGAGAGAGGAATGATTCAAAATTTGGTGAGGGAAAGAGTAGTGATACATTTGTTTGCTTTGATTATCGGATTCGATCGGATCTACTTTACTCGACCGTTGTAGGATTTTTATTGGGCTTCGGATGTACTTGTTGGGCCATATTAACACTTGCTCGTCAAGTCTTGTTTAGGGTTTGCCTTTATTTTCTCTTGGTGTATAAATAACTTGTGACGCCGTCTTTGTAAACACAACACAACAATTTTCTTTTGAATTCACGATTGATTTTTTTTTTTTTTTTTTAAAGACAATTATTGTTATTAGCTCAGAGATAAGAGTTGATGCAGTTTTTTTTTTCACAAGAGTTTCTTTATTGAAATATAGAGCCAATACAACTAGTACTAGTAGAGACAAAGTCTGAAACCTCCTCTTTGCTCAAAACATAATCCGAAACCTCCCCCAATAATATTGAATTTCATTTTGATTTAAATTTAAATCAGAAAACAACACAATTACCCTATTGCCCTAATGAAAATAAGATTATTACTCCAAAAACCTGGATTTTAACCACCCACCCATTTCGTTTGTGGATCATGCTCGGTTCCTCTTCATTTCAAAAAAGAAAATCGTGGGAAATTAAAATTCATAACTCATAAAATCTCGAGATTGAAACCGCTCTTTTCTCTCTCGATTTACAGTGAAACTAGGTAGAATTAGGGTAAGGATTATCTCGAGTATCGGTAAGGATGGTGCAAACAAGACGAGGTTTGATGAAAGAGAAGATGGGTGAAGTTGGAGAAGGAGAGAGGGCTTCAAATCCGGCGGAGAAGCCTTCGAATCCGGCGGAAAAGGCTTCGATTGTGGCGGATGAGGCTTTCAATGCGGCGGATGAGGCTTCGATTTCGGCGGTTGTGGCTTCGATTACGGGGGAGAAGGCTTCGATTACGGCGGCTGAGGCTTCGAGTACGGCGGAAAAGGCTTCGATGGCGGAGGATGAGGCTTCGATTTCGGCAGATGAGGCTTCGATTTCGGCGGAGAAGGCTTCGATTATTGACGATGAAGAATATAATAAGTTGGTTGAAGGAGGAGTTAGGGTTACGGAACCAACCAGTGAGGTGGTCGAGGAAGCAGAAGGAGATAGGGTTTCAGAACCAACAGAAGAAGAGAAGGAAGAAGATAAAGAAGAAGAAGAGAAAGAGGAAGAGCAAGAGAAAGAGAAAGATGGAGAGAAAGAAGCAGAAGAGAGAGATAGGGTTCTGGTTCCGGAACCAACAGAAGAAGAGAAGGACGAAGATAAAGAAGAAGAAGAGAAAGAGGAAGAGCAAGAGAAAGAGAAAGATGGAGAGAAAGAAGCAGAAGAGAGAGATAGGGTTCTGGTTCCGGAACCAACAAAAGAAGAGAAGGACGAAGATAAAGAAGAAGAAGAGAAAGAGGAAGAGCAAGAGAAAGAGAAAGATGGAGAGAAAGAAGCAGAAACGGAAGAAGAAGAAGTAGAGAAAGGAGGAGAAGAAGAGGAGGGAATGGGAACTCAGGAGGGAATGGATTCAAGCGGAACTGTAAGTGGTTCTCCTTTGGTGATCTCTTGCTTGGAATTGGATATTTGGAAAAAGTAAAACTGGGTAGAACTGTTTACAGATAGTGTGAAACTGGTATAGTTAGGTAGAACTATTATGTTTATGCGAAATTGCTGAGACAATATGATGGATTGTTGCAGGAGTCAGATGAGGAGCCGGTAGCTATGGAACCTTTAGGCATGTATTTCACTCCGAGTGAGTACAACAAGAAAATCAAGATATCGACAAGGTGTCATATCTCTGACACTGTGTATAAGATGAAACACTTGGAGCATCCGATGAATGTGTTTGAGAAAGATTGGTTTGAGAATCATCCACAGTTCAAGCATATACTCCACATGCCAGAGGAAGACAACCATAAGGTGATGGGAATTTGGATGCTTCTTCTTAGAACGGTACGGATAGAGAAAAAGAAGGAATTTTGGTTCGTTGTAAATGGTGTACCAATCCGGTATAGTATAAGAGAGCACGCATTGATATCAGGATTAGATTGTCGGAACTATCCACTGAATTATGAAAAGGCGGGCAGTGAGAGATTTAAGAAGAAACATTTTAAAGGCATTCCAAAGATTAGACTGCAAGATATGAGAGAAAAGCTAGAAGAGATGAAACCAGGGCGTTCTGATGAAAGGTTGAAGATGTTGGTCCTCTACTTTTTATGCACCATCATTGTAGGACATAAAAAAAACTCTGGTGACAAAGCTACTCCGGTGGATAACTTTCTTCTAAGAGTTATTGATGATCTGGACTTTTGTACTAATTTTCCTTGGGGGAGATACTCTTTTGACTACATGTTAAGAATGATCTCCCATACGTTGACCCATTTGAAAGGAGTAGTGCCAAAAGAAGGTATCTTATGGCCGGTTCCAGGTTTCTGTATTCCTTTGGAGGTGAGTTATACATTAGAAGTCTATTTCAATGCTAATAGTTTTATATTAACTTAACTTTAACTATATGTTTGAGTGGTGTAGTTCTTAGCATTTGAGGCAATTCCGGCATTAGGGGAAGGAATGCATAGAAGAAATTCCAGAGTCAGATGAAGCCTGTCCTAGGATGTGCAGGATAAGGTTTAAGAAAAGCTTGTTGAAAGGGTGGAGTCTTGGGGAAATTTATGAACTACTGGGAACAACTACTGTTAGTTATACTAACCTTCATACTATCCCTTGATACTATCGTTGGTAATTTTTGTTGTTAAAGTAGTGTGTATTTAATTGTGTTTACAGGAAATTGATAGTGTCATTCCAGCTATTGGCCAAGAAGAACATCTACTTAAAGACATCATGGATGAAGGTGAGGAAGATGATAAGCATGATCCTGCTGTTGAGACTTGGATGCGTCGTATGCATAGAGGACTGCTGGTGTCATTTGAAGGGATGTACAACGAAGATGTGGCTTCTCGGTTACCACAAGCCAATGTGGAGGAAGAGAATGAGCCGAGGGTAGACAACATTGAGTTGATGGACGTCTTAAACAACATGCAACAACAGTTGAATACTGTTTCAGAGAAGGTTAATGGGATCAAGACACGGCTTGAAGTGTTGGAAACAAATGTGGATGAGCTAAAATTTGTTGTATGGAAGGCCCAGGCAGATGCTTCACTCGCTTCTGGGAGTACTTCCCAAGTAGAAGATGGAAGTGGAGAGAAGAAGAAGAAGAAGAAGAAGAAGAAGAAAAAGAAGAAGAAGAATGAGAAGAGGGCATCCGAAACAGACATCACCCCCCATGAGAAGTCGAAGAAGAAAAAGCGTGTGTGAAGACATATTGGTTCTTAACTTTTAAGCCAATTTGGTTGTGTGAAACTTGGTATTTTATTTTGCTTTCTATCAGTAAAACTAAGTAAAACTATTTGCACGTTTTGAGTATTTTGTATCAGACAACCAAGTAAAACTATGTGAAACTATATACAATTTTCAGGACAACCAAGTAAAACTATGTAAAACTATATACAATTTTCAGGACAACCAAGTAAAACTAGGTGGAACTATGTACGATTTTTCAATTTACTAAAACCCGAGAGATTTAAACGCCTCAACCATAATTAGAATTAGTCTTACAAGAGGATAAAAACAAGGATAGAGACGAGTCTTGAGATAGATAATACAAACAATAAAAAGGAGACAAGATAATCAATCGAAACAACAATGTTCAAGGGTCCGGATCCGATGCTCAAAAGAGTCCACTTGCTCCTTCAGTTTGGAAATCTCTTCATCTTTAGTTTGAAGCTGTATCTGCAACTGAGAGATTTGGAATTCATGTCGTGCGCAGTCCCTAATGCGCACGACATGCTTATCAACGGTGTCTTTTAAGGTACGTATCTCTTCTTGAACAGCTTCAACCACATCTTTTCGCCGGTGCAAGCCATCATTCTAAACATTATACAAATAGTTACACTACACAGATTCATCAGCCTAACCTAATCAAAAAGAGATTGAGCTCAGAGTTACCTCATACTTAATGCAAGGTAGGTATTTCTTCTTCACTGTCTCCGTTTCGCAGATCTCATCTTTGATGTCTTCACCGCAAGGGCATTGCGTCGGGATTCCCCAATCACCATCTGCAACGGCGAGGTATTGGTTCTCGAGCTGTCGATACCTACGCATATCGACATAGTACGGGTCTGTCCCCGAGTCATCTGTGTCCGAAGAATCCATTATGAGAGAAATCGAAGAGGAAATCGAAGAGAGAGAAGGGTTTCGTTTCGGAAGAGAGATGAAAAAGAGAGAGAATGGAGAATATTAAAGTGAATTTTCGGTCCAATAATGAAGAAAGAGAGAGAAGAGATATTTTGAATTTAAGTTTAGGCGGAAATTTCGAATTGTTTGCCTTAGTTTGCGCGGAAACACGTTTCCCACGTTGGGAATTTCTTGGTCACATGTGCGCCGTTATGTCCCACACGTGCGCCGTTATTTCGGACAGAGTTATACCCAGTATATACAGTTATACTAAATTGGTCATAGTTGTATTTTTGGGATTTATCGGTTTATTTACTTTTACCAATTGTTAATATGACTTTTTTTAGTTGTACAATTTATTAAAAGTCATTACGTGATCATTATGAATGTTTTATGTATTTATATGTTCTTAAAATAAAAATTTGTAAAATTTTTTGTATTACTTGTCAAATAACCTTAAAAGGATAAGGAACATTAAGAGCTTAAATTCAACAAATGATATAGTTTTTGAATTTTAAAGTATAATATGCAGTGTATAATTTATATATAATATTTATGATATTGTTAGGATAATAGACATTGTATAAACACTTATTTAAGGACTGATTGTTTTTTTTTTTCTTTATATAAAAAAAATCAAATAATTATTCAATTTATCGAGTTTCACATTAGTTATACCAGTATTACCCAGTGTTTCTGAGACAATGTTAAACAGTTGTCCTGTAGTTATACCAATATTACCTAGGGTTCTCCGAGAAAATGTTAACTAATTTATAACAGTTTTACATAACGCAAACATAGTTTTACTTTGTTTTACACACCAGTTTTACACAACATAATTCAACAAAGTTTAACATACTAATACAACCTTGTAGAACGCTCTCCAAATAATATCCATTGAAGTCGTTGTCGCTTTCACCTTTTATTTTGCGTTCTTGGACGCTTACCCTTTTCTCCTGCTGATGGAAACCTTGTAACTCTTCTTCTTCCTTTCTTCTTTTTCAGATCTGGAGGTATGATTTGCTTGCTCTTTATGTCTTCTGGAACATCCTAGTGATCCTTATGCGGAACTAGATATATTGTCCTGTAATACGCCTTTGTCCATGTTTCGGTCCAATAATATCATGAACACAACTGATGCAACTCGAATCTATCATCATGCAGATGGAATTGAATGTAAGCAGCTAGTCCGTGTAAACAAGGATACTTTTCAATATCAAACACCTTGCAACTGCAACTTCTCTTGCGCAACTTCACCAAAAAATGTATTCCATCACTATCTATGACATTGTACTCAATGTCGAAAGTGTTTAGCGCCGTAACATTCAATTTCTCAGCAACACCCCATTTATCGTGGCACCAGTTCTCCACAAGAGGCACCATTTTATTATGTATCGATCCAGCAGCTGCTTCCTGCCGACACTCATTAAACCAAGCAGCCAATTTTTTAATGACCGCATCAAGCAAGGGTATCAATGAGTAATTCCTTTCCTCCTTAAAAACTTTGTTCAAAGATTCCACACAGTTGCTTGTGTCTAAGTTGTATCTTTCTCCCGGAAAGCAATACCTTGCCCATTTTTCTTTCGGACATGTGCGTTTAACATACTCGGCCACGGATGGATATCTTATCTCAAAAGTCTCATAATCTGCTTTGAAATCAACCTCTGTGTAATGCTTACTGCATTGTATGAATCTGAAAGCAACTACGTCTCTATTCACGTTAGAAGCATGACCTTTCACATTTTGAGACAAATGCCAAACACAATACCCATGATGAGCCCGAGGATACACCAAACCTACTGCTTTGATGATACTTTGATTCCTGTCAGTCATAAATACTATTGCAGAAGAGTCTCTAACAACGGTTTTCAACATCTCAAGAAACCAAATCCAGCTTGCATCGTTCTCACCATCAAGAACACCAAAAGCTATGGGATAAACGTGACGATTAGGATCTTGAGCTGATGAAAAAATCAAGTACACCACCATATCCATTCTTTATAAAAGTGGCATACATGATTATCACTTTCCTCATTTCTTGAAACCCTTCTACAGTAGCTCCCAAAGCTATGAATAGGTACTTGAATTTTTCATTCTCATCCAATTTCACACGTGTTACCGTACCAAGATTCACCTTCTCTAGCATGTGCAAATAGCAATATAACATCTTGTAGCTATCTACAGGGTTACCACGCAAATTCTCAACAGCTTTATATTTTCCTCTCAAAGCTGTGGAGTATGATAGACTGACACCTAGTTTTGTCTTAACAAGATCCATGATTACTTTAGGACAGGGAGTTTCCATTTGTCCTGGAAATAATTCTTGTAACAGACCTGCAACTAACTCTGGTGTGCCGTGCCTTCTTATGTTGCTGTCGCTTGTACTCTGACTAGCCCGAGAGCAAGTGTGCATTTTGTTGTACCTTTTAATCGCGAAAATCTCTGTCTTTGCAACCCTTGAACCTCGTAGACGCCATTTACAGCCTGCTTTAGTACATGTTAGCACTACACGTCCCGGATCAGACTTCTTATTAACAAAACCAAAACTGTTAACAAAAGCACCTTTACCCACCACGTCTACCAATTTCTTCTTATTTGGAAATTCTTGAAGTAGACTTAAACCCAACCCGTCTTCCCATGGATCCTTAGCCTGAACAGGTTGTACTATAGGTGAAGGCTCAACATATTCATCACCCATATCTGATCTATCCATACCTTCATCACTTGCTACAATTCCAACCTCTTTAGTAGCTTCATCACTTGATACAATTCCACCCTCTTTAGATTTCTCATTCTCATCACCATCATCCTCCTCTATCCACTCTATTAGTTCTTTTTGTTGTTCTTTTCCTACATATAGAGTAATGGCATTTGGTCCGACTTCCCCGCTTGACTTGTCATAGTTCTTACCAAAGGAACTTTTTACCGCTTTTGAGTGTTGTTCGGGCAGTCCCGAATTAGTTATCACCTCCACAAATAAAATGCAGCTACGGTTCTGGTGATCAATGGAAGTAAGAAAAACATACATCTCCTCATCATCTTTAATAATCGATATATCCTCACATCCAACCACCAGTGGATTGTAAGTTAATTGCAATTTCACCTTACTTTCATCTAACGCAAGCTTCTTGTATATCCTTTCTTCTACCATGGCTAAAGTTATCTCCTCTGTTGATTTCTTCATCACCATACTATACATACAACCTTCACATTTAAAATGTATGCTCACATTCTTCGTCATCCTAGTAGCCTGCCAAAACAATACAAAAAACTATTTCAGTGTTTCTAGTTGTACTAGTTATACTACCCTACTCAGTTATTCCAGTTCGACCAATTTATCTCTCATATCGCAATACCACAAATTCGCTCGTCTCGGGTTCTACTCTTCAATTCACTACAATTCAACCACTGCAATCGATTTATTATCACTTTTAAGTCCTATTTCACCCACAAACCATGCTCAAACAGCCGAATGTACATTCAAAATTACCAATTCTAATAGGAATTGAATAGTAGACCGAGAAACATGGATTTAAAGTTGAAAGAAGCTTACCCAAGCTGAAGAAACGGCGGCGCGAGTCACGGAACAACAATGCAGAGCTCTCCAGCACGCCGGAGATCAAGAAATCGAGCTCGACGGCGGAGAGAGAGAAGCTCGATAGAACGAAATCGGGTTTCTCGTTTTTTTTTTCCGTTTTTTGTTTTTTTTATTGTTTTGTTTAATTATTTTTAACTGATTTTTAAGAAAATAGAAGAAGGGTATAGTGGTCTCTTCACATTCATTAGAAGTCAAAAGTGGCAGTGAGATTAGAGAGTGGCAAAGTTGATTTTGGTTTTGCCAAAGTGGGCATCTCAGACTTTGTCTCGTACTAGTACAAGATGAGTCCACTTGGTCATGGGCCAACAGAAGGCCTTTTAACCATATGAGATTATATGAAAACTAAGTGAAGGCTAAAGATAAGCCCATCATTGTGTCGATAAAAACAGAAGAAGTGATGACGATGATTCTCTAACAACACGCGTCAACATCAAAGACACGTGTTTGATTGAGCTGCATAAAGTTTTCCAACCACACCCTTCGCTGTCGATCTTACGATTCCGATGACTGAAACTCACGATGTCGAAATCGATAGTAGAATCTTTGGTTTTCATCGATTACTGCAAACCAGAACCACATGGATGTAAAACGGATTAATTAATTCAACCTTTGGCATCATCAAAAGCTGCTTTTGAGATCCGACAGAAACTGGTAAAGGTGGGAAGAATTCCGATTAATCCACATCTGTTAGCAATAACAAATCGAAGCGACAAATAAAAACAGCTAAAAGGCAATCCAAATAAGCTTCAGAAATTGCTTTGATCTTCAATCTTAATCGCAAATCCCATAACAGTTTTCATAAATCTGATTGCTCAAAAGAAAAAAATTTGGAGAAGAATGAGCCTTAAGCGAGAATCGCCTGAGACCCAAAACGAAAAACTGAAACAGGAAAGATACATATAAGAGATATAAAGTTAAAGTCGGACAACACCCTAGGACGAATTTGAGGATGCTTAATAATGGCTCAAAACAGTTGGATCATATTCTGAATATTGGCAAAACTGATAGATATGGACTTGGATTTAAAGGAAATCATTCAAAATTAGCTCCAACGTTTGTTTATGGTGGAAAAATCGCATCTGCATCAGGAACTGCGACAGAAACTGCGTCTGCATCAGGAACTGCGACAGAAACAGAACCTGTGAGAAAAACTGCAACTGTTACAGAAACTGCAACAGCAACAGCAACAGCGAATGTGGTGAAAGAAATTCCAAATTGCAGAGTAAACCTCGTCCCACTTGTCATCATTGTGGTGTAGTTGGGCATATTAGATCAAGGTGTTTCAAATTGATGAGGGAGAGAAATCAAATGGTGAAGAGTTATTATTTGAGATTTCATGGTCCTACATGTTATCATTGTGGAATTCAAGGACATATAAAGCGTAATTGTTTCAGATTCGTTCGAGATTCCAATCATGAAGGATTACGGCGCAGAAAGATTTGGGTTAGAAAAGATGATTTCTATGGAGATGGTGGATTTGGTTATCGACCTCGTATTGTAGGAGGAGGATTTTCTAATTAGTTTTGACCTTGTTGTGACTCAAGCAGGGGGAGAATGGTGATGTGCTTGGTGATATTGTTTTGGAGATAAAATTTTTGAGTTCACAAACATAGTCAAAAAGGGGGATCAGGAGATAGAAGGTGTTAATCTTTTGATATATGCTCTGGTCTTATCTGATCGTTGAGTATGTGCTTTGGTTCTAAAACACAATCACCAAGGGGGAGATTGTTGATGTTATGGTGACGAGTTTTAGAAAAACTTGTTGTGTTTAAGCTTGTGTGAGCTTGTGTGATCAAGTGTTTAAATCTAGGCTCAGGGGAGTTTAGTTAAGAGTAGAGATTTATCCTTAAGGTTTCATGTTGATGAACAGAGCGGTGAATTAAGAGGGTTGTGCTTTATTTACGCGTTTGCGAATAAGTTGTATTTGCTTTCTTGTTCTAGTGAAATCGAAATCTGGACTTGGTCCCAGAGAGTAGAAAAAACCGAACCTCGTTAACAAACTTCGTGTCTTATTTATTTTCTGCACTTTTATTTGCCTCACTCGCACTTTCATATAATATATAGTGTGTATATACATAAAACTATATTGTATGATCTTGGAACCGTATGATAACTACATATGTAAGAGAAGATGTCTATCTTTAAAACCATATCTAGATATATTTTAGTAATAAGCTTCTTATGATTTATTTTTATGGCACTTGAATGGTTCGTCTCACAAGATGTATAAGTTCCTTTTCGGATTTTATGAATCTATAACAAAAAGAAAATGTAATATACTTCTGAAAAGGCATGGAATATGGCGAATCTATATTTACTTTGAATTTTAAATACTACCATCAGTACTATTTTTTTTAATTTCACTATTCACTTGTTTGTTTTTGTTTTGTCAAGAATTCCTTCTATTTATCGTTGAAAATAACTACTTCTTTTATTTTTCTATACCATTAAAATGTGTTATTTCAAATATTTTCTTTTATGGCTACTTTGTCTACTTATTGTGTTTTGCCTTAGAGATAAGTTGGTTTATGGGTTTGATTGAAGTCGGGTGTTTAGAAACAAAATTGGTGTTTTAATCTCGTTGCTTATGGAGTTTATCACTGTAATTTAACATGTGTTAACATTCATGTGTTAACAGACAATTGAGGCCTAGATTAGTCTTCGGCTTGTGTTACAGTCTTTGGGATTTCTAGTTATTTTGTATGTCTGCAATGTATAATCGTGTTTTGGTTGTTGAATTGTATCCTTATGCTCTTTCAACTGCAAGTTTAGTTTCGTTTGTTTGGCAACTTTATAGCTCAGTGTTAGCTAGAGGAATGAGTTTTGGTGATTTAGGATCTTGATTTTCTTTCTAGCCTTATGATTTTCTCATGAAGCTTGATTTAACTGCAGATTTTAGTTTTATTAGCTTGGAACTGTGTCTTAACTGTGGTATTGTTCTTGCTTGATGTTTATTGCTATCTCTGGTTTGGTTTGGAGACTGTAGAGTTCTCTTGATTTAACTGCAGACTATTATTTAGCTAGCAGTTACATAGTTTCCGATGGCTTTTTGTATAATGTCTGCAGATTTGGGGGTTGGGGAGCTTAAAGCAGTATGTGATTGTATTTAAGGAGATAGAGAAACGTGTTTCGTCTTTGTTAAATCTAAATATGCTGTTCATAAGATTCTGATTTGAATATGCTTGATCTTGAAAGACTCATTACTATCTGCGCAGAGGCTACATATACAATGACAGATTATTGAGTGGGTTGATTTGATATTTGTTGCAGACAACCTCAAAGAGACTCGCAGACAGGAAGATTAAGAAATTTGACAAGAACATTTTTGAAAAGAGGTTTTGTTCCTGAGACCACCACCAAGAAAGGAAAGGATTACCCCGTTGGACCCATCCTTCTCGGCTTCTTTGTGTTTGTTGTCATTGGATCATGTGAGTACCCTCTCCTATTTCCAAATGCCTTACTTTACTTGCTCAAAACTTACTCTACGTTGAGGCCATCAAATACCTTCTTTCAGTTAGACTTTGTGCTCCTTGATTTGGACATTGGTTCTACGATTTTTTCGTTGATCCCTTTTTGTTTAAAACCAGTAATGAACATAGCCTGGAATCTTAACCGATTATACTATGTGAATGTGTATGTTTCTATACTTATTAACCTTTTTTTTTTATACAGCTCTCTTCCAGATTATCAGGACTGCAACTAGCGGAGGCATGGCATAAACTGAATCACATTCAAGCTAGAAGAAGCAGTTTTCAAAATGAAGCACATTCAAGAATCCCTTTGGTATAATTCTTGGCCTGTTTCCTGGTTTGATGGTTCAGATTTCTGAGATTTTTGGTTTGATAGTAGTGTCCTTAGATGTGGTCTTCTTTGCACAACAGAGTTTGGTTTTAGGACCATTCTTTTTTGTTGAACTCTCTCTTTTCTCTCATCTTCTTATTAGGTTCTTGTTTTGTTTGTGAAACTGATTGATATGGTTTGAGATATAAGTACTTTATAATTTTGGAACTTT
Source organism: Erysimum cheiranthoides (assembly GCA_011420285.2). Lineage (NCBI taxonomy): Eukaryota > Viridiplantae > Streptophyta > Magnoliopsida > Brassicales > Brassicaceae > Erysimum > Erysimum cheiranthoides. Next base: position 6,834,996 of record CM022182.2, read on the forward strand.
GAGACTATCGTTGAGTCATCAGACGTTGCTTTACGATGTCTTAATTTCTTGAAATGAGATTGTTATAGTTCTTTGGAAGATCAAGGTTAATCAACATTTGAGTTCCTTTGATTGTCATCTCTCTCTCATGTTAACTTAATAGTTCTTTTAAGAGAAGCTTATGATGATTCATCTTAAAATGAATCCCCGAGCTAGCCGTCGTGTCTCGTCAAACAAAAAATTGGTATGATGATGATGATGATGATGATGATGATGATGATGATGATGCCGACGACGACGATGTCAACGACAACGACGATGACGGCAATGATGACGACAACGACGATGACGGCAATCGTTGACGACGATGACGGCAACGACGATGACGACGTCGACGACGACGATGTGATGATGATGATGATGATGATGATGATAGTAGTGATGATGGTAGTTGATGATGATGATGATGATGATGATGATGATGATGATGATGATGATGATGATGGTGATGATGATGATGGTGATGATGGTGATGATGATGATGATTTTAGTAGATTAGTTATAAATTATTAGTTTGATGCTTATATAAATTATAAAAAAGATTATTAAATGGGTAAACTCATTTAACCCATTAATCCAATAATTTAAATGAGTTATGGGTTAACTCAAACCATTTACTAAAATGAATTGGGTTGACCCATTATCCATTAAATACTAAGTCAATGTGGGTATGGGTTGGTTTGGTTTGGTTGAACCAACTTGACACCCCTAACCATACCTGATACCTCTAATTAAAACTAACCCTTTCATATGTTCAAAACCCTATTCTCATTAAAAAATTTCCGCCAAAATTTTTTTCCGCCAAAAATTTCGAAAATTGTCCCGCCAAAATTTTTTTTGAAATTTTCCCGCCAAAAATTTGTGATCGGATTTTTCCGCCAAAATTACGGAAAAACTATAACTTATAAAACCTTATAAAAAACTTATAAAAAGCTTATAAAACCATTTAAATACCTTGTAAAACATTATAAATATCTTGTAAAAGCTTATAAATACCTTGTAAAATACTTTAAAGTATTTATAAGGTTTAATAAGGTTTTGAAATCTTGTAAAATAGCTTTTAGAATATTTAAAAACCTTATAAAAACCTTATAAAAACCATATAAAAACCTTATAAAAACATTATAAAAACCTTATAAAAACCTTATAAAATCTTATAAAAACCTTATAAAAACATTATAAAACCCAATTTTTTTCTTTTTTTTTTCGTCAAATATAACTTATATTAAATGAAAAATATCGTAATACAGAGGTTCTTCCAGCCACCCACAATGGCGGAGAAATACAAGCAGAATAGAAAGGTGAAAGATTACAACCGAATTTGGCAAGAGTATGAGCGACTCTGTTACATTCACGGGGAACAAACGAGAAACATATAAAATCAAATTTACAAACCCAAAGCTAAATATCTGAGATAACATTTCGCAAAGAAAGTTCCTTGACTTGGTTATGAAGAATTTTGATGAGAATTTCGCAATCTCCTTCAAAATGGACCATGGTTTGGCCTCGAATTCAAGTTTGTTGTAGAGCACAGAGCAATGCCTTTGCTTCAGCCTCTAAAGGAGAAGTAGCACCATTTAGATTCGAAGATCCCCAGAAAAGAGGTAATCCATACTGATCCCGTATTACCCAGGCTCCTTTTGCTTGGTATGTAAGATGATCAAAGGCTGCATCGAAGTTGCACTTGACGATAGAGCTTGAGGGTGGAGTCCAAAAACATTTTGTTTGTGGAGAAATAGTAGGCCTTTGATTGGTGGCTTGAAGCGCATGAATACGAAACCATTCATCTGTCTCAGCATGACATTTTAGAACCATTGACGAAGGACTCTCACGAAAGCTGAAATTATTTCGAGCCTTCCAAATCCGCCAAAGTATCCAAAAAGAAGAGAAACTTTGTATTCGTGAAACATCTGTTTGTAAAGATCAATCTAACATTGAAGTTATATTATCCTCTAAAGATAAGTTTGGATTATTCAAGAATGGTAAATAGATATTAGAAAGTCTCCAAACTGTAATGGAAAAAGGACAGTAAAACAATGTATGATTAATCGTTTCTTGGTGAAGACGGCACCGAGGACAAATTGGATCAATTTGCATCCCACGTGCAGCAAGTCGTGAAGTAGTGGCAAGAGCTTGAGAACTGTTCGCCATAGAAAATGTTGAATTTTTGGCACAATGGGTAGTTTCCAAATACGTTTCTTTAACTCGACTGAGCCAGGTGGAATTGCTGGTAATTGGTGTACAATACCTGGGTCATGAGTAAGAAGCCAATACCCTGATCTCACAGTGTATTCACCCGAAGGTGTATAGTCCCATATCAACTGATCTGCTAACATAGTCACAGGTAGATGGATGTTTTGTAAAACCTGATGGTCATCATCAGCAATAAACCTCTGAATCATCTCTGAATTCCAATACCGATATGAGCCTCTTTGTAAAGTTAAATCATGAATGGTTATCTCATTCGACATGGGCTTCATTTGAATAGGTCTAGGAGGGTGTGACGCCACTAAATTATCAATTCCATCACGAATGTTTTTACCATCACCCACAATAAAACAGCAGCCTTTCTTTAAGACATCAAATCCGTGTAAGAGAGATGCCCATCCATAGGATTGATGTTTCCTTTCCTTTGCTGAAAGGATTGAGTCATCTTTAAAATAACGTGCCTTCATCACTCTAGCAAATAAAGAATCCGGATATGGAATAAGCCGCCAAGCTTGTTTTGCAAGCAGGGCATCATTGAATTTACCGAGATCTCTAAAGCCAAGGCCACCTTCTTTTTTGCATATTGTAATCGTTTCCAAGCTATCCAGGGAAGTCCTCGTTTTTGAGAACTCTTTTCCCAACAGAAATTCATTAATAAAGAATCAATTTCAGAGATCACTCCCAAAGGTAGTTTAAAACATGACATCGAATATACTGGCATTGCTAAGGCCACACAATTGATCATAATTTCTTTGCCTGCTGGTGATAAATATTTCGCACTCCAAGATGACGTGCGTTTCTTAACCTGGTCAATAATGTAAGAAAACATCTCTTTCTTTTTTCGACCAAATTGTTCAGGCAAGCCTAAATATTTTCCACCACCAACCATGATGATTAATGCCCAATATATTCTTTAGTCTATTTTGGGTAGTACCATACACTTGAGAACCAAAAGTAATTAATGATTTAGATAGATTTATCTTTTGTCCTGAGTAGTATTCATATATATCAAAAACATCCTTTAGAGCCTCACAATTGCGATGGTTAGCTTGGTAAAAGAAGAGTGAATCATCGGCAAATTGGAGATGTGTGATGGTCGGAACCCCTAGACCAACACGTATGCCACATATATCTCCAGAAGACACCCGCGAATTGATTAAATGACTCAAAACATCAGCGCATAAGATGAAAAGGTAGGGTGATAATGGATCCCCTTGGCGTATACCCCGTTCCAGAGTGATTAAACCACGGGGTGTGCCATTGATTAGGACCGAATACTGGACAGTTCGAACAGTAGTCATAATCCAATTGATCCAGGTATCACAAAATCTGAATAATCTTAGAGTTGTTTCTAAAAAGTTCCATTCTACCCTATCGTATGCTTTACTAACATCAGTTTTAACAGCTAAATACGATTGAGAGACCCGTTTACGAGACTTTAAAGAATGCATAATCTCATGAGCGATCATGACATTATCATTAATAAGACGTTCGGAATAAATGCGGCCTAAGCATCTGACACAATCATATTCAAGTGTTTCTTAAGACGGATAACAAGACACTTGGAAATAATTTTGTAAATGACATTACATAATGCAATTGGTCGATAATCAGACAAAGTAACAGCGTTCTCAATCTTCAGGATCAGGCATATGTTGGTATGGTTCATCCCAGGCTTCATTCGAGTAGAGTGAAAGAATAACTGTACCTCTTGGATGACATCAGGGCCTACTATATCCCAACATTCTTTGTAGAATCTTGGTGTAATGCCATCCGAACCTGGTGCTTTGTCATCACCAATCTGACATATAGCGTAATGTAATTCTAGAGCTGAAAAATCTTTTGTTAATTCCATGTTAATGTCAGACGTAACAGATGGTCTAAATTCTGAAAAGTCGATCGGAGAAACAGGATGGCCGGTAGAAGTATACACCCCTGTGAAGAAATCTTGAGCATGGGCACCTATTTCAGCATCACCACTAACTATAGCACCCTGATCATTGCTGATGGTACAGATCCTATTTCGGGAAAAGCGTGTTTTTGTACAAGCTTGGAAAAAACTGGTGTTGCGGTCTTCTTCAATCATCAACTGATTACGGCTCTTCTGCTGCCAATATATTTCCTCATGTTGATATGCTTTTGCTAATTCGTGTTGGAGAAACGCGATTCGAAGACGATCTTGGCGAAGTAAACTCTCCATGGCTGAATTCAATTGAGACTGTAAAGATCGGATACGATAGTCAGAGTTGAGCTGCACTTCTCGTTTGAACTGTGATATGGATTGCCGGCAGGTTCTAATCTGTTGCATAACAGAGACACAAAAAGCAGGTCTGCCATGATTCCAACCTTCAATTACTGAGTCTTTAAAGTTTAGTTCCTTAAGCAGGCGTTTATCAAATCTAAAGCTTTCTTTCGGAACGGATCAGGAGGGAAAATGGAAACAAAAACTAGTTTGTGGTCTGAGCCAGCAAAATCAAAGAATTGTCCTTCTGATTGTGGATAAGTTGCTAACCATTCAGAATTTACCAAAGCTCTATCAAGGCAACACTTTACTGTATGAGTATTGATCTAGAGGTCAAATAATAAACCTAATTGCACTATACCAGATCAAATACGGTAATCATCGTAACACTTTAGGGTCGAATCCGCAGAGACCAGAGATGCACTTTAAAATAATAGAATAAATCATTAATTAAAAAGATTTTATGTAAAATTAAAATAATATAAATCCGTGCAACGCACGGAACTCCATCTAGTTAATTATATTCATAAATAACATTCATGTATAATTTAAAACATTATGCTTTTACTATATAATAATATAATATATACAAGTTTGCTTGTTAAGTGTATTTCTTTCGTGCTTTTCTGTATAGCTTGTAGATGGGAGGATCGCCTCACTGAGTATTTGTGATAATACTCATGCATCTCATATTTTAAGTCTCACACAATTTGTAAGTTCTACAACATTATTTTTCTGAATTCTTCTAAATTCAAACAATGGTGTCTCAACTTTTGTAAGAGGTTCATTAGAATTATGAATAAGAGGAGATGTACAAGCAAAATATCCTACTCAAAGTTAATATTTGGAGTTACTTTCGAGATCATTCAAAAGACGTTTGAAGTTTGTGATGCAACAAAAGAAGCTTCACTACGGTTTGTTTTCTTTTTTCAAAAAAATGAATGTATCAATCTTTATATATCTGAATGATGGGAGTGAAATGACTCTCACGGGTTTCACCTAAAATAAATTAGGTTTTTAACCTTCAGTAGAAACAAATAAAAAGGTCGCAAGTGCACAACAAATCTATTGTAGTACTTAGGGTATCGATCCACCCGAGGAAGCTGTGACAGGTTTAAACTCTAGACTAAAGATCCGACAAAGACTAAGAATGAGAGGGGTTTTGTTTGGTTTTCTAGGTGTCACTCCTATTACTAAACAAATTCTAAACTAAACACTACTAACTAATGCAACTACTAAAGACTACTACTAAAGAATGCTAACTAAAGATGCTATAACTAAACTATGACTCATGAGGGTGCTACGAAAATAACTAAGGTTTACTAAGATTAAAAAGCGTTAGGAGGTCAAGGGAACATCTCCAAGGTTTCACGTTTTCAGGGGTTGCTAGGAATTAATCTAAACTTGGTTTATGACTCACTAACTTGAACACTATTGTAAGCTATCCACGTTCGCTTACTAGCTCCTAAACTTCAAAGACCCGACATTATCTAAGTCACTCTCTTTTGGAGGCATGAAGTTTGCATTTATGATTAAGTTCGATATATCCACAACGTCTTCCCAAGTCTCAAGAACACATGAGAGTATGGTCGGTTGGTCTTCCAGCTGGATCGGATAACACTAAAGGTTTTTGTCAAATAGCGTTAGTCTAAGACAGTGTTAAAAAAGTCGTTAGGCGTTATCTAGTCGCTCGAGAGCCGCCTAGCGCCTAAGCGAGGATTAATCGTTTACCAATCGGTTTTAGTCGGCGATTAATGTTCAAGATAATTATTATATTTATGTATTTAGTTTTTAAATTTGTCTCCAGCTCAGTTGAAATAGTCTCCATTTTTCATTTTGACAGACCCAGATTCGAAACATCTCCGTGAACTATGTTGGTTTTAAAATATTTTATATTTTTACAGCTGGCAACCACAATCTTTATTACTTTTTACTAAATAATTTATCTCTCTCCTCTTTACCTCTTCTTCATCTCGACCTGTCCTCCCCATTTTCTGCAACAGTTTTTCTTTTTCTTTTGTTGTTATGATCCAGCCGATTTTTTAACCCGATTTTAGCTTAATCGCATCGGCTAATATCAATTTAACGTCTAATCGGCGACTAATCCCCGATTTGGACGATTTTTAGAACCTTGGTCTAAGATATCGCTTATCCAGGGTGATCAATCGTTTCAATACGCAGTTAATATAAACTAGAAGATAGAATCATGTGTCAAACCCTAGTGATCTAATAACCTAAGCAAACGATGATGTTGGGAATGTCCTGAAATCATTTCTACTTTACTGTAGTTAAAGTTGTAATGTCGAGGTTTGACAATCATACAATATTAGGTGGTTATAATGTTTTGCTAGAGACCGCTTATAATCTATGAGTTTTAGAAACTTATTACTAATATCATATGATCCTATAGGGTCACACACCTAAGCAAATTGGATAAACTATAATTGGATTTAATTTGGATTAAATTCATATAAGGTTTTAAAAGTTATATATATATATATATATATATATAAGATAAATAGAAATAATAATAAATATTCACTTATATAATCCTCTATACTATTATTTGTGAAGCATTGAAAAGAAATTAACCATTATTTACGTGGCATATTACAAGAAATGCCATTATGATTTGGCCCTTTTGTTAGAAACATAAAAAGGACAGTTTTGTACATTAAATTAATTGTAAAGATTACAAAAAAAAAAAAAATCAAATTCGTATTTTACTATAACTAAAAATCGTAATAAATCAATCTCATGTATATTTAGTAGTTTAATATAACTAAAAAATTTGTATCCAAAATCTTGGAGAATATTAACTCCCTGTAATTAAAAGTAGAAAACTAACTAATTCTCTTTCAAATCAATTAATTAGATATCCAAAGACAACTAATACATCAATTCAAAAAAAATTATTTAAATGGAGTAAATGATTGTTGGGTGTTCAACGGAGAGTAAATGATTGTTCAAATATTTAAACAAACATTCCTTATTGATTTATGTAAAAATAAGAGTATATTCCTATAACAAATTCTAAATAAAATTTTTTTTCTTTTGGTAGAGGAGGGGGGACTAAGATAACAAATTCTAAATAATTGACTAAAAACGAATTGTCAAAACCATAAAATTGAATATATTTTTGAGTAACTCAAAATATAGTCAACACTATAAATGTAAACCGAGATTTCAAAGATACTCAAAATAAATACAAAATTTAAGAATCTCAAATAATCTTTTCAACATAAATCCGAAATTATTAGGATCTAAATCAGATCAATAACAATAAATTGTTATTGCAATCACAAAATCTGTTTGAAGAAAGATTTTCACAGATAAGATAGAATATATGCCAATTTAATGTTAACATTTATCAACAAATATATTGAATTAGAGTCAAGGGAAAGTCGATTTATTATAGAGATTTTGAAAAATTTAAAAAATGGAAACTAAATACTAGCATATTCCTTACCTGTAATCTCAATAATTCCCTTTAATTTCTCACTTTGATTATTTTCCGAGATTTTGTGCTTGCTCACCAATCTTTTCAAGATTTTAAATCACATCTTAACGTACACCATCTTCACTTGACTCTCTCTATATAAGTGTCAATACCCATAAGTCCATCACAAAAAATCATCCCTTTTTACAATTTGACGTATCACATGCACTTTTCTTTTATCGTACTTACAAGTGTTTTTTTTTTGTTTGTTTTGTAGGTCAGCAATTAGAAAGAAAAACTCGACAACAAAACCAATTTTGAGATACTATCGAATTTTAATCGTTATGTCTATGCATATTATTGAAGGTATGTTATTCTATGGATTAGTAAAATTATTATGAAACTTCTTCATTACCCTTTTCTTTTATCGTACTTACAAGTGTTTTTTTGTTTTTGTTTTGTAGGTCAGTCATTGGAAAGGAAAACTCGACAACAAAACCACTTCTGAGATAGTATGTATTATCGAATTTTAATTGTTATGTCTATGCCTATTATTGAATGTATGTTATTCTATGGATTAGTAAATTCATTGTGAAACTTCTTCATTACCAGTATAGTTTCATATATCTCAAACACTTCTATACCAAAAAAACCAAAGTTTGCATTGTATCATCAAGCAACACTCAATAGTATAATATTTCTAAAACTCAGGTATATGAAATTCTTGTGATTGACCTTAGTTTCCATTGGTTGTATATAATAGATCACATTATCTTCAATTAATCGATACATATATACATATATCACATGTCCACTATTTACCGGTCCAACTCCGAATCATGATCATATTTTGAAACAAGATGTGTTGATAAAATGTTAAATTTGTGCATATATATTATTGTTATCTATACTATCTTTCAATAATCAAAACTAACATCATAAATTTAAATTTCAATTACGACGAATCTAATATATATATATATATATATATATATATACTCGCTATATTAATTTTTAATGCTTTTATAACATGCATAACTCTTTCTATACACAAACAATACTATATAACTTGAATAATATTTAAAAAAATTCAGCAAATGTTCCAAAAACATTTATATATAGATGGATCACATCACAAAACCTATTCTATGAAATTCCTAAAACAAATACTATCTAATAACCTAACCTCATAATATTTGAATCACACAATAAACTATCAACTTACTCACTTAATATCAAATAAATTATTATGCATACATCTTCACCAAAATAAAGTATTCATAACCCCGCGATGTACCGCGAGTGACTATCTAGTATGTGTTTATATAGGCATGTATGATTCCAAATTGGATTTGGAAAATATTGTCACGTAATGGGCATATCATATAATGGGCCATATGTCTTTTATTAATAGGATTAATTAGGTATATGGGTGCTACATATAAAAGGCTACGTATCCTAGGGTTTAATAATGATTAAATCACTTTGATATAATCATAAGAGAAAGTGTTTCTCTCGATCAAGCCGCTAAACAAAAACCTTAGAAAGACGAGCTCGTGTGAGGAGGTCTTTGAGATTAGATCTGAACAAAACTAGCATTCTGTGTCTGATCCAGTTTGTGTGCGTGTGGATACCGGTAGAGACACAACACTTGGGGTGCTAAAATAACCTCGAAAATATGGTTCATCATTCTGTTGCAAAATATCCAGGTATATCTAAAACCCTGTAATATAGATTTAATTATTTATTTACACGAATCCAGACAATTGAATTCGTAATTAGTATTTATAAATCGTTTATAAACCGGTACGAATTCCAACAGTGGTATCAGAGCCTACGTGTATAATTTGAAATTGAATCTAGTTTGATCTATATAAGATATAGATAAATAATTATGATTATTGTTATTTGTTTTTGAAACATATTCACGTCGATGTTATTTGGTTAAATGTTTAAATAATTATGTTATTTGGTAACTAGACGTAAATTGATATGATTAACAATTCTGTAATTTGGTTATTGACATGTGCCGTGTTTGCTTTTATCTATGTGAAATTGTTTCAATTGATTATTTCGCATACACTGTATATATTTATTGTCAAAAGGTAAAATATTAATTATGTATATTACTAGAGAAGTAACTGTGACACATGCGAATGTGGAGAATCGGCCGCCGAGTACAGCACGGGTGGAGCGATTAATAGGCTGGGTACCTCCAAGGGATGGATGGCTAAAACTTAATACGGATGGGGCTTCGCGAGGCAATCCAGGGGTTGCCGCGGCAGGCGGAGTACTGAGGGATGAGACTGGGAATTGGTGTGGGGGTTTTTCGGTGAACATAGGCATTTGTTCGGCCCCGTTAGCTTAGTTGTGGGGAGTCTACTACGGTTTGTTCATAGCCTGGGAGAGTGGGGCTAGACGAGTGGAACTTGAAGTAGATTCGAAGATGGTGGCAGGGTTTCTGACGACAGGGATAGGCGACTCACATCCGCTATCTTTCGTGGCACGTTTGTGCTATGCCTTTCTTTCGAAGGACTGGAGTGTCCGTATTTCACATGTGTATAGGGAGGCTAATCGTCTAGCGGACGGATTAGCTAACTATGCTTTCACTTTACCGTTGGGTTTTCATTCGTTGCCTACTAGATCTATTTCTGTTGATTCGATTTTATTAGAGGATAAGAATGGGGCTTTGTACCCCCAAAACATTCGCATGTAAGTTTTATTTTATTTTGCAATAATACATTCCACCAAAAAAAAGATATACATGTGCTCGTATTTTTCTGGTTAAAGTAACTAGTATTATATAACTATATAATATTTGTATGTAAAGGTACGTGTGATCCTAAAATTCCTTATTTGATTTGCAATTATCACCAACTAAATATTATCGTATACTCGATTTAGGACCCGCGTATACGCAGGTTTAAAATAAATAATTTATAAAAAATTTAGATACATTATGTTCTACGAATACGCGGGTTTAAAATAAAAAATTTATAACCCGTGTAAGAGAAAAATATAAAAGCCCGCATACGCGAGTTTATAACTAAATTTTTTATAACCCGTACAAAAAACAAAATTAGATATTCTGTAAATATTTATAAAGTACTTAACTACAATTTTCTCTTTGTTTATTAATTATTTTAATATATTTTTAACTATATAGTTTTTTTTTATAATCAATCATCAATTAGGTTTTCAAATTTTATATCTTCATCTAGTGAAATCAATCTTTCGCATCAACATCCTGAACGTTGGCAAAAGAATTTTTAACTTATCAAAACGTGTAGAAGCATGCGAAAATATCACATATATATCAAAACCTCTATTATAACTCAATAGTCATATCAAACATCTCTAAATCTTCTCATCCACAAAAATATTACTACACTAATTCTAAATAATCACATTAAAAGTAAAACATATTATACGAAAAAATTTCACGTATTCATCCAATGAAATAAAACATAGGGTATCCACCTACTAAACGTTAACAAAATAGTTCCACACCAATTATTGAAACATATAAATCAATACCAAAATAATTAGGTTTTGATCACAATTTACTTTACATACGATAATAGCTTCTAGATCAGTCAGTTGAAACATCACCAAAATCTTCATGCATCGATACATATGATTTGTTCCACATCTTCCAAATTTACAACCATAATAAAAACATAATTAAAATTTCTATAAAAATATAGTAACAGTTATAAAACACAATAAATTCATATGAGCTGATACGAAAACCTATCAAGGTATATATATAAGAAACTGAGAGGCGGTGAAAATTTTAGGGCTTTTTTTTCCATTATTTCAATGATATATTCATGACGTAGGAGAAAATTTATCCCTTGGAGCAGCATTTTTTTATATTTCTTGATTCCTACTTTCTTTATTCCTAGATTATATAGAAATGGGTATCTACCATTCCTTTTCTTTTAGAATTAATAATTACATTATATTTATTAATTATATAATTTCTTAATTTTTATGTAATACATTTTCTTTTATAATTAGTAGTTTAAAATTATAATTAGTAATTATAAATATCTTCTTAGACTTTTTAAATGATTTAAATTTGCAAATTTTCTTAACATTATCTTATTATATTTTTAAAATTAGTTAATATATAATTTTCTTAACATTTTCTTTGTATTTTTAAAATTAAAAAATTTCTCATAATTATCTTTTTACTTATTTAAAATTATTAAAAACAAATATTTTTTAAAACGTGTCAAAATTTATAACCGATAGATATGACACGTGTCGCAATCTCTTGAGTTGCTAACTTCGAAAACCCAACTTTATATAATAAGATATCTCTTAGAGAAAGAGAAGGTCAATAGTCATACCTATTGTATATGCATATGTGATATGTGAGACCGGTTAAACCATTCGGTTTTGTTGGTTTAATATTATTTTGATAATTTGTTTAATTGGAATTCTAATTTGATTAGATTCTAAATTAAATTTAGATTAAATAACAAATAATTATTAATTTTGATTAGATTAAAGTTAATTAATTATTTATAATCTAATAAAATATATATAAGATATATAAGATATATTAGTTATATTTATCTTTTATATTAGATATAAATTTTAAATATAAATTAAAATTGGATTAAAATTAATTCCTCAATTAATATCAAGTTTTTTGATGTCTCCCCAATCTTATAAACGTTAAAACTTAATTGTTGTATGGTGGGTCTGCCAAAGCAGCGATCTACAATTGTTTAAGAGTGAAACAGATGGTAACAATTACCATATAAGATAAGATTGGTTTGTTTGACTAGACTATCAAAACGGTTTTGGGCTTAGAGACTTGGGGTGGATAAGGCATAAGATGTCATCTACAACCAAGAATTATATTTGATATAATTAGCAAGGAGTTGCTTATCTAAATAGCTAGATATTCAGTGGTGGAGCCAAAGCTCACTTGAATTCTGGTGAAATATGGATCTTGGATCATTATCCTCATTTTGAGGAAAATTTTATTTTGAGTATAGTGTGAGTTTTCTTAATTGTTGAGAATACTTAAAATTCATGACATCATATTCACTCGTGCTTTTTTTTCGACAGTTATGTCAAACCCTCAAAGCTCCCATTCATTTCGAGATGTCCTTGAGTAGGGCAAATCGAATGGATCCGGGCCTCTTAAATACTTGGAAGATCCGGAAAAGAAGAAAACATTCGAAGTTTATTCTTCGGATATCTATGTTATAGAAGTAAATGTTACTACTTCTATTTCTACTCCTTGGGTATTGGATACCGGTTGTGGGGCTCACATTTGTGTAAATGTGCATGGCCTGAAAAACAGTAGAACATTGGAGGAAGGACATGTGGACCTACGTGTGGCTAATGGAGCAAAAGTTTCTGCGTTAGCCGTGGGAACATATTCGTTGTCTTTACCTTCAGGCATGGTTTTAGAGCTTAAAAATTGCTACTATGTTCCTACTATAAACAAGAATATCATCTCTATTTCATGTTTGGAGTTGGAAGGATTTCATTTTTCGATTAAGAACAAATGTTGTTCATTTGATCGAGATGATATGTTTTATGGTAGCGGTCCATTAGAGAATGGACTATATGTTGTAAACCAAAGCATGCCAATCTATAACATTCGTACCAAGAGGTTTAAGTCAAATGACTCGAATCAAACGTTTCTTTGGCATTGTCGTTTGGGCCATATAAATGAGAAACGCGTTAAGAAGCTTCATTGTGATGGACTTTTGGGCTCATTTGATTATGAATCTTTTGAGACATGAAAATCTTGTTTGTTGGGAAAGATGACTAAAGCTCCCTAGCTTACAATGAAAGTTCTAGTGACTTATTGGGCTTTATACATTTAGATGTATGTGGGCCAGTGAGTACGAACGCCAGAGGAAACTTCCAGTACTTCATCACTTTTACTAATGACTTCAGTAGATATGGTTATGTTTACGTGATGAAACATAAGTCAGAATCCTTTGAAAAGTTCAATGAGTTCCAGAATGAAGTACAAAATCAACTTGGCAAAACAATTAAAGCTCTTCGATCAGATCGAGGAGGAGAATATTTGAGCCAAGCTTTCAGTGATCATCTTAGAGAGTGTGGAATCGTTTCACAGCTCACTCCTCCAAGAACACCACAGTGGAATGGTGTGTCTGAAAGGAGAAATTGAACTTTATTGGATATGGTTTGATCGATGATGAGTCATACATATTTTCCAATATCCATTTGGGGATACGCTCTAGAAACATCTGCATTTATGCTAAACAGATGTCCATCAAAATCAGTAGAAAAGACACCATATGAGATATGGACTGGAAAGGTTCCTAATTTGTCTTTTCTGAAAATTTGGGGTTGCGAAGCTTATGTTAAAAGATTGATTATTGATAAGTTTGGACCCAAATCTGATAAATGCTACTTCGTAGGTTATCCTAAAGAGACCAAAGGTTATTACTTTTACCACCCCGCTGAAAACAATGTGTTTGTTGCTCGGAATGGTGCCTTTTTGAAAAGGGAGTTTCTTTCAAAAGGAACTAGTGGGAGTAAATTACTACTCGAAGAAGTTCGAGAATCACAGGAGGATGTTCCAATTCCTCAGGAGGAACATCAGTTGGATCACTACAAGAAAAACAGGTTTTAATAGCAGATTAATATAGCGTTTTGGATCATTATGCTATGGTTACGTAACCAAATTTTTTTAATAGCGTTTGTTTAAATGGAAACGCTATTATATAGTGTCAAATTAAAAAAATAATCAAAAGTGTCTCGTTCTTTAGTTTTTAATAGCATACTTAAATTACAAACGCTATAAATAATGTATGGCGGAAAAAACAATTTAGTTTCCCTCCACACTTAGAAAAAAATCAGACTCCAAAATTATCTTTTGCTCGATAAACCAAAATATTTCCCCCTTTCCAGCTTTCATACCCTGATCCTCTTTGGTTCATTCTCTTTTGCTCAATACTCAAAATTCTTCTACAATTGAGCTATCATCGATTGTTCTCTTTGTTTCTCTAAGTCTCTCTCTTTCCTGAAAATTTCACAGCCACCATAATTTCATCTCGAGCTCGCCTCTGAACAAAATCGGAAAGGATATCATAAATCGAAGGTGATAACTATGTAATCTTTATGTACGGGTTATTGTATTGATTGTATGGGTTATTGTATTGACTTGAGTCTCGATTTGTTCAAGTTTTTGAAGGTTCATCTTCGCTTCACTGTTTCGGCGAAAGGTAATATTTTTAGGGTTTATGTTTCAATTTGGTTTTTAATTAAAGAGACTGAGTTTAATCGATTTACTATTCTCATCCTTTGTAGTTCGCAATCATCAAATAAGCAGACTCTAAATCTTATCAGGTATCTAACTAATGATTTTTCCTTCAGACTTTCAGATTATTGTTCTTTGTTTTTTATTTGGTTTAATGTGACTGTCTGCTTAATTATTTGTAAGTCTATTTGGTCGGGAGCTGTTGTGTTATTGCTGTTAACATGGATAAGGCTTGGGTTTGGTTACCAATGTATGCATTTGTTTGTGTTTACAAGTACTTCATCGCTTCCTTCATTGTATATCAGTGATTATAAATTTATTTTTACTCCTGATCTGATCTTGCAGGGCTAGCCTTGAATATGAGCAAGGAGCAACTAAATTTGTGTATGAATCAAAAAGACTATTGGGTAATGTTGGGCATATGTTATGTCCTTGTATCCATTGCCGCAATGTTTGTCATCAATCAGTTGGGACATTGTTGGATCATCTTGTGATAAATGGGATGGACCAGAAGTACAAGAAATAGGTTTTGGAGTAAGCATGGGGAAAAAAGGACAGACAAGACGACTGATGAACTAACATCTGAATCTGAGGCTTGCAACTTGGTTAAGAATGCTTTTTGGGTGACAGAATGCAGTGAAAAGTATGAAGATCAGAATGGAGATAAGAATGGGGATCAGTGTCAGGCTGATGAGAATGTAAAAGAAGCTGAGTTTTAAAAGAAGTTAGAGGATGCTGAAACTCCACTGTACTCGACATGTATGAATTACACCAAAGTGTCTGCAATCATGGGACTTTACCGCATCAAAGTGAAGAGTGGAATGTGGAATGTCAGAAAACTACTTCATTCAGCTTCTGATGTTAGTTCATGACATGTTACCTGATGAGATGAAGAAATTCTTGAAGATGTTTGGTTTTGGTTATGAAATGATCCATGCTTGCAAGAATGATTGTATCCTTTATCAATTTCAATCTGAGGATATGGTTAGTTGTCCAACATGTAATGAGTCAAGATGGGAAAGGGACAAGCATACTAGTGATGAGAAGAAAGGGATTCCATCAAAGGTGCTTAGATATTTTCCTATCAAAGACAGGTTCAAAAAGATGTTTTGATCAAGACGGTTGGCTGAGGATTTGCGTTGGCATTTCATTAATGCTAGTGAAGATGGTACAATGAGGCATCCTGTTGACTCATTAACTTGGGTTCAAGTGAATGATAAGTGGCCAGAGTTTGCAGCTGAAGCAAGAAACCTTAGACTAGGTCTTTCTACTAATGGGATGAATCCTTTCTCTATTCAGAACACCAAGTACAGTTGTTTGCCAGTGTTATTAGTTAACTACAATATGTCTCCAACCAAGTGCATGAAGGCCGAGAATATTATGCTCACCATGTTGATCCCTGGTCCAACTGCACCTAGCAATAACATTGATGTCTATTTACAACCGTTGATAGATGATCTGAAGGATTTGTGGAATGAAGGTATTGAAGCTTATGATGCATATTTGAAAGAGAATTTTACTCTTAAAGCTATGTTGTTGTGGACTATTACTGATTATCTAGCTTTGGGAACATTGGCTGGTTACAAAGTGAAGGGGAAACAAGCATGTAACGTTTGTGGAAAAGATACACCACACAGGTGGTTGAAATTTAGTAGAAAACATGTGTATATGGGCAACAGAAAACGACTTAGGCCTGGTCATCCTTTCAGGCGCAGAAAATGCTGGTTTGACAATACTGTTGAGTCTGGGACTGCAAACAGAATTCAAAATGGTAGTGAGATGCTTGAGACACTCAAAGACTTCAGAAATGATTTTGGAAAACCATTGGATAAGAAGAGCAAGAGGAGCAAGAGGAAAAGAACAGACATAGGAGAAGATGAGGAGAATCCAGATGAAGAACTTGGGGAAGAGTCTCACCTATGGAGGTGGAAAAAGAGGTCTATCTTCTTCGAATTACCTTATTGGAAGGTTAGAATTTTAACTTAAAAATATTATAGAATATGTTTATTACATTATTTATGATAAATCGTGTGATATGTAACTGTTTATGTAATATGATTTTAGGATTTGCAAGTGCGTCACAACATTGATGTCATGCATGTGGAAAAGAACGTGTCTCATGCATTACTGTCTATTCTAATGCATAATGATAAATCAAAGGATGGCTTGAATGCACAAAAAGATTTGGAGGACATGGGGATTAGAAGAAATTTACACACTGAGATACGTGGTAAGAAAATATACTTGCCTCTAGCTGCTTTTTGGCTTTCTAAGGCTGAAAAACGTAGATTTTGTAAGAGATTGTCTAACTTCAGAGGTCCTGATGGTTATTGTGCGAATATTGCCAACTGTGTTTCAATAGATCCCCCTGTTATTGGTAATATGAAGTCATATGATCATCATGTACTTATTCAGAATTTGTTTCCTGTGCCATTGAGAAGCTTACTGCCCAAAGGACCTAGGATTGCAGTGACTCGGCTATGCAACTACTTCAATAGATTATGTCAGCGTGTCATAGACCCAGAAAAGTTGGTAACCTTGGAGTCTGAGATTGTGGAAACCGTGTGCTTACTGGAGAGATTCTTTCCTCCTTCACTCTTTGATATCATGTTCCATTTGCCTATGCATCTAGCAAGAGAAGCACGATTAGGTGGACCAGTACTCTTCTGTTGGATGTATCCTTTTGAGAGGTATTGTTTTGTTTGTTATCTGTAGTGATATAGATTGTGATGAAAGCATTAGTTGACTAAGTTGTTTTTTTTACTGAGTTGTAGGTACATGAAAACACTCAAGGCATATGTTAAAAACTTTGCAAGGCCAAAAACATGTATGGCTGAGGGATACTTAGTTGGAGAATGCCTTGCCTTTTGCTTAGAGTTTCTGCAGAAGTCAATACCGATTGAAGAAACAGTCAACCGTAATGCAGATATAGATTCAAATCATCTCGCACTTGAAGGTCGTCCTCTACAGAAGGCAACAGAAGTTAAACTTATAGATAAGGAAAGAGACATAGCCCATCGGTATATTCTAATGAACACATCAGTTATGGATCCGTATGTTGAGTAAGTGCAACTTACTACCCACTTAAATCTGGAAACTTTACTTTTTTTGTAAATAATTCAACCATCTCTCTAATCAGGTTACATTTGGAAGAGCTTCAGGATACAGATGCGAAATGCAGAAGAAATGAAACTCTTTTATGGAAATATCACAATGAAAGGTTTCCAAAGTGGATAAGGTAAAAGGTATGATAAAATAATATATGAAACTTAGATTTTATTTAACATTTTACTGTTAATAAAGATATTTAATGTATAATTTTCTATTTTGAGACAGATACCAACTAACTTAAAAGATCATTCGACTAGGCTGAGATGGCTTGCTTTTGGACCAAGACATATTGCACAATTTTATAAGGGATATATTGTTCATGGACATCGATTCCATACAGAAGATGTAAAGCGGAAGACTCAAAACAGTGGAGTAGCATATGAAGCATTCTCTATGTGTAGGTCTAGTGCTCGAGATTCTAGACACATGGCAGACATTGTATCTTTCTATGGCGTGATAAAGGAGATCATATTGGTGGACTATCACATGTTCAAGGTTCCATTGTTTAAGTGTACTTGGGCCAACAAAGGGAATGGAGTGAAAGAGGAAGACGGTTTTACACTTGTGAACCTCCATATGAACCAGTCATCATTTCTCCAAGATCCATATATCCTCCCATCATAAGCAAAACAAGTGTTCTACTCTAGAGAAGATGACTCTTCTCCTTGGTATGTAGTTATGAGGGCGCCACCAAGGGGATACCACGAGTTAAAGACAGAAGAGGAATTCGTATCTGCCCCTTTATATGTCCAAGAATTTGAAGATTTAGGGAATCAATCAAATGAAGATGAGAGTTTTTGTGTTAGGGAGGACTATGAAGGAGTCTTATTGATGAATTAGATTTAAGTATTACTAACAAAGTTGGCTATGTTTCAGGTGATCACTATGATGGCCAAAACTGGAATACGTTTTAGCAAGCATCAGGCAGGCATGGAGGTGACCCCTGTTGTTGAACCAAAAAAGAAGAAGAACAAGAAGCTTAATCATAAGGGGGATACTGTTAATGATAAAGTGGCTGATGAGAGTAATCAAATTACATGTGAAAAGAGTGATAAAGGTGATGAGCTTGGTTCTGAAAAAGGTGACAATTCATTTCATGAGGAAGATGATGTGGAATCTTCTGAATATATTGATAAGAACAAAGATGATGAGGTAGAAGATGCAGAACATACACAACATCTGGAAGAAGAAACAGTGCCTCCCACTGAACGTGTATCCATTTCTACTGAAGAGGTGTAGACTCAACAGTCAGAGACAAAAAAAGAGGAAGACAAGAGGGCCAACAAAGATCCGTAAAGTCGGCAAACACCACGACGATAAGGTGGATGTTGAGTTTACATCTATTGGAGAATATGTGGGAGATGAATCAGTACCCCTTTCCTCATTTATCGGTACTCTTGTAAGAGACAACGTACCAGTATTACTTGATGATTAGAGACATCTCGATGATGAGATGAGAGATACATTGTGGGAGGAAATTCAGGTAAAGTCAATCTGAGTTTTATTTACAAAAAAGTCAATCTGAGTTTTATTGTCATTGTTTCCATGTTTAACTTAGTAATCTTGTTACAAGGGATGTTCAATTTGACAGAAGAATGGCAAAAAGAATGTGTTTTTAGGCAAATGAACAATATTTGGAGGTCTTCTAAATCTAAACTGACTTCAAAAGATGATAGCTTGATAGCTTAGAACAATTGGGTTAGAAAAAGAAACAGTGCATGCTTTAAGGTATGAATGTAATTATATTGATTATAATTTAGTTCATTTTTTTTTATGTGACAACTAGTTTTAAGTTAACTTCTGTTTCAATTGTCTAGGTACAAAGTGACCATATGAGAAAATTGAGAAAGCTTCAGATTCCTCATACCACCAGCCGCAAAGGATTGGGTCGCCTAGCTCATGAGATGGTATGTGTCCTAATTAGTTAATCTTACTTTAATTTGTAATATATAAAACATATATAGATCAAATACATTAAGACAAGAAATATCTTGTACTTGTAGAAGAAAAAAAGTTCAGATCCTAATAAAGTGACTAGAAGTAAGGTGTGGATAGCAGGACACACACATGCTAATGGAACACCTGTGAGGGAAGAATTTGCAGAAACGATTGTAAGAGCTTATGAAAATACTTTTCCCTGTCTGATTTTTTATTTTCTATGTGATAACATTAATTCCTTTTGTGTTTAAATAAATTTGTCAGGAAAAAATAAAATCAATTGACAGTGAAATGGAGTCCACAGCCGCTACTAATATCAGAGAAGATGCTGTGAGCCAAGTACTAGGTAAAGACAAACTTGGAAGAGTGTGAGGGTTGGGCAGAGGGTATACTTTGACCAAGCTAGCATTCTTACAAGCTAGGGACTCACATGTGCAAAAGCTGGAAGCAACACAAACAGAATTAATGAACCAGATTAAAGACTTGCACAATATAGTTCAACACTTGGCTGGGAAAAAAATAAGTTATCACTCTTATATTTATTTGCTATCAATTTGTTGGTTTATCATGATGCCAACTAGATCTTTTTTTTTTTCTTTTTTTGTTGAAAAACTCGCTAGAGAGAAAATAATGATGTCTCTAAGTCTGATGTAAGCGATGTTAGCAAAGAGGGAGTTAGGTGTCAGCTACTGGACTGGTGTTCTTCTGATGATGTTATTGTCGGGGAAGGGGAATTTTGCTATGCTGATCCTATGTACAAGATTGGTCGTCTTCCAATTGGTCCAAACGCTATAGCCATTAAAGTGAAGTCTATAACAAATCCACAAGCACATGTATGGAGGCAAACCTCAACCATTGAAAAACTTGGTGACTGTCTGCGAATGAAGATTTCATGGCCAGCTGAGAAAGTGATATTGGACAATGATATAGACCCTCCTGAGATAGAAACTGAATCATCTTTGGTAAGTAATATTATTTCATATGATATACCTCTATACATTAGTTATAGATTGATTAATATTTTTGCATAACTCCTTAGGCTGCAAAAGCATCAACTGTAAGGGTTTACATTTTCAATTATTGGAACTTAGATGATAAGATAACTGGTGAGAGCATCTTGTGTTCAACTGATCCATCATATTTGTTCAACAATGTACCTCAGGGTCCGAATGGTGCAATTGTGAAGGTTGACCATGTGAATAAAGATAATGCTTATTTGTGGAGGCCAACTTCTGAAACACCAAATTTAGGTGTTGCACTTAATGAGAACATCGCATGGCCTATTGAAAGGATAAAATTAGTCAATCCTGCTACACCTCCTGAAGATACATCAAGAAAAACCACCGGCGGTAACTTTCTTTCCCTCATGATGATGGTTGCTTGATTAATATGCTTGGTTGATTGAATAATATGCTTGTTTTAATGTGTGTTCGTGATGTCCTTATAATGGTTAATTGATTATTTTGTTTTTAACTTCTTCATGCTAGAGTGCAAGTAACAGTACCAGTAGTAGCAAAGGTAAAAAACAGAAGTGCATATTGTTAAACTGCAATGGCTCTGGAGCAAGAGTTGCACAAGGCCGAGTATCTTCAAGTGAGCCAATAGATAAGGTACATTTCGTCCCTTTAGGTCTCAATGCTAGCAAAGTCTCGGTAGAAGTATCTAAGGTTGATGATGCAAGAGTTTGGAGACCCAATTCAGAAGTTGAGTTCATATCAGATGCAGTAGGAACACAAGTAGCTTGGCCTAATGATAAACTCATATTTGTGTGAGAACATGTATCAATCTTAACTTTGTTTTTTTGTGTTAGTACTTTCATTATGGTGACAATGTGACAATGAATGTAATGAACATCTGCTAGTTTCTTTATAATATAACTTTGCGTGTTAGTCATAATTTGTATGCAAATGGTATTTGTTGTTTATATTATATATTTTATAATTTAATAATTAAATAAACTATATATATATAATACCAAAAATGCAACTGCACTCCCACTAGTTTTCTTGTAAACAGAAGGTTCTTCTTCGTTAATTTCTAATAAAATCAAACTCTTTGATTGTTTCATTAAAACGAAGATTCCAACTCCGAGATACTTGCTTCAAACCATAAATGGATCGATGAAGCTTGCATACCTTCCCAGCAGCTTCAGGAACAATGAAACCTTCGGGTTGTGTCATGTACACATCCTCTTCAAGACTTCCATTAAGGAAAGCTGTTTTCACATCCATTTGCCAAATCTCATAATTGTAATGAGCTGCAGTTGCTAGGAGGATCCGAATGGATTTAAGCATTGCAACTGGAGAATAGGTTTCATCATAGTCAATACCATGAATTTGCTTGTAACCTTTAGCTACCAGTCTAGCTTTGTATATCTGTATATTACCATCCATGTCAATTTTCTTCTTGAAAACTCATTTAAATTCAATGGCTTTTACACCATCAGGTAAATTAACCAAAGTCCATACTTTGTTTATTGACATGGATTCCATTTCGGAGTTTGTGGCTTCTACCCACTTATCGGAATCGGGGCCCATCAACGCTTCTTCATATGATGTAGGTTCATCATTTTCTACAATCAGCAGATCATGAAGATCCGTCACCCAATCTCCAAATCTATCAGGTTCGTGACGGTTCCTTTTAGATCTACGTACCTCAGGTTCCACAGGCGCAGGTTCTACGACTCTTCGTAGATCCACTACAGGAAAATTGAGTATAATTAGCGCCTGAAAACGCTATTAAAAGTTTTAATAGCGTTTAGTTAAACGCTGTATCATCCACCGCGATAATAGGTCGGATGGTTTAGATAGCGGATTTCGGAAACGCTATTATATATTATTTTAATATAGCGGGGTTTGTTATGCTATAAAATACTTTTTAATAACGATTTTCCTTTGTTATAAATAATTGTTTTACAGCGTTTTTTAGCTATTATTGATTAGTTTTTTATAGCATTTGATATGTGTTATGTGTTATATTCGATATATATGGGTAACATACTGCTTCTCGGAAATGACATTCCTTTACTCCAGTCTGTTAAGACTTGGCTAGGAAGTTGTTTCTCGATGAAAGACATGGGAGAAGCTGCCTACATTCTTGGAATAAGAATCTATAGAGATATATTAAATAAAATAATTGGACTGAGTCAAGATACTTATATTGATAAGATTTTGCACAGGTTCAATATGCATGATTCCAAGAAAAGCTTCATACCTATGTCTCATGGCATAACTCTCAGCAAGACTCAGTGTTCTTCGACACATGATGAGCGAGAGCGGATGAGTAAGATCTCGTATGCTTCTGCTATAGGATCTATCAGGTATGCTATGCTTTGCACTCGCCCAGATGTTGCATGTGCTTTGAGCATGACGAGCAGATACCAATCTGATCCAGGTGAAAGTCACTGGATAGCAGTCAAGAATATCCTTAAGTACTAGAGAAGAACTAAGGATAAGTTCTTGGTCCATGGAGGAAGTGATGAACGTGTTGTGAGTGGTTATACTGATGCGAGTTTTCAGAAAGACAAAGATGATTTCGGATCACAATCTGGATTCGTCTTTTGTCTCAATGGAGGAGCGGTGAGTTGGAAGAGTTCCAAGCATAGCACTGTGGCAGACTTTACAACTGAGGCTGAGTATGCTTCTGAAGCGGTTAAGGAGGCAGTTTGGATTAGGAAGTTCATCACTGAACTTGGTGTGGTTCCTAGTATTTCTAGCCCCAGTGATCATTATTGTGATAACAATGGAGCCATCGCACAAGCGAAAGAACCTAGATCATACCAGAAATCAAAACACATAAACGACGATATCACCTTATTCGTGAGATTATTGATAGAAGCGATGTGAAGATTAGTAGAGTTCCAACGGATGCAAATGTTGCCGATCCTTTTACAAAACCTCTTCCACAGCCTAAGCATGAGAGTCATAAGAGTTTCTCATCACAACTATAGAGTATAGTCCTTTGACATGAGTTCATCATGATTTCTTATACATGGACTGGTTCGCTTTGGCTCTGTCAAACGTCAACCGTAAAAGGTGATTATAAAGACAGTGATTGGGCGTATTATGAATTATGTGAGGAACAGGGATGGAACAAGATGGAATTTGTCCCTTCTATATAACAGGAGATAAATATCTTTGGGCCTATCGAAGATTTGATACTAAGAAATGTGTGGCCACGCTCAAACGAGGTGAAAGTCAGTCGTTTGTTTTATCTATATATAAATCGGAGTTCGATAAACGTGATCTAGCTTAATGAGGAAGACACTGTTTCTTGCCTTATGCAAAGATCGAGATATAGAGACAAGTGGGAGATTGTTGGGTTAGTCATGAAATCATTTGTACTTTACTGTAGTTAAAATTGTAATGTCGTGGTTTGACAATCATACGATATTAGGTGGTCATAATGTTTTGCTAGAGACCGGTTATAATCTATGAGTTTCAGAAACTTATTACTAATATCATATGATCCTATAGGGTCACACACCTAAGCAAATTGGATCAAACTATAATTGGATTTAATTTGGATTAAATTCATATAAGGTTTTAAAAGGTTTTCTATATATATATATATAAGATAAATAGAAATAAAAATAAATATTCACATATATAGATATGTGTTTATATAGGCATGTATGATTCCAAATTGGATTTGGAAAATATTGTCACGTAATGGGCATATCATATAATGGGTCATATGTCTTTTATTAATAGGATTAATTAGGTATATGGGTGCTACATATAAAAGGCTACGTATCCTATGGCTTAATAATGATTAAGTCACTTTGATATAATAATAAGAGAAAGTGTTTCTCTAGATCAAGCCGCCAAACAAAAACCTTAGAAAGACGAGCTCGTGTGAGGAGGTCTTTGAGATTAGATCTCAACGGAACTAGCATTCTGTGGCTGATCCAGTTTGTGTGCGTGTGGATATCGGTAGAGGCACAACACTTGAGGTGCTAAAATAACCTCGAAAATATGGTTCATCATTCCGCTGCAAAATATCCAGGTATATCTAAAACCCTGTAGTATAGATTTAATTCTTTATTTACACGAATCTGATGAGTGAGATTTCGCAATTCCAAAGGGTCATCAATTCCCCAATACCATCGTAGTACTTGAGGTGTCAATGCAAGGGAGGGTAGAGATTAATGCACTAGGATTATATGAAACTATCTAATCTAAGCCAATGATATGAGTTTGGTAACTAACAACCTAAATGAGCAAAAGAGAAAAGAAACAGAACCTAGAACAAATAAAGACTAACAAGCAAACAGCAAGCAATCAGATGACAAAATAGAGCTCCTGAGAATGGGTGTTATGGGTCAGTGATTCCTCCTTAATCAAACATGGGTGTCTGACAAAACTCACACAGAGCTAAACTCTACACAATAGGTTCATAAACAGATCAATCCACTCTCGTGACAGAGATCCTCAAGCAAAAGTCACTTCCAGACCTAATTCTCATTAGCGAAATATAACTTAAGCAGGCACTAAGATTCAACCTATTAAAGCCAATAATCACTCTAAATAACCAATCTCTTGGGTTAGACACGAAAATCTCCAGAACCAGTTGGTTCAGGCATTTCATCGAACACCTTGTGGGCGTGGAAATGCCTGGGTTCTAATTCCAATTGATCATAAAGAAATTAGCATTAAGATCACTAGTCTAGAAGGGATTTATACAAACCTAAGCTCAAACACCCTAGCAGATAAAAGATTCTTCACTAATCTAACCCATCCTCAAGAACCCTAAAGAGACTACTCAGAAATCATCATGAAATGCAAAAACCCAGAAAATAAAATAAACAGCATAAACATAAAGATAAAGATGAGATTAAAAAGACTGTGAATGTAGAAAATGGAAATTAACAATGGACTGAAAGAAATCTGGATTACAAAAGCTTAAATCTAAAAGGAGGCAAAAAGAGAGAAAAGAGAAAATAAGATAAAGCAAAGCTAAAGCTGAGGTAGCATAATTTGTCTCAACCCTTAAGAGGGGTATTTATACTACTAAAAGAAAAGGTCAAAACCCTAAAACACTAAAAGACAAAATAGACAGGCGGTTTGGCTTGTGCTCGACCAGTTTGGTCGAGCCCTAGGTCGAGCACCGTGATTTCTTCAAAGTTTCACTACAGGAAATGTGGATATTAATAGCGGCCGAAAAACGCAATTATTCATCTACCATAGCGTTGCGTAAAGCGCTCTCTGATCGCCCGTTATAGAAAGTCGGACACTTTTGATAGCGGTTTTTCGTTGTGCTATAGTTAAGTTTACAACGATAGCGCTGTTTTGTTGTGCAATTGTTAATGTTTATAATAGCGTTATAAAGATGTTATTAAAACTGGTTAATTAGATTTTACCTATAGCAAAAATAGCAAAGAGTTTGTGTTATTAGTGTGTTTTTAAATTATTCAAAATAATAAATAATTACGAATTATTTTTTAATTTAAATATAATATTTGTAAAATAACATATCAAAAATAAAAAATACAATATTTATTATCATTATTACATAAAATAATATACAAAAACCTTTATTAAAATATTACATCAATAAAAAATACAAAATCGATAAATCACAGTAAGACTCCAACTCCTCATCCGACCTTTAACCATCTTAATTTCAACATGAAACTGTAAAGACAAAACCAATTAAATCACAATAAGACTCCAACTCCTCATCCGGAACAAGCTCCATTGCCTCAGAGAACAAAAAGAACTCCCAGATTTTGGTTTTTTGGCATCTTCAGCTGCTTCCGCGACAGCTTTCATAACAGTGGCCATGGGATTCACAACCCTGGCAACAGAACGAATTTTCCGAGCTGGGTCGGGGTCAGACGAGTCTTGAGTAGATGTGGACACCACTGAACAAAGACGTCTTAATGAGGATTCAATCGAACTATTTGCCGGCTTTGATATAGCTAGAGCATCTCTCACAGCAAACTGAAGCAGCCGGCGAGAGACATCAGGTTTAGCTTCCCTCTATCAAACAAGTCAAAGAAACAAAATCAGAGAACCATACTTAGTATCTCTACATTAACTTTACAGAAGGACATGCATTAGAGTAATTAAGGATGTCTGACATGTTAGTCTCATACAAAGCAGGACGCAAAAGGTTCCCTCTGGCCCAATTTTTACTATGAGAACGTGTTCACAATAAGATATGATATCCCATCCAGTGAACTATTTTAGATTTTGTTTTTCAATTTTCCAATCCAAGTATTACAAAATACAGACCTGTCCATTACGCGAGTCAAACCGATAATGAACATTATCACATAATTCTGAACATACCAAATCAGCCAAACCGATAATCTATAATCCGATATGAGAAAAAGGGTTTCAAAGATATCACGGAATGAGATGTCACCCATAGAGACCAACCCTGAGAGCTAAATTTATCCCACTCAAACATGTATTGTAGCTAAACGTGTCAATATCCAAAATCTGAATCACTCACCAACCCAAGTCGTAGCAACCGATGCAATAGAAGTTCCAACTGTTAAGAGATAATACACAGACATGTTAACGAAAAGCCAGATGAACAGAACAATCCCTAAATGAAATTATTCGGAAAGAATAAACGCATACAAAACAGAGAAAGGGGATCGATCACCTTGGTGGAGAGAAACGAATCCTGGACGGCGACCAATGAATTTAGGGCTTTTTTCTTCAGCTGAGGCACAGCTGCTGAACCCAGAATCGATGTCCCTCGGCCTCTCAACCGATTCATGATTACCTAATGCGCCTCAAGAAACTCGGAGTGAGTCAACTCGGGGGATAAGATTGAGTTCTCTGATTGAGTTCTCTGATAAATCGTCGGCGACAAAAAAAAACCAACGGGGAGATTCCCGTCACGCAAAGGATGAAAGGTTGAAGAGAATCACGCAAAGGATGTTCTAAATCGAACGAAAGAGGGAGAAAGTCGAACGCAAAGGATGTTCTAATACGCTTGCTCAAGATTCGCAGAGTTTGATTTTGGGATAAGAAGTTTTAACCAAAAAAAAAAGAAAAGAAGGAGAAACGTTTAACCGTTGGATTAAATTCATCAACGGTGGAGAATAAGCCAAAGTTCAATCTTGGTAGTTACTCCTTATTGGCTAAGAACATGAACGGCTCAGATCAAATCAGCGAGACAGATCTAACGGCTCAAATTAATCGCGTCAACAAAATAAAGGACGGCTCAGATTAAAGTCGGCGCGATCTAACGGCTAAGGATTCGTCCCACATTGTGGGAGGTGAGTTCTCATTGGCTAGTAATGAAAAAATCATAAAATTATCATATAAAATTTTTGATTAATGAAAAAATTATAAATTATTTCTTTAAAAATACAATATAAGTATTTCAATTTTTAGAATATTTTTTCTTATAAGTATAAAATTTTAAAATTAAGAACAATTAATATAAGTTAGTATCCCAACTATCTAACTTATATGTTCATAAACACTAGGGCATAGTTTAGGGTTTAGGGTTTAAACTTTGGTGTTTAGATTTTTTTACTCAAGTATTTATGTTTTATAGTTTAAACTTCAATTTAGAGTTTAAAGATTTAATTTAATTAGAATTTTAACTTTAATTTATGGTTTAGGGTTAAGGGTTAAGGGTTAGGGTTTAAACTTTTGGATTTCGATTTTTTTTACTCAATTAATTATGTTTTATAGTTTAAACTTTAATTTAGAGTTTAAATATTTAATTTAATTAGGATTTTAACTTTAATTTAGGGTTTATGGTTTAGGGTTTAGGGTTTAGGGTTTAGGGTTAGAGATTTTATTTAATTAGGATTTTAACTTTAATTTAAGGTTTAATGATTTAATTTAATTAAGATTTTTTGATTTAATTTAATTAGGATTTTAACTTTAATTTAGGGTTTAGAGATTTAATTTAGGAATTTAAATTTTTATCTAAAAACTAAAATCTTTAATTAAAAAACCACTTATCATTCATAGCCTTAAATACATGAAAAAAAAATAATTCAAATTTTTTCCAATTAAAATATTTTAAGTTTGTGTATTTGTGCTTGCATTCTCAAATGTGGTTTGTATCAAAATATATTTTTGACCAAAAAAATAAGAGAAACAAATATGTTCAACATGAAAAAACAAAGTCAAGTACATTCAACAATAGAAAACAAAGTTTTCGACACTTAACATTCTAGATATATAAAACACATTACTTAACAAGTTTCAGACATAGACTATCTTGTCATTAGTCCAACCCACTATTGTGCCTATTGCATCGGAGATGAAATTTACTTCTGAATTTGGCCTCCACACTTTTGCATCATCAACCTTTGAAACATTAACCCAGATCTTGCTAGCATTCAAACCTAAGGATTTGCATTTGACTAGTTCTGCAGGATCAGTGGAAATACTCGGCCCTTGCAAAAACGTAATCCCAAGTGAACTCTGATCGCAGGTCAAATAATAAACCTAAATATGCAAACTACCGGATCAAGTACGGTAATCAGTTGTAGCACTTTAGGGTCGAATCCACAGGGACCGATAAGTTACACTACGAATTTACGGGATTAAAGTTAAGCTAAGACAAAATAAAATGAGAGTTTGTTTCTAACAACCTAACGAGAAATAAAATAAGCAATAATAATAAAAGAATATTAGGCATAGGGAAACCATCCAGGATGTGACAAAACAATTAAATCAATTAGTAGAGAATATTAAAATACGTTCTAGAACTCAATTCACAATTAATAAGACATCTCGCTCTCGCGCAAACACCTACTTAGTAATACTATATTAGAAAACCGCTCTCGCGCGTTCCCTAGAGTAATACTAGCATTAAGAATAGGATTGATATGTTCACAAGATGTCATGGCCCGGGCTTTCGCCTCAAGCCATAAAACCTTGCTCGACTAGTGTTGATTCCAGCGACTAAACACTACTTTCGTACCTAGTTTAATCACACAAGATCTTAGAACAAGTTAGCTACTCAAGCCCTAAGCATTAAGTATAACAATAGAAGAAGAACGATAAAGTAAATTCCCAAATCTAACAACCTAATAATCGGTCACATCCCTTCAGAGAAACCCTAGCCTAATAAGGAAACTACTTAAGCATAGAAACAAGAACAAAGATGAACACAAAAGGAAACATCTTTATTAAAGAATCTAAACCTAAAAAGAAAGCTATAAAAAGGAAACTAAAATATTTATAAAACTGGGGGAGAGCTACAGCTCTCAAAAGAGAGAGCCACTGCTCTGAAAAGGTGTGTTTATTACAATGAGTGAGCCCTCTTTATATAGTAAAAGGAGAGGGCAACAAAAGGAAACAAAAGAAATGGAAAGTCTTGTAGAGGAGGCAAAAGAGGCGGTGGATCGATCGATCCCAAGTGTGGACCGGTCGATCCCCGTCTTCATGGGCTTGGGCTTCGTCAGCTTGGTCGGCAGGTTGACATGTCTTCAGTAAATCGGCCATAACTTTTGATTGCACCGTTGGATTTCCTTCAAACCACTTGGAGATGAAAGCTAACTCCCTTAGCTATCTTGTGTCAAAATCTTAGCAAGATCCAACGGTGGGAAGATCTTCGTCTGAGGCCATACTTCTGACGGGTCTACTGGACTCTGCATCTCTTAATGTATATTTACCTCCGAATTGATCCAAAACTCTTCCTTTTTCTTCAAACACCTAAAAACCCTTGAAATACATAAAGTGAAGCATATAGTCCTAAAACCTATCTAATATAAGTTAGTTGACTCAAATAACAATCCTAAATCCTATATAGAAAACGATAATTTTGGGACTCATCAATTCCCCCAGACTTGAATCTTTGCTTGTCCTCAAGCAAGAACAATCAAAAAGACAAATCTTAAAGAGAAAGGTTTGAAAACGGGAACTTACAACTTCTCGAGAATCTCCGTACTTCTTCCGCGAATCCATCACTCAAAGGATTGAGCTTACAACATGTACTAACCATTGGCTTAGCAACTCTCCGTACTGATGTCCCGGTATCTCAAGGAAGCTCCAATGTCTCCGTTGTTGACTCCCTACATTCATTCTTTACAAGCGTGCGGTCTCAACGAGGGAGTATCGATCAAAGATCGCGTAGACGCTTACCTTCTTCTAGCTTCCAAGACATTCTTCTTATGGTTCCTTTCCTCTTCTTCCCTTTTTCTTCATGAGGTCGATTTCTCCCTACTTTTCTAGGGTATCATTTTATTTTTTCTATCGATCTCTTTTTCTTTAGCCCGGGGTTGGTTTTCATGAGTCCGAAATATGCAAGGGGATAACCACACATCTCTCGGCCCACTTCTTTGTTTACCACATCCCTTTTCTTTTCTTTTTCTTTTTTTCTTCTTTTCTTTTTCTTATTCAGGAGAAGAGATAGGGGAACCATACTTTTTTAGAAGTTATGTGCATCTCGGAAAGCTTGAGTCAGAGGTCGCGTTCGATGTATACCAAGCCCCAAGTTGAGAAGATTAAGTCCAAGCTAACTCCCTTAGCTATCTTGTGTCAAAATCTTAGCAAGATCCAACGGTGGGAAGATCTTCGTCTGAGGCCATACTTCTGACGGGTCTACTGGACTCTGCATCTCTTAATGTATATTTACCTCCGAATTGATCCAAAACTCTTCCTTTTTCTTCAAACACCTAAAAACCCTTGAAATACATAAAGTGAATCATATAGTCCTAAAACCTATCTAATATAAGTTAGTTGACTCAAATAACAATCCTAAATCCTATATAGAAAACGATAATTTTGGGACTCATCAAACTCCAGTCCTAGAGCACCGACCCAAAGAGGTGCCAGCCTGTGCAAAACGGAATCTGCGAATGCCCATCCTGAAACAAAAAGAACACATCTCTTAAATCACAGTTGATAAATATTCCGTGACGCAAAACAATCATTGAGGGGAGTCTAAAACTGGTTGAAAGCTCCAATGGAAATCAGTCATGGATACTTCTCCTCTAGAAATCATGAAAAGGAGTGTTTTTTATGAAATCCGCTAAAAACGATTCCACCATCATATCATCAATTTGTACAAGGGTGATTATACCCATACTTAGTCATCTAGACTGTAGCATACCAAAACAAGCTAGGCAGTAATAAAATCTAACAGCAAATAGAAAGTCAACAATTCGCATCTATACAATTGAGCAAACACAGTATCAAATTCAGAAAAAAAAGAAGGAAATGCAACAAGTGACCAAGAACATAAGTTAGAAGACACTAATGGCTTCACATTGTTTATCATTTTAGTTAAAAGAGATACAAATACTACCAATAGATTCAGATACAAATACTACCAATAGATTCAGATACAAATCAAGAATTTTCACAAAGATGCAACTGTTGACTAACCTTAATCAATGCAGTAGCAAGATAAACAACAACAACTTTCACAGAGGTGTGAAGTGTGTCATATTCAGATCTGCAAATTCAAGTCCGATTACAAACTATACCCTAACATAAATACCTAATTCCGTGAATAATAAATCACAAAACGCAAAGTCAATTTGAGAATTCTCAACAAAATTAGTTCCGAAGAAGCTTATACTAAGCCTAAGTAGAAAAAAAGACAGAAATAATATCTTACACAAGTAAAACAACAAGGTAGCAACGGACAAGAAGTTTGAAGATTAGGAATCAAGATTCTGCAAAAACAAAACGAGATGAAGCACCTAAGACATACTTCTAAGAATAAAGAGATCGCTGAACTCTAGTTATAGTTAATAATGAAGCAGAGACGTTTATGAATTTCAGAAGTATTAATGTTTGGGCTTTGACTGTGTACATGTGAGAATTAGCAGATCCTAACCATAGTCTGTAAGAAATTTATTTCGGTGAGTTTAATCACATGACAACACAGTTGAAACAACAAAATCAAGAACAAACAAGAGCACATTACTAATCAAACACTATGATCTGCAAGACAAAACAACATGCATCAACCATTTATTTTCCTAAAAATATAAAGACTTAAAGGTAGATTAACTAAAATTGCAAAGAAGTCTCTTCATAGCCCTCCACCCCTCTGTGCGGCCATCAGTTTCATTAAGCATCATCTCGAACATTGCCGCAAATGGATAACCTATATACACAATAAACCATAATTTTGAACCAAAACCTGACATTAAAACCCATCTTTGAGACAGTTTAGATCTAGTCTCTGCATCTAATTTGTCTTCGATTGGAAGATATACAAGGAGTTTAAATTTCGACCAAACCCAAACGCCATTAACGTTAACAGTTGTCATCTCACAGCTCCCTCTCTCAGATATCTCTACAAATCAAGAACAATTTGTGATTAAGTGGGATTTACCTTCGATTTAGTGGGATTCACAAACAGAGAAGCTCGATTAGGTTGAAATTTTTGCTTAAATCGAACTACAAAAGAGAAGCTCGATTGGGTCGCAGACAAGAGACCAGGAGGAAGGAGCGAGGAAAGACAAGGAAGAGGAGTTCGATTGGGTCGAGTTGATGAGAGACAAGAGAAGAAGTTAGATTTTTTTTTTTTGCAGATCGAGAGAGAAGAAGAAGTTAGATTTTTTTTTTGCTTTAGGGAAAAAATGAAAAAGTTAATTTTCTTGTTTTCTCTTATTTTGCGTTAGATAAAATTTCACAATTTTCCCTCTTCATATTTTCAATAGCGCGAAATAGACTTTAGTAACCCGAAAATTGGCCGCGTGAATTGCATATATCCCGCTTCAATCATTTATAGCGTTTACAATTCATAAAACGCTATCTGTTAAGTAAAACATAGTAGAGACATCAAAAACGCTATCTTTTAGTGCTATCAATACCCACATTTCCTGTAGTGTTTGCACCTTTATGCCCTGCTCGATCAATATCTCGAGCACTCGCAAAGTTGGCTCTTTTCTGGCACTGCTCGATCAACACGTCGAGCACTCTGCTCGAGCACTGCATCTTTTCTCCATAAACAGCATCTTTTGTACCTAAACAACTCCAAATGCATATATATATATGCAATGCTCATGCAAAAACCTACTAAACATGCAAAGTGACTATAAATGACTAAAAATGGTATGAACAGGGGGTGAAACAATGCTAAAATGATGAGAAATGAATGCTTAAAACCTGTAAAATATAGACATATCAGAATCCTGGCAATTGAATTCGTAATTAGTATTTATAAATCGTTTATAAACCGGTACGAATTCCAACAGATGAAACCATGAAAACCCCTTCGAATCACCCCATCAAACCTTACAAGCGAACTACTCGCACATGTTAAACGAAATCATCAAAGCAATCATAAAGAGATGTATTAAAAGAAATCGATATATTAAAGGGGGTTCAACTACGAGAAAAGGGAAAAGAAGGATGAAACAAGCGAAGATCTTCAAGGAAAAGCTCTTCTCTTCAACGAACTAGGGCGGCGGCTCCAGAGGCTCTAAGAGACGTCTAGGGTTCCTCCGACAAAACAAGGCGTTTTGGTAAAGTGGCTTCGGGACAGACTGGCCGCACGGTCGGGGCTCTAGTGTGTGGCGGTCCTGCTTGATGGCTGCATAGCCGTGCACTCAGTGTGCGGTGAGGAGGCTCTTGGCCGCATACCCATGGCCTGGTTGCGTGGCTGGACAGTCTATCTTCGTTCGGTCATAACTTTTGATTTGCAACTCCAAATTAGTTTTTTTTACTTCGAGGTGAGTCTTGACTCTTTAGGCTTTCCAATGGCACCAAGAAGTCTAAATTTGGCTAAGGAGAAGATCTCCATCATTTGCAATATTTCTAACGGTCCAAAGCTGTCCGGAAAGTCCATTTTACTTCTTTTAGGCCCAAATGCCTTATAACTTGTAAAACCTACCTGAAACTCAAAATACTTGAAAACAACTTGGAAAACCCTTCTTACGCTTGAAATACTTATGAAAACACTAATAAAATCATAGTCAAAACGGGTCAAAATACGATGTTATCACTGAATTTAATTGACTCAAAAAGAATTTGATACTTGTGTAGTGAAATTAAGGAGAGAATCAAGAAAACAAAAGACAGGAAAAAAACAGAAATAAAATTGAGTATATTTCAAAGCAACATAAATTTCAAGTTGAAGGAACTATTATATTAAGAAAGTTTACTTATTTTTTTCAAATTTATTTATCTGAATTTAAAAAAATATATATATATATACATATGATTTTTTTTTATATTATCATGCATTTCTAAATATATTCATATTTGTTTCACATTTTTTAACATAATATTTTGTAACCACCTAACGATATATCAATTATTTTTTTGTTATGAACCTATTGGCATGTTGAAACAAAAGTAGATTCACATGAAAACCTTTTAGAGGTAGCATACACTTATATAAGATGTTTAATGGACAGTTAGATAATAATTTTTTTTTTTTAACATTTGTTGTATTACCATTATAACTAAATTTTTCAAATGTAACGGTAATTTTAATGCTACTAACATAATCAAAACATTAAAATGACATTTATTCAAACATAATTATGAATACTGAATATTTATTTATAAAAAATATAAAATTATATATTTATAAAATATGAACTTCTTTTGTTCTTTTGACTAATGAATATTTGGTTGGTTTTTCTGATGTTTTCATGTTTTACCTTCTCTTATCATGCATTTGCCATTGTTTTTATTATGTTAGCTTATTGTTTTTGTATTATTCATAGTATCTTTTGCATGTTTGCATACTTAGGAGAGTTTTGCATTTGTTCTGCATACATTCTGCATTTTGGAGTCATTTCAGGTACTTGGTGCCTTGTTGACTCGACCCGTCATCATTTGGGAGTTCATTCAGACTATCATCGTCCTACTCAGATTGTCACGTTGTCCTACTCGACTTGTTGGACCGAGTGGAGCACTTCGCGTCAGGCTGTCCTCCCCTGTTTGCCTACTCGGTCTGCACGCCTAGGATGCTTCTACTTAAACTGTCACGCTGTCCTACTCGACCTGTTGGGTCGAGTGAACCACTTCGCGTCACGCTGTCCTCCTCTGTTTGCCTACTCGGTCTGCACGCACTGGATGCTTTTACTAGGCCTGTATGGACTGTCCTCCTCTCTGTGTCTACTCGGACTGTCCACCAACACTTCTCGTAGGAAGCCACTTTTTGTATGCACTACTCGTCCTACTCGACCCGTAGGGTCATTATCTTGCTAAACCGACTTAAAACATTGACTTTTGACTTTTAAGTTAGGGTTTTACCTTTTTTTAGTATAAATAGACCCTTATGTTTAGGGTTAAGGGGATCTTATCTTTTATATTTGCCTCTTTTAGAGCTTTGAGCAACCATAAACTTCTGTAAGCTTTGTAATTCAGATCTTCTTTTCTCTTTTGAGTTTATGGAATTTCTGTTTTGATAATCTTATTCCTCTCATCTTGATCTATCTTTCTATGTGGTTTATTGCAATTTCTGGGTATTTGTGTTTGCTGATGATGATTTCTATTCTTCAGTGTGACTAGGGTTCTTGAGGATGTGATAGATCAGGTGGAAAATCTTAGTATTTAGGGTGTTCAAGCTTAAAAGTTGATGTTTCTCTTCTGGACTAGAGTTTTGATTTACTAGGTTTGTCTTGATCAATCGGATCTATTCATTAAACATTTCACACCCGAAAGGTGTTTGATGAAATGTCTGAACCACTAGTGCCAGAGATTCGCTTTCCTTTCCTAAGAGATTAGTTGTTTAGGATACGTTTTGACATGAAAGTGAACCTGTTCTTCCTGCCTACTTGACATGGTTTCACCAACGAGAGTTGGGTTAAGATGTTGTTAGGCTTGATAGTCTATGTCAAGAGATTGAATTGTCTAGTTTCAGTGTTCACTGTCTAGATATAGCATGCTTACGCTTGTTGAACATCTTTCATACTAGGAGGATCCACATGCATCAATAACCACATCCTCATGAGCTTCGATTTACCTGATTTTTCTAGTACTTGTTTCCACTTGATTTTGTTTGTTTCTGTTTACATCTCTATCTTTTTTAAAAAAAAAAAAAAAAACTTAAATTATATTAAAATTAAAAGATTGGGCCTTCGACATTGAAGTGGGCTCAGTCGTGGCCCATTACACACTGACAGAAGTTACAAAATTGGGTAAATCGGAAAATAATGTCGTCGCCGGAAAATCAAGCTCCAATACTGGCGAAATGACTGGCGAGCAGAGGCCGTGCCATGAGCGCCCGACAGATACAAGGTTCACGGCTTAGCTACGGCGTCGCCAGATCTGCATCAATGACAGGAGCATCCGGAACCCAACACCTAGTTTCCTCCGGCGAACCACAGCATCGCTACAAACTTTTCGGCATGGCGTGCCTCCGACAAGCCGGCTCTCCGTTGAACTGCTCTGGTCGTAGTGAATAGCCAATCTCAGATCCAACCATCGTTTCTCCAGATTTGACTTTTCCAATCTCCCCCAAGAAAGATCCACTTGATCCGGTTTGGCAGAGACCACTGCCGTGGCGATACGAGCTCTAATGGCTCAACAGAGCCATAGTATCGATATCTGCCCGAGACTAACGGCGATGGTCAGCAACTTCTGGCAACTTCCGTTACAATCGTCGCCATCATCCTTGACAGGCGAGCCGTGAGAGGGGATCCCGAGAGTTTGCCGGCATCTTCAAACCAGGACTCGATCGTGGAGTCTCTCACCGTAAAGGGACAAGTCAGCCACTGCATCGCTAGAAGAGAGTCCTTCGCCATCGGAAAGGGGAGCTTACTTACTCCTCCTGCCTCCGTGTATGAGCCAAGACCGTCGATTAAGCGCAAGTGGAGCGGGGGACTGCCTCACAATGCCGGCACAGAGCTGGAGAAGGAGGCAGCCTCCGATGCGGTAAGCGGCGGCGAGAAGAAAGTTGGATTAGGTTAGAGAGAGTTTCTGCACGGTCGTCGAGCCACGCGCTTCAGAGTTTCTTTGTTGTTTACATATATATCTATTAGGCTCTTATTTTGCAATCTTGTTTAAGTTTACAGTTTGTTCACATAGTTTGATAGACATCATCATTTCTGCTTGTCTTGACTTAGTGGTATCTAATCATATCTTGATGGCTAGCAACACACTCATTTGGATTGACAACTTATGTACTGCAATGACATGATAGTTGCATAAGGAATTGAAACTGAGAAAAACTCTACTATCATTTTCTGCAGTCACGACAACTTCAAGAAAGCGGGTGGAGACCGAGATGGTTCGAAAGAGAAGGAGAAAGCGAAACCTTTAAGTACACGGGCAGTTATTGGGAAGCACGAGGACATGGAAATTGGGATGATTGCCCCGACATCTTTGGGGAGATCTGTTATTTTCAGAAATTAGATGTAGATCAAACGTACGTATCTAACTACGTCTCCTTTAGAGAATAGATAACAACTACAATTAGCACTTGTTACAAATTAGAAACTCACTTGATGATTCCTTCTTCCTTACGAGACTGAAACGTATCGTTGATAGAGGATTGCGAATCGCAATCTCCTAAGACAAAATTTCACCCCTACTATGGTGTAAGTAGTTTCAGCGGGCGTCTATCTTGTAGGATACAACTATCGATCTCTGTATTGCACCTTACAGAGACCCTAGCAAACTTACTCGGAGAATTTTCAGAAATTGATTTTAGAGAAGAAGAGGATTGAATCAAGTCCAATCTCTCTTTCTCTTGTTTGTTTTTCTCTCGTATTGTTCCTCTCTCTCTCTCACGTCTTGTTCTCGATAACGTGTTCTCTTTTTATATTAAACCAAGAGATGATTAAACCAGGAGATGCTTAAACCAAGAGATATTTAAACCAAGAGATGCATCTCTTCGGTGCTTACAAAAACTTTATAATATATGTTAATTATATCATGTTTATGTAATTAAACACCAACAATACCCCACATTTGAATAGAAAATAAGCATCAACAATTTCTAACAAAATAGAATCAATATGCATCGGTGAAGGTGTCTTTTGGACTTGAACCTTTCCTAGCAAGCACTTATCGGATTAACTTTGTAGATAGTGAATTCTTCCTCATCTTCCTCATCTACCTCTTCTTCCTCCTCAAGTGAGTTTTGGGCTTGAGAACTATGCTGAGATACAGATGTTCGAGGTTCAGAGCTCGAGGTTGTTGCGAGACTGAAGGAGGCCCATTCGATGCAGAGGCTAGAGGTTGAGGAGGTGGACGACTTCTTGGAAGTGCGGGTGTGTTTCAAGGGTTTAGGGAGGAACCACCAGGAGGAGTGGTTCGCGGATCCTTTCCTCCTCCTCCTCTTCTCTTCCTTTTTCCAGCCATCCTTTTTCCGGCCATCAAAATTAGATATTTGAGAGAGATTAGGGATTGATTTTGAGTGAAACTGATAGAGGAATTGAGAGAGAAATCGAGAGAGGGAGATTAGGGTTTTGAGAAAGAAATTGAGAGAGAGGCGGATGGAGAAGCTTGGTCGTCGATAGAGTTTAAGAAAGGGATTAGGGTTTTGTACAAAATGGATCGAGGAAAGCCAAAATAATTTTGGTTTATGGGCCCAATTAAAACCATCGGTCACTATAGAGTAGAAAACTAGTCGCAAAATTTACCGACTCAAGCATAGTCGCCAAATTCAGTCGCAACGTAGCGACTAACAGGCGACGACAGTAATCAGTTTCAAAATATCGACGAATTGGCTACTAAATTTGTTTAATAGCCAATACGTACCAACACAGTCGCCAATCAGTCGCACTATATGGCGACTACGTTATCAGTCGTAACACATAGTCGCTAATTCCATGTATTCTTTTAGTGCATTGACTTTGTTGTAGACCTCTAGTTACACAGTAGACTTCATCTATCCGTCAACTAAAAAAAATAGACATCGTAGGGGTTAGTTTTGCAATTGACCAAGATTGACTTTCCCGAAGTAGACTACAAACGAAGTCTCTGGACACGTTGACTTTGTTTACAGTCTGTCGTGGTCATTTTTGGGATTGATCAACATTTTAATTTATTTAATTAGTAGACTTCTTTTGCAGTCAACTAATTTATTTTAAATCAATAATATTTCGGTCAAGAAGACTTCGTCCGACAGTCGTAACTAAAAAGTCCATAATTTGGTCAATTGAAAAAATACACCTTAGTAGACTGCAAACGAAGTATCCGACGGAAAGATTATAATGCAGTCTGAACCATATTTTTTTGTTTTCAAATGAAATTAAAGAGACTGAATTTTCAGTCTACGGGCTCGAAACTCGATTAAATTTGAATTGCAAAACTGACCACATAGTAGACTTTACATGATATTATGACGGTTGGACTAACAAATGAAGTCTAATTTCCTGAAAAAATCAAAGAAAATCACGAAATCTACCGGAAAATAACCTTATGGGTTGTTGTTTCGCAATGTCAAGCACCGAGGACGTTGTCTTTAGTCACCACCGAAGAAACTTAGCACCAATTTAATCACTATCCAAGAATCACGACATATAACAAGATGAACACACTTGCAAATTTTCTTGGATTAAAATGGAGAGGAGATGGAAGAAAATGAAGTTCTTATAGCATTGGATGTTATTTAAGCTCACAAATTCGGGTTGTTGTGCATTAAGAGCTTCAAATTTGGTTGTTCATGGTTGTTGAAAAATTGATGGCGGTGGCACAACCGTAAATAAAAGAAGTAGATGAGGTTATGGATGTAATAAACATTTTCGAAAGAAATTCAAATAAATCCGAAATAATGGCATTTTTGTGAATACAATGAAGGCATAAGGATCTAATTGGGAAAAAGGGGCAAATGTTGGAGAGAAAAAGAGGTGGTTAGTTTTTCAATTGACTCAAATTAGGTGGTTAGTTTTGCAAGCACCCCAAAATTCAAAGCTCATCTTTAGTATCAATCAAATAGATATGGCAAAATTTACTAAAAACATCAATGAAAGAAATATAATAATAAATATAATAATTCTTTCTTCCATGACTTGGAGTCGCTTGAAAATCACATTAGTCACTATGAATTAATCCAAGTAACTCATTTGACTTTTCAACATATTTGTAAGAGTGACGTGAATACTTAGATTCCACACAAACTTCACATTTGCTTCTATTTATTTTATTAAGATTATCTTTTGGTAATAATCCTAAATTCATCATTCTTTCCAATGAACGATAATTGACATGTCCCATTCTTGCATGTCATAAAACACTTGAATCAAGCAAGTAAATAGAAGCAGAGCTATTCCCTGCGTTTTTATTAACGTTCGGTACAACATTCAGTTTGAAAAGACCATCACATAGATAGCTTTGTCCTACATACATCCCACCTTTAGTGAGTACAACCTTATCAGATTCAAATACAATTTTAAAGCATTTGTTGCTAAGAAGTGAACCAGAGATCAGATTCTTTCGAATCTCACGAACATGGAGCACGTTTGTGAGTGCAAGTTCCTTCTCAGATGTGAGTTTCAAGACCACTTTGCCTTTTCCTTCAATCGTTGTTGTGCTTGTGTTTCCCATATACAACTTTTCTCCACCAGAACCGTGTTCGTACATTATGAACATACTCAGGTCAGAGCATACATGCTTTGTTACACCAGTGTTAATCCACCAATCATTAGAATTTGTCATCATGTTTACTTCGGATACGACCGCAGCGAACTGATTTCGAAGAGGTTTGCGTTTTTAGTATCTCCATATGATGTTCCTTCTTTCTTATGGCGACAGTCTTTGGCTCTATGGCCAGGTTTTCCACACACCCAACAAGCACCTTATGGCTTCTTCTTGAAGTTAGAACCCTTTGGTGGTATGAACGTTCTCTTAACGTTCTGGTTCTTCTTAAAGCCTTTGAATTTGGAATTGTTTCCCTCAATTATATTGGCCTTTGCTTCCATTGAAGAGAATTCAGAATTCTCGTTCTTACGGTTTTTTTCTTCGACTCAAAGTTTTAGAATTAATTGCTTGAGTTTCATATCTTCATGAATATGCTTCAGGTGGGTCTTGAAATCTTTCCAAGTTAGAGGCAATTTTTCAATAATGGATGCAACCAGGACAGTTTCATTCAGTCCCATACCTTCATCCTTCAATTCATGAGCAATTACTTGATTTTCTTCAACTTGTTTCACCACTGGGATGGTGTCACTCATTTTAAAATTCAGAAACTTTCCCACGATGAATTTCTTGGCACTTGCAACTTGAGACTTGTATTTCTTCTCCAATGACTCCCACAACTCTTTTGGACTTTGGAAAATGTGATACACATCATAGAGAGCATCATCCAAGGCATTAAGAATATAATTCTTGCACAAAAATGAGTTTTGTGTCCATGCCTCTGATGCCTTGATGATTTCATCAGAAATGTCACCTTCAACAGGTAGTTCCAGTGCTTCTGAAGTGACGTATTGTGCCAAATTCAGTGTTGTTAGATAATACAACATATTTTGCTGCCATATTTTGAAATCCACTCCTCTGAACACAAAAGAATTCTCAATGTGATTCTTCGCAGTTGCAGTAGATTGATCAATTTGATGATTCCTTCTTCCTTACGAGACTGAAACGTATCGTTGATAGAGGCTTGCGAATCGCTATCTCTTAAGATAGAATTTCACCTCTACTATGGTGTAACTAGTTTCAGCGGGCGTCTATCTTGCAGGATACAACTATCGATCTCTGTATTGACACCTTACGGAGACCCTAGCAAACCTACTCGGAGAATTTTCAGAAATTGATTTTAGAGAAGAAGAGGATTGAATCAAGTCCAATGTCTCTTTCTCTTGTTTGTTTTTCTCTCGTATTGTTCCTCTCTCTCTCACGTCTTGTTCTCAACAACGTGTTCTCTTTTTATATTAAACCAAGAGATGCTTAAACCAAGATATGCCTAAACCAAGAGATGTTTAAACCAAGAGATGCATTTCTTCGGTGCTTACATAAACTTTATAATATATGCTAACTATATCATGTTTATGTAATTAAACACCAACAAGATCACAGAAGAGCTAGCGGATTCCGCTTAGAAAGCTTCTTGATTTCATTCCAGGTAATGAGTCTTATTTTTATCGTTTTTAGTCTTTATTTTAGGATTGTAATTTGAGTCAACTAACCTATATTAGATAGATATTAAGACTATTTTTTTCACTTAGTGATTTACAGGTCTAAAGAGAGAATATTCGAAAAGAAGAGAATTTGGATCAATTAAGCATGGAAATGGGCCAAGTGTGAAGAAGTGGGCCAATCGTGAAGAAATGAAGATGGACTGATGATATCGTCCATATTTTACCCTCCATCCATATGATTTAAGTGTCGTTTTTAGAGTCTTTCTAGTGTTTTTGTAGTGTTTTACTATGTAAACAGGTCAATGTACGTTTGGAGCTTGCTAGGAGCAAAAGTAACAAAAAGGATTCATTTTGGAGCTTTTTGGGGACATTTGAAGATCAATGCGGATTCTCAGCTTTCACTAACCAGAAACACGATGTGTGTCGATCGACAGGCATTAGTTGTGTCGATCGACAGGCTACCTGAAAGCAGAGCTGTTCGAGATTTGAAGCCCAATTCGTTTCCTACTCGGTTTTGGATTTTAAAGACCGACTTAATCAAGCCCTAGACGTCCAGAAGACTTGTATATATAGTTGTTTTAGGTTTTCAAAAGAGACATCCAGACTTTGTCTAAGCTTTAGAAAGAGATATCTACTTTGTTTTAGGTTTTGAGAAGAGAGCTTTGGGGAGATCTTTCTGTTCCTGATCCTTCAAGTCCTGATTGTGAACCCCTGTTATTTCTTACTCTTAATCTTAATAATGATTTCGTTTCTATCTCTTGTGTTATTGCTTTGATTATGTCTGAGTAATTCACTAGTTAGATTTAGGGTTTTCTCACAAAGGTTTGATGGTTTGATTTAATGAATTGATTAGTTAAGGATTGTCTATCTTAATTGTTATTAATCTGAGATTGTTCTTATTGCTTATTCTTGATTGATCACCTTGAATCTGAACTTAGGTTGTTAGTCTCTGCGAAAGTAGGATTGATAGCTTGAACCTATCTCTAGATTAGCAACACTCCTGATTCACAACGACAGTTGGTTTTAGGGTCTTGTGAACATATTGAACCTGAAGTTTAAAGCTGATTTAGATTCCTTAGAATTCACAACGACAGTTGGTTTTCTGTTTCTAGATTAAGGAGTATTCACAGCGACAGTTGGTTTACTTACTTTTATGTTTGAGTTCTAGAACATTGATTAATTTATCCTGACTAATCATTCTATTTATCATTCCTGATTTCCTGAGAATTCCCTGGATCTAACGCTTTCTCTGATCTATTTACAACTCGTTTTAATATTCTGCAATTGTTTTCTTTCTTTTACATCTA
This sequence comes from Erysimum cheiranthoides, assembly GCA_011420285.2. Classification (NCBI taxonomy): domain Eukaryota; kingdom Viridiplantae; phylum Streptophyta; class Magnoliopsida; order Brassicales; family Brassicaceae; genus Erysimum; species Erysimum cheiranthoides. The sequence goes on from CM022182.2 coordinate 6,879,471, forward strand.
TTTGGTTTAGCATAATCTGAGACTTAAAGCCTATTGTGTAACTAAGTCCCTGTGGATTCGATCCCTAAGTACTACAGTTATCTCTTAATTTGAGAGAGTAGCTCAGGGTAAATTTGAGCATATCAAATTTTGGCGCCGTTGCCGGGGACTTTTTGTCTACCATTAGGTTCCAGTTTAGGATTTTGTCTAAACTTTTTCTTTTTACTTTACTCACTTTCTCTTTTTCTTTCTTTTTCTTGTGTGTTTCAGGTGCATGTCCAGTCGCATAACCAGAAGTACGCAGAATCCTGAGTTACTGAGTTATTCAACCGAACAACTTGGGAGAATCGAAAGAGAAGGAAGAAAGAACAAAAAATCAGCTGAGATGGAAAGACAAGACGCTCCGATTCTCCAGGCTGATGGGACCTATTTGAATGCAGCAGGCCAAGTTTGTGATGAACACGGCCAGATCATACCGCCAGTTGATGCGAGAGCATTGGCCGCAGCAGGAGGCAATCAACTTCCAAACCCGCACCATGTCGATCGACAGGCACCTGGCCGTGTCGATCGACAGCATGGACGAGAACAGCCTGTAGGCGCTGATGATCCTGAAAATGCTCGGACTCTTGCCGAGTACAATCGTCCAGACCTCTTCTATGCCAACCGGTCTGCCATTCGTCTTCCTACCATCCAGAGGAATGACTTTGAGCTGAAACCGGCGTTTTACACTCTTGTTGGGCAACATCCTTTCCATGGTTTGCCCAATGAACATCCGATGAACCACATAGAGAACTTTGAGGACATTGCGAGCAGCATTAAAGCTAATGGAGTCTCTATGGATTACCTGTACTGCAAGCTTTTCCCACATTCACTGAGTGGAGAAGCTTCTGCATGGTTGAAGAATCTAGAACCTGGTTCTTTAACTACCTGGGAAGAGACCAAGAACGCATTCTTATGCAACTTTTATGATGATGCGCATTCAGAGGAGCTGAGAAAGAAGATCTCTCAATTCACCCAAGGACCAGCTGAAGCCTTTAAAGCCGCTTGGGTGCGCTTTAAATCTCACCAAAAGGATTGTCCTCACCATGGGTTTAGCACCGTCCAACTTTTGGGAATCTTCTATCGTGGTATTGATTGGAGGCACCAAATGGCTCTTGACGCAGCCAGTAACGGAAATTTCAACACTCGCTACCCTACTGAGGCTATGAAACTGATTGAGAACTTGTCGCAAGCAAACAGCACCAAGAATGCTGATCTTGAGCGAAAGAAGCTAGCAGGGACTGGCAGTGGAAAAGAAATTGCTGAAGTGAATGCGAAGATTGATATGGTTGCCAATTTTCTGATGGGCAAGAAATCTGTCAACTTTGCTGACCAAGTTGAGACCATTGAGCCGGAACAACAAGGAGATGAGGAAGATGTCAACTATGTGAATGGTGTAGGTTTTCAGGGACAACGGTTTGGAAATCAGCAGGGAAACAGAGGTTACAACAACTCAAGTGGACAACGTTTTGGTTCACCAGGTTATGTTCCCAAGTCAGATTTTCAGAAGAACTTTCAGCCCAACACCAACAACTCCAGCTACACCAGGACCTATGGTAACTCTTCTTACCAAGCTCCTCCGCCTAAGAATGACGTCACAGCCATGTTCGAGCAGTTGCTAGAGGGACAAGAAAAGCTCACTGTTTCTCTAAACGGCAAGCTTGACAATGTTTACACAACTCTAAACGACAAAATCGAGGCTCTTAACACCCATGTCAAGAAGCTTGATGTTCAGGTTGCGCAGACCGCTGAGACTGTTAAACGCCAAGAGGGTTTTCTTCCTGGAAGAACCGATCAAAACCCCAAGCATTGCAATGCCATTTTGATTCGAGAAGGGGATGCAGTTTGGGAATATGAAGAGAGTGATGAAGATGAGTACGAGGAAGATACTTTTGAGGATGTTTTTGGGATCTTGACATCTAATTTGACTAGGCCACGAGCTTGGAAACGTGAAGCACTAGCTGCTGCTGCTTCTGCAAGCAACCAGCCTTTGAAGCAGTGTGTCGATCGACACACCATAGTTAGTGTCGATCGACAGGTCTCGGGAAATCAGACAGAAAGCAGAAACACACCTTCAGGTCATCCATCTACTTTCGCGAAGGGTGTCGATCGACAGACCTCTACTGCTGTCGATCGACATGCCCCGCTGAATGATCTGCCTTATGTCGTGATTCCACCATCCGTGCAGTCCACCGACTATGTTCCTAAGGTGCCGTATCCAAAGCCCAGGAGGTCTAAGCAGGAAATTGAGGATGAGAAGTGTAAGGCTATGCTTGAAAAGATCAAGACTGAGATCCCTACCAATGACAACGAAGACACTCCATCTCCAATGAAGCGTCTAGTTCGAAGAATGGTTTTGAATGGTCTAACTCCTGAGGAAGGAGCTTTGCTTACACGAGATCTCAGTGCAGTTTTCTCAGCTCAGGTGCATAAGAAGAAGCAAGAAAAGAAACAAGAAGTCGTGGTTTCCGAGCAAGTTAGTGCAGTTATTCAAAACAAGCTTCCTAAGAAGTTATCGGATCCAGGCCGTTTTGTCTTGGATTGTTCGATCTCAGAGGAACACTTCACCCATTCCCTATGTGACCTTGGCTCTAGCATTAACCTGATACCTCATTCTGTAGCCAAGAGACTTGGTACAACGGACTTCAAACCGACGAATGTCTCTTTGATTCTTGCGGATCGTTCTACGAGAGTTCCAATAGGGATCCTTGAGGATGTGCTAGTTCAAATCGGGGAGTGCACCATACCTGCTGACTTTGTGGTTTTAGACTATGACAAGGAACCACAAGACCCACTTATCTTGGGACGCGCTTTTCTAGCCACCGCGGGCGCAATCATTGATGTCAAGAAAGGTCATATGTCTCTGAATGTTGATGGCAAAGTGCTGAACTTCAATACGTTCAAACCACGGGTTTCACTTCCTGAGAATCCACCAGCCATCCTCCCAACCATTGCAATGAACCCCGAGACAAGCCCTCCGAAGACTTCACCACCACTTCCGGCAAAGAAACCTCATAAGTCGAAGAAGAAGAGAAATTCTCCAAAAGTTCCTACTTCTTCTACAAAGGATGCTGAGCCACCTCTTCTCTCTAAGTCATCAAATGCATACACGCCACCTTGGAAGTTGAGACAATCTGCGCCATCCAGCGCGCAGCAGTCACCGGATCTCTGAGAATCCGTCAAGTCGAGCTAAAGACTCAAAACAAGCGCTGAGTGGGAGGTAACCCACTATGTTTTGATTTTTGTTTTTGAATTTTTATTTTGTTTTTGATTTTTGGTTTTGGTGTTCTTTAAATTCTAAGTTTTATTTCGATTTAACTAATTCTAATTTTTGATTTTGATTTTTGTTTGATGTTTAGGAGTATACTAGGAAATAAAGGGAGATGCAGAAAAAAAAAAAAAAAAAAAAAAAAGGAACTCTCTGTCGACAAGAAAGGGTTGTGTCGATCGACACAACTTATGTGTGTCGATCGACACGCATCGCGGAAACACAAAAACCCGAGAGCTCCTTCTCTTTTCTCATTCTTCTCTTTTATTTTCTTTTGCTCCGATTTCACGAAATCCTCTTTAACTTCTTCATTTCTTGACCAAATCTTTTGATTCCAGGTGCTATAGATTCGTGATTCTCTCCTCTATCAAAGCCCTTAGTCAATTTCTCCGATCTGTGAAGTAATGGCTGGAAATCGCAAGAGAATCCGACGCGACGGCGAAGGTTCTTCTCGCAATCTGCCGCCTCCTCCGCCTCCACAAGCTCCGGCGAGCCCCTCTGCGTCATCACCACCTCCTTCTCCTCCTGTTCCTCGATTTCCATGGCCCCGAGAGGAAGGTACACCGATCTACTCCGATCGCCAATGGGCGGATAAGGTATTAACGGAATTTGAGAAACCGGAGTATATAAATAGGGAACTTAGCGATGATTGGGGTGATTATGAGACATTGCTCTACAATGGCTGGTTAGGAGTAGAGGTTCAACCCACTAGGTTCAAAGATAAGAAGCTCTTAGAGGATATGAGTATGAATTGGGCGATGAGTGCTTTGATTAGTGAGATGGGAATCGGATACGTTACGGAGCTGGATTGTGAGCTTTATCCTGATTTGGTTAGGCAGTTTATGGCCTCTGTTCGAGTTGATTATCAGCAAGAGTACGCGAGGAATGCCCAAGAAGGAACACTATCCTTCTTTGCTTTTGGGGTTCGTCATAGTATATCTATTCCAGATCTCTGTGCTCTCTATGGTTTTCGTGCAGATGGTACAGCTGTTGCACTCCCTACTGTTTTTGACAAATCTAAGGAGTTCTGGTCCGTTTTTGCTGAGGGAAGTTTTGCGACTGGAAGCTGTAAACACTCTGATATCCGGCATCCTGCATTGCGTTACCTGGTTCGTCTTGTGAGTAACACCTTCTTGTGCAAGATGGACCCAGGAACGATGAGATTAGCTGAGTTGGTTCTGCTTTACTATGCCTTGCATAATGATGTGTCTGCTGAGATTGATAGTAACATTATGGAGATCAATGTCAACATGGGAGCTGTTTTCGCGCACCATTTGGTTGATCTAAAGACCAAGCCTTTCAGTGGAAAGAGTTCTAGCAGAAGTCATAGCACGAAGAGGAAGGTTGAGAGTATAGGGAGCCTGCTTACTCCCCTGTTCCGTAGATGCAACGTAAATCTCTCCTTCACCTCTGTTGACCACTCCCGCAGGTACATGGATAGAGCCTACTTGAAGAAAGCTCATTGGATGGATAATGGTTTGACTTGGAAGTATACTAGCTCGGGAGAATCTCTTCAGGTCAAGTTGCCACAATCTCGACTGGGTATCGTCAGACATTCCATGCGACTTCTCAGTTTTGAGCCTGACCCGAGGGATGTGAGACAGCAACCTCCTACTCGTCGTCGTCGCGGTACTTCTTCTTCTGCACCTCCTTCAGCCACAGAGGATGAGCCAGCACTTCCTGAATGGCCAGCATACTCGGAGACAGAGATGGACAACCACACTTTCCAGCAGCTCATGATGAAGAGGATGGACGCTATATGGGATGTCATGAAGAAGTTCATGTGTGCTCGCCCAGCTTGCACTCGACGCCATGTCTCTGATGATGAGGGCAGCACTGAAGAAATTAGTGATTAGGATGCTACATCTGCTCTAGTTTCTTCACTCTATCACTTTTTCTCTTTTTAGGATTTTTGTCTTTTGATTTTTCACTAACTTGATTTGTCATTGATGGAACTAATGCTTATCTATTCAGGATTCTGATTTTGCTTTGATGTTTGATTGTCTTTCCACAGCTTACAGCAGGAAATTCATGTGTGAAAACTTCGACAAAACACCAACAATCTTGCAGAAATTTTGCCTCAGCTCTGTCTGTCCACGGACAGTGTGTCGATCGACACACTCCATTCCTGTCGATCGACAGCCCACGGGGTAACTGGTTCTAACTTAGCAAAAATTCCTCAATTTTCAATTCAAGTTGTCTTTCGTTTTTATCTCCGATCCTAAGACTTTTTACCACTGGGGACAGTGTTACTTAAGTCTGGGGGAGGAAAATACTGACGTATTTTTCTTTATTTTGGTTTTTGATTTTCTTTTACTAACCATTTGAGTCTTTTTCTTTTGTTTTATTGAGTCAAAATTTTGTTGAAAACTATGATCCTTTTTCTTTCGTGTTTTGCCTGGTTGACTAATGCTGCAGATAAAGTCTGATTCCGACTAATGAAAAATCCAATGAATGAGCGGTGAACCAGAGACAAACAAATTCCCATCAAGATTCATTAAAGCCGGAGCCAATTTCTGAGCTCTTCCTTTTACCTCATCAATGCGGTTAGTGTTTCTAAGAACTTGACTCTTTGTTCATACCTGACAGCTTACGTTGAAAACAATGGTACCCCTTTCCCCTAGTCTAAAAAAAAAAAAATATTTATTGCTTATAAAAGACGAGATGATTTCCTGCGAGCTAGAGGGTAGATGCGAATCGATGATCCCATTATTCTGCTCTTGTCTGGAATGATCGCGCAGGGTTGTTAGAAGAGTAGGTAAATTATTATCGATGATCTCATTATTTCACCCTGAAGTTTCTAAAAAGAAAAAAAGAATACATGAGTGTGCAAAAGAATAAGTCTGGGGGAGAGTAAGGTTATTCTGCGTTGGATATGTTGAGTTTTGATGGTAGAGTACAGTGAATGAGTCTAGAAGGTTCTGGTACATTGGCTACATTGATTGAGACCCGGTGATGAAGGCTTTCTTGATGAATGAGTGGAGATGTTTTGGGAGTTTCTTGGTTTCATTGTGATTTCAGCGGAGAAGTACATGGAGGTTCGTTTTAGACTTGTCTGTTAGGCATATGGATTTGGTTCGAATGACTAAGGCAAGGCATTAATGGCAAAGGTGAGTTTTCGTGTTTTCAAACCTCTTTCCACAGGTTTAGTTTCTGTTTTGCTTGAGGGCAAGCAAAAGCTAAGTCTGGGGGAGTTGATATAGTCCATATTTTACCCTCCATCCATATGATTTAAGTGTCGTTTTTAGAGTCTTTCTAGTGTTTTTGTAGTGTTTTACTATGTAAACAGGTCAATGTACGTTTGGAGCTTGCTAGGAGCAAAAGTAACAAAAAGGATTCATTTTGGAGCTTTTTGGGGACATTTGAAGATCAATGCGGATTCTCAGCTTTCACTAACCAGAAACACGATGTGTGTCGATCGACAAGCATTAGTTGTGTCGATCGACAGGCTACCTGAAAGCAGAGCTGTTCGAGATTTGAAGCCCAATTCGTTTCCTACTCGGTTTTGGATTTTAAAGACCGACTTAATCAAGCCCTAGACGTCCAGAAGACTTGTATATATAGTTGTTTTAGGTTTTCAAAAGAGACATCCAGACTTTGTCTAAGCTTTAGAAAGAGATATCTACTTTGTTTTAGGTTTTGAGAAGAGAGCTTTGGGGAGATCTTTCTGTTCCTGATCCTTCAAGTCCTGATTGTGAACCCCTGTTATTTCTTACTCTTAATCTTAATAATGATTTCGTTTTCTATCTCTTGTGTTATTGTTTTGATTATGTCTGAGTAATTCACTAGTTAGATTTAGGGTTTTCTCACAAAGGTTTGATGGTTTGATTTAATGAATTGATTAGTTAAGGATTGTCTATCTTAATTGTTCTTAATCTGAGATTGTTCTTATTGCTTATTCTTGATTGATCACCTTGAATCTGAACTTAGGTTGTTAGTCTCTGCGAAAGTAGGATTGATAGCTTGAACCTATCTCTAGATTAGCAACACTCCTGATTCACAACGAACCTGAACTTTAAAGCTGATTTAGATTCCTTAGAATTCACAACGACGGTTGGTTTTCTGTTTCTAGATTAAGGAGTATTCACAGCGACAGTTGGTTTACTTACTTTTATGTTTGAGTTCTAGAACATTGATTAATTTATCCTGACTAATCATTCTATTTATCATTCCTGATTTCCTGAGAATTCCCTGGATCTAACGCTTTCTCTGATCTGTTTAAAACTCGTTTTAATATTCTGCAATTGTTTTCTTTCTTTTACATCTATTTGGTTTAGCATAATCTGAGACTTAAAGCCTATTGTGTAACTAAGTCCCTGTGGATTCGATCCCTAAGTACTACAGTGATCTCTTAATTTGAGAGAGTAGCTCAGGGTAAATTTGAGCATATCAACCGATCGATCTGACCCGTGGATCGATCGGTCCGATGAAGGCCGAAGCCCAAGCCCAAGAAGGACGCGAGACCGACCGATCCAGCCCACGGATCGATCGGTCTGCTTTTGCCGACTCTCCAAGGATTTTCATTTTTGTTCTTTCCATTTCTTGCTCTCCCCTTTTCATATATAAGGAGGGCTCGACCTTGTATCTCACACACCACAATTCATTCTACAGCTTTTAAGTTTGTAAGAGATCTCGAATCTCAATACATTCTTTAGTTTTATTTTTAACTTTAGTTCTTTAATAAAGATGTTTCCTTTTATGATCATCTTTGTTCTTGTTTCTATGCTTGAGTAGTTTCCTTATTAGGCTAGGGTTTTTCTGAAGGGATGTGACCGATTGTTAGGTTGTTAGTTTGAGAATTTATTTTATAGTTCTTCTTCTATGTTGTTCCTAATGCTAGGACTTGAGTAGCTAACTTGTTCTATGAATTTAAGTTGATTAATCGTGACATCAGAAGTGTTGTTTAATCTCCGGAACTTAGCATAGTCGAGCAAGGTGATCCATGGCCAATGATGGTTGAAGTCATGGCACCTTGTGAACATATCAATCTTGTTTGTTAATGTTAGTCTTACTTTGTTAGGATCAAACGATGGTTTAGGTTATGATTTAGTATTGCTAAGTTAGGTATTTACGCGATAGCGACTTACCTTTATAGTCGTGAATTGAGTTCAAAAACGTTTTTTAATATTTCCAATTAATTGATTTAATTGTTTTGTCACATCCCAGATGATTTCCCTATGCCTAACATTTATTTATTATTATTGCTTTAATTATTTACTCGTTAGGTTGATAGAAAAACAAACTCTTATTTTATTTTGTCTTAGCTTAATTTAATATATTAATTTTAAAGTGTATCTCTGGTCTATGTGGATTCGACCCTAAAGTATTACGATGATTATCGTATTTGATCCGGCATAATATATTCTAGGTTTATTATTTGACATTGTGACACACGATCACCAGGTAACTATATAACTCATCCTACCAGCTCTTGTATCAGCAAAACATTATTCTGTCCATAGAACCCGAACCACCAAAGCCTAGTGTCGTCGTTTCAAAACAAAAACAAATTTTTTTAAAAAATTTTTGGTTTCTTTCATCGTATCTGTTTAAGAGAATATCTCCATCCGGACCGCAATGGAGTTGTTTACACAGTAGTTGGTTTCTTTCATCGTATCTGTTTAAGAGAATATCTCCATCCGGACCGCAATGGAGTTGTTTACACAGTAGAATACGTCTTTGGACCATGGATCAACAAGTTCATCTTACTTCTCTGCATGAAACAAGGCGTAGAACTAGTTCAGAATTCAGAAAGTCTCTTGGTTATACTTTTGTAATCCTTATCTCCTAAAGGGTCCTCCTTCTTTTGAGTCTTAAGAGTGTCACTATCCTTGAAAAAAAAAAAAAAAAAAAAAAAGAGTGTCACTATAAAGTCCTTATCTCCTCTCTTCCTCTTTTCATTCTCTATCTTCCCTCGTTAAATAGCTGAGATTAAGTGTAGGTTTGGTCATCATACATTTGAACAATTTCATTTGCTGATACAAGAGTTGATAGGATGAGTTATATAGTTACCTGGAATGAAATCAAGAAACTTTCTAAGCAGAATCCGCTAGCTCTTCTGTGATCTCCCCAAAGATGTCGGGGCAATCATCCCAATTTCCATGTCCTCGTGCTTCCCAATAACCGCCCGTGTACTTAAAGGTTTCGCTTTCTCCTTCTCTTTCGAACCATCTTGGTCTCCACCCGATTTCTTGAAGTTGCTGTGACTGCAGAAAAACCAACCAAAAAATATTCATTATTAAGAAGAACAAAAGAACTTCATATTATATATATATATTCAATTTTCACAATTATGTTTGAATAAATGTCATTTTAATGTTTTGATTATGTTAGTAGCATTAAATTTACCGTTACATTTGAAGAATTTAGTTACAGTGGTAATACAAGAAATGTTAAAAAAAAAAAATTATTAGCTAACTGTCCATTAAACATCTTATATAAGTGTATGCTACCTCTAAAAGTTTTTCATGTGAATCTAGTTTTGTTTCAACATGCCAATAGGTTCATAACAAAAAATAATTGATATATCATTAGGTGGTTACAAAATATTATGTTAAAAAATGTGAAATAAATATGAATATATTTAGAAATGCATGATAATATAAAAAAAATCATATTTTTTTAAAAAAAAAAATTCAGATAAATAAATTTGAAAAAAAATAAGTAAACTTTCTTAATAGAATACTGCCTTCAACTTGAAATTTATGTTGCTTTGAGACATACTCAATCTTCTTTGTGTTTTTTTCTTTGTCTTTTGTTTTCTTGATTCTCTCCTTAATCCCACTACACAAGTATCAAATTCATTTTTGAGTGAATTAAATTCAGATATATAAAGATTGATATATTCAATTTTTTTTGAAAAAAGAAAACAAAATGAACATTTCAGTATCATTTTGTTTAATTATGGTTAGTAATAAATTTTATTTTTTGGTTCGGTGTAATTGTTACCTCATAGAACCAATATAGATCCGGTTCCACTAAATTTTTAGTTTGGGTTTTTTGGTTTAGACATTAAAAAGATTAAGGTAAAATATTGTGCCGGCGGGATTCAGACAAACTTGTTACGTATGTATTTGGACAATTCATTCAAAAAAAAAAAACAAAAAAAAACAAAAAAAATGTATTTGGACAAACCGTAAACCAATGCACACACAAGTAATTATGATCGATCCTAAACCATTGCAACTTAACTAAGCCCTTTTAAACTTAGACAGAGATGATTTAGGTTCAAAACATTTTTGGAACAAGGCTACGGTCCATTCAGTTTCGAGGTGACGTAGTTAAAACTTGATATCCCAATTCCTAATGATATTTTGAAACTTGATGAAATAACAAAAATAGAAAAATTAAACTTAGAAAAGGTGAAGTGTATTTTACTTTTTCATCTGAAATACGAGATACAACATATACTTAACTTGAAGAAGAAAAATACGAAAATGTGAAAACAGTACGACTGTTTTCACTTTATTTATAACAACAACGTAGATCAGGCTAAAACACATAATTATTATAGAAACATAATTGCACCATTATAGTAAGGAACCGATTTTCTTATTTAGTCTTATGAGAAGATCAAGCGCATCTGAAACCAGTTGGGGGATTGACACCGCAGGTATTAAGAAGTTGACCAAGTCTGACAGTGAGGTTCACTAGATTGAGGATACTGACTCTAACGGCATTGCAGAGGCATACAGAGGCCACAGAGGCGTCAAGCCCAGCCACGAGAGTGCAGCATTGGCTTACACTTCGAGGATTGATGAACACGTTGAGGCCAAGCACGTTGACACAAGCTTGAATGTCTCTGGGACACGTCGGAGCTCGAGGTGGTGGAGCCTGGGCCACGGTGAAGCCAAAGAAGACGAGGTTGATGGTGAGGACGAGAGCTATCGTGTTTTTCATCATGTTTTTCGAAACCATGTTTTGAAAAGGCTGATTAAGCTCTCTTTTTGTTTTGGAGATGAGTGTTGTGAGTATTTTGGGGAGGTGAGGGCTTGTATTTATAGTTAAAACTTAAAAGAAAGAAAAAAAGTTTGGCTGATTGAAGAATTCGCTTACATCTAATTAAATGCCAACTGAACTGATTACATATTTGGTTAATGAACTAATGTGATATTTGGTCCCACAACTAGCATGCATAAGTTGTACGGTTAGAGGAGAGGTTTGGCAAGTAACATTTCCTCGTAAATGTACGTTAATCTATATCTAACAAAGTTGTTTATTCCTGAATCCTGCTGGACACATTTGTTTTTTTCTTTCCCTTTTTTCTATTAAATTTTACATTTACCGAATTGCTGCTTACTCTGTAAAATATGTATGTGAGGACATTTACCTAAGTACGTTAATCTCTATATATATTAATTGATGGTGAAAACGTCATCCGGTTAATATTTTTGACCCACTTCAAACCAAGATGACTAATCAACCAACATGGGATAAAGTGATTCTACGCTAACGCGTTTGTACATCGCAAGTGAGACTCAATTTTTATTTTTTACTGCTTTATGCTTTAGCGGCATTTCATAAAAGCGGAGTAGTATTTTCCTTTGTATTTTTTTTTTTTTAACTCTCAAGATATATAAACCCATCCACAGTATTTAACTATTTATAATGGAAATCTACCATATAAGTTTAGTATATATGTTTTAAACACTACCGCATAAGGTACCAAAATTAGTTTGGGTTTTGGTTTAAAATGTATTCTTTCTGTCCCATAAATAAATGATGTTTCTTAAGTTAAATATTATATATATTTTTTGAATAAAATATTTTATATTTTACTTCTAAATATAAAGATTACGATTATTTTTGAATTATTCTTGAAGTATAGGATTATTCTTAATACTTCCTTCATTTTTTATTTACTTGTCATTCTAGAGAGTTTCACATACATTAAGAATTTGCATAATTTAACAACTTCAACCTCAAAAATAATTTATTGTGTTAGTTTATAAGGTTATATTTGGAAATTCATTACAAAAGTTACAATGAAAAATGAGAGTGACAAGTGATTTAAAACAAAAAAAATATCTCTAGAATGACAAGTAATAAAAATCAGAGGAAGTATATTATTATAAGAAATTATAAAGTCATAATATTTCAGATATTTTCATTTTGATTTTTTTTTTCGATAATAGAAGTGATTCGATGCAATGTTTTATCAAATTTAAGATGGAAAGAGTATAAATATTGTATAAATGTACCATCCATTAATATGTTTTGTTCAAAAGAGATTAAATATAAAAGGCATGAACAATAAAAGTACCCAATATTCTTCTGTCAATAAAGATTTGGTTTTAAGCTCTCTTTGTGTGTTTGAGAGAAGTGTCGAGTGGTAAGTTTGGGAGGTGGGTGTATCCATAGTTTTTTAGAAGGTTCGGTTGGATGTGGTTTAAGAAATCTCTAACGTCTAGCTATAAAAAGTCAACTGAAATAGTTATTAAGGGTTTATCACTAACCAAGTCTCTTCATGGATAAATTTAACTTCTGGCCTTACAAGTAGCACGAGTTGCATCTTCTCAAGGATATTAAATCTCAATATATCTAAGCCTCATCTAGAGACTAGATAAGAAGTTTGGCGCGCAAGGAACATTTTGTCAATCCCCAAAACAATAAATATCGGCCATAGCCTTACAATAGATACTTTAGGGTAATATAAAAAATTTGCTTAGTCTACAAATTGATCAAGGTTTGGCAATGAAATTTATGAAAAAGTTTGGCTCAGTTAAAGTCAAACTCCACAATCCATAAGTTACTTTAGTCGGTTATATATATGCAATACTATCATCCGTATTGTCAATTATTTTATGTGGTTTTCAATTGATATCCAAAGTTCTTTTGGTATTAAGGATAATCTGGATAGCCAATAATTACGAATACATATATTTAGATTTCCTTTTCGTTTGATATTTACATATCTGTAAGTTCGTATTTTGAAAAAATCACATAATCAATAACACAAATCATTCATATTTGATATTCTTATGTCATGGTATCAGATTCAGGTTGATACTTGATATTATCTAATGTTCTTTTCAACTGGAATATTGCAACAATTTAGTAGATAATTTAGTAGATTTTTGAAAATATACGGATGAGCATTTTCAGTATCATTTTGTATAATCCTGGTTAGTAATTAATAGCTATGCCACTACAAAAAAAGCGGTGTTTAACGTCAGTTATATATGGAGGTGACGTCGGTTATAAACAGACACTAATAATATTGCATCACTTACTCAACCGACGTGTTAGGGCATTGATAATGGTAGAACACCATAAGGTGTTCTAAGTGTTAAGAAATTAATATAATATTGTAAGAGGTTTAGTTTAGATCTTTTGTGAAATGAATTGATTATTGGTAGGATCGATTTCTTAGTAATATTTTAATAATTTAAAAATATTTAACTTAAAAATGTTTTTAAAAATTTAAAAAATAACATTTAAGTAGAAAATATAAAACTTATAGTAAAATTTATATGAAATTAAAATGAAACACAAAATACAATTCCAAATTATTAAGAAAAAAAAAACTAAAGATAAAAATGAAAACTTAAAAACACACAAACATATTAATTAATTGAAGTACACACACATTTTATTTAGTAAATACAAAGTTTTAAAACCGTATTAATCATCTCCAAATTGATTCCATATATTCTCAATCAAATCCTCTTTTAATTGGTGATGTGCTTGGCTATCTTCAATTCTTGTGTGACCATCACCTAAATCCTCGAGATTTGAAGGCATTTCGACTGAAAAGTTATGAATCGCGGTTCGTTCGAATTCTTCTTCGTTGCTGAGGGTGTATGAATCTCGTTCATCTTCGACAATCATATTATGTAGTATGAGACATGCTCTCATAATATATGCTATTTTGCCTTTCTCCAATATACGACATGGATTTTTAATAATGGCGAACCTTGATTGGAGGACTCCAAATGCACGCTCAACGTCTTTTCGTAAACTTTCTTGACGTTCTGCGAACAATGAATGTTTCGGATTTTCCGGTTGTGGGATGGATTTCACAAATGTCGCCCATTCGGGATAAATATCATCCGTCAGATAGTAAGCCAAATTATACTCCATTCCGTTGACATGGTACTTCACTTCAGGAGCTCGCCCATAAATAATGTCATTAAATACAGGGGATTGAGCAAGAACATTTAAATCGTTACTCGTACCTGGCACACCAAAAAACGCGTGCCATATCCAAAGATCTTGTGAAGCAACCGCCTCCAAAACAATTGTTGGTTTTCCGTGGCCTCGTGAATACATTCCTTTCCAAGCGGTTGGACAATTCTTCCACCTCCAATGCAATAATCGATGCTTCCAACTATCCCGGGAAAACCCCGTTGTTCTCCATAATAGAGTAGCCTTCGAAGATCCTCTGGTGTGGGTCGTCGTAGGTATTCAGTGCCAAACAAGTCAACTATTGCGACGACGAAATGTTCCAAACATTTACGAGCCATTGTTTCACCAATACGTACGTATTCGTCAACACCATCCGGCGAACCCCCATATGCTAATAATCGTATTGCTGCAGTACATTGTTGTAGCGGTGATATACCGTTCCGGAAGGTTGCATCCTTTTTTGGTTGAAAATATGGCATCCTCTCCAGCAAATCGATTCACAATACGAATGAACAATGACTTGTTCATGCGAAAACGTCTCCGAAATAGATTCTCTGTGTAAGTCGGATTATCACTAAAATAATCGTTCCACAAACGAGTGTGCCCTTCTTCCCGATTTCTTTCGATATATCTACGTTTCTTCTTTTCGGTCCAAATTTCTTCTTCAATAGCATCAAGTTGATTTTGAGGGTCAGGACCGACCGATCCTCCTTCAGACCGATCGGTCCCCACTGCGAATTCAGGTGTTTCTGACCTATTTTCGAATGATACTGGTACACATGTTGTTGTAAGGGCTGATGTGGTTCCCTACAAGACAAAGAAACCTTATCCGCCTGTTTCTAAGACGCAACTTGATGCGAAGACGTACAACTGGTTCAAAGAAGTCACAAGCAAGATAACCAAGGAGCTTACACTCTCTGAAGCGTTGGAAGAACTACCCTTCCGGAGGAAGATTTTTTGAGATGTGGTTGATGGAAATGATGCAATCCTAGAAATATCCATGACTCATCAAGGATTGGTTCAAGGAAAATCAAGATCAAATTATAAAGAAGTTTCTAGAAGACAATCAATTCATGGATATATCAAGAAAGTGTCTAGATACAAAGAACCAATCTCCATCAATGATGATTGATAAAATCTCTCAAATTTATTCTTGATTGATTTATGTAATTAATTTGATTTATTTTGTATTTATGTTATAGATTTGTAAATTGAGTCTATATAAGCTCAAGTTTCCCTGCATTGTAAAGATAGAGATTTTTGGAAAAATATAAGGAGAGAGTTTCTCACTTTTAAAAGCTTAGGCTTTTGTTTTACTTGTCTTTTCTATTGTGTGTGATTCCTTTAGAAAACAAGTGAAATCTTTATCTTTGTGTGCGATTCACTTAGATATTGATTTGTGTTCTTATCACAAAGTCATTCCGCAACTTTGTGTGGCGAACTTCAATCCACCATCACTTCCATTCATTGATCCCACACGAGAGAAGCGACCGCCATCGTGTTAGATCTCCATCTTCGACCATCTTCTCTTCATCACGAGCCGGTGATCATCCTCGTCTGAAGCCATCTCTATCCCGATACAAGTACTCACCACCGAGTCTTGCATCATCTGGTATCAGAGCTAAAAGCTCCTATCTCTTATCGTTTTATTTCGGTTTTATTTAAAAAAAAAAAGAAAAAAAAAAACATTTTTTTGTTTTAATTAATTTGTTTAAAAAAAAAATTTTTAAAAATACTTTGTTTTGATTTGCTAAATTTCAGTTTTATTTAAAAAAAACAAAAAAAAAAATTCATTATCTGTTTTATTTAATTCGTTTTAAAAAAAAAAATCTTTGTTTTGATTTGTTAAATTTCAGTTTTATTTGAAAGGAATTAAAAAAAAAAAAAATCCTTTGTTAATTTCGTTTCAAAAAAAAAATGCACACTTTTGTTTTAGTTTTGAGGACAAAACCTTTTCAAGAAGGAGAGAATGATGCAATCCTAGAAATATCCATGACTCATCAAGGATTGGTTCAAGGAAAATCAAGATCAAATTATAAAGAAGTTTCTAGAAGACAATCAATTCATGGATATATCAAGAAAGTGTCTAGATACAAAGAACCAATCTCCATCAATGATGATTGATAAAATCTCTCAAATTTATTCTTGATTGATTTATGTAATTAATTTGATTTATTTTGTATTTATGTTATAGATTTGTAAATTGAGTCTATATAAGCTCAAGTTTCCCTTCATTGTAAAGATAGAGATTTTTGGAAAAATATAAGGAGAGAGTTTCTCACTTTTAAAAGCTTAGGTTTTTGTTTTACTTGTCTTTTCTATTGTGTGTGATTCCTTTAGAAAACAAGTGAAATCTTTATCTTTGTGTGCGATTCACTTAGATATTGATTTGTGTTCTTATCACAAAGTTATTCCGCAACTTTGTGTGGCGAACTTCAATCCACCATCACTTCCATTCATTGATCCCACACGAGAGAAGCGACCGCCATCGTGTTAGATCTCCATCTTCGACCATCTTCTCTTCATCACGAGCCGGTGATCATCCTCGTGTGAAGCCATCTCTATCCCGATACAAGTACTCACCACCGAGTCTTGCATCAGAACTGAAGATCTTGAAGAGATTGGTGCGTTCTTAGCTAAGCAAAGGGACACTCTCACTCTGAACCTCACTAAGGTGTTGAAGCGGGATGATCCTGGCAAGTTTGTTGTGCCGTGTTCAATTGACGGAGAGGTTTTCATGTCTAAGGCTATTGCAGAGAGGTTAGGACTCACTGATATGAAAGCTTCTCAGTTATCTCTCAAGTTTGTGAATGCTTCCACCATAACTCTAGAGGGCTTCATTCATAACTTTAATGTCCGCGTTGGAAGTTGCTTGGTTCCCACCGATTTTCACTTCATGGAGATGACCAAAGGTTCTATTATGCCTTTGATTTTTGGGAGACCCTTCCTTGCAACAGTGAGTGCAGTTGTTGATCTACCTACTAAGAGGATCACCTTCTCTAACATCGATGAGTATATTTTCTACAACGCAACTCCTTCCAATGAAGCTATACACCGTGGCTGTTCTCTCACCATAGACAATGAGAAGAAGCTAGATGTCATGTTGGTAGGAGACCTTGGTGATAAGAATGATGTCAACGAAGTCCTGGATGGAGACACTCATTCTTCTAAGAAGCAATCCGAGAAGCTCAAGAAGAGAGACAAGCCAAAGATTGAGAAATTGGTGGACGATTCTCAAATCACTTTGGTACTACAAAGATGTGTCGGAGACACCATTGAGTACAAGGTGAAGTGCAAGGGACGATCAAAGCCTCTCTCTAAAGTCAAGGCCATCTTCACTCCGGAGGTTAAAGAGAAAGGCCAAAGATCAATGGATGGTATGTTGAGCACGGTTCTTCAGTTTAGAGCAATCGGTGGGAGAGCTTGTTTTTGGGCGAGTTCTCATTCTCACGTCACTAGCTGCCTTGAACCAAAGTCAAACTAACGACTTTAAACAAGCGCTAATGGGAAGCAACCCATTGAATTTCTACATACTTCCCTTTCTTTATTATTTTTCTTTAATTTTTTTTATTTCTACGCTTTTATTTTGGTCACGTCGGGTGTTGAGTGTTTTCAGGAATAGATACTAAACGCAGAAGATGCGAATTTAAATGTTTCAAACACTGGAGACCGATCTGTCCTGACGTCAGATCGATCGGTCCCCTAGAGATTGACAAAGTCCGAGACCATAGAAGATCAGGACCGACCGGTCCCTCTCTAAGATCGATCGATCCCCTGCTCCTAGCAGTATTGGGACTCATGTCACGTTGTCCAGACACACCAAACAGTTGATCACTGGTTTTTCTTTCCTTTTCTTTTAGCTTTTGATTTTCTTATATGTATATTATAACTATCTTTCGTTGTCGGTTTCAATTCTTCCTTTGGTTTTTTCTTACACACCGGGATGGTGTGAATTAAGTCTCGGGGAGGAATGTAACCATTGTACTAATATTTTTATTTCTATCTTATGTCCTTTTATTATTATTTGAGTCGTTTTATTGAGTCAAAATGGTTCAAATTTGGAACTTTTTTTGTGAATCGTGTGTTCGTACTAACATCTACTATCCATCATGACTATCTTTATCGTAGAACCGAAGATTGGAACACCATTAGCCGAACAACTCACCAGAAGTCCCTATCTCTTGGAAATCTGATTGACATGTCGTTGACTCCACCATTGACAAGACGTGAATTTGGACTTAATCTTCTCAACTTGGGGCTTGGTATACATCGAGCGCGACCTCTGACTCAAACTTTCTGAGACGCGCATAAATTCGAAAAAAGTATGGTTTCCCTCTCTCTTCTTGATGGGGCTGGAATTAGCCTCACTAGTTTCACCTAAACGAATCTAGGTTTTTAACCTTAGGTGACAACAATTGATTGGGTTGCAAGTGCACAACCTATCGCTTGTAGTACTTAAGGGTCGATCCACAGAGACTACGAGTGCACGACGAGCTTGGGGAAGAGGATAGGCTAAGACCAAAATAAGAAAAGGGGGTTGTAAGTAACTAACGTAAAGAAAGCAAACATAAAGAAAGAAAGCGTTGGGCAGTCTGGGAGTTCTCAGGGGTTCACGGTTCTCACAACATAAAGAAAGCAAAGAAACAAATCGTTAATGAATCTCCAACTCAAACACTATTATGAACTCACCCACGTTCGTTTGATTAACCCCTAAACTCCATAGACCCGATAGTGTCCGCAGTCACCCTCTCTTGGAGGCATGAAGTCAACATTAAAGATCAAGTTGGATAAGTTCACGAAGTCTACCCAAATCTCAAGCACACAGGAGTATAAGGTCGTTCGGCTACTAGGCTAGGTCCGATGCTATTATGAGTTTTTGACATATAATATGCAATCTCAAATACCATATGCATCAAGATCTACAGTCTCTCAGCATTACGTGTTAAAATAAACCTAGAAAAATAAACATTAAATAAACGAATTATGAATCTAGCGACCTAAAGCGATCGAACCATGAATCCCCTTTGAATTATCTCATAAACCCAACTAAAAGAACTACTCGCACATATTAGGGTTAATTATCAAAACAAGAATGAAAAGAATCATAACCAGCAACGTATGAATAGATCTATATAAAAAAAGAAGGTTCAGAGGTTCTCTCTCAATAACAAGTATAGAGATTGAAGATCTTCTCCTAAACAAAGTAAAAGCGAAGAAACGAAAAGATAGAGAAACTCAGAGAAGTTAACGAAGAGAGATGCTTGGTGAGACGTCCAAAGGACGCTCTCCAAGTCTTCTTGCTGCTTCTCCAAGGCGGCTGGTCTCGAATCAGGCGTCTCCTCTCCTTCTCTCCTAAGCCATGTCGAAACCCTAGCCCTTAGAGGCATATATATAGGTTTTGGTGCTCAGAATTAGGGTTAGGGTTTCCTTCCTCGAGTTATATTCTTGGGCCAAACGAACTGGGCTTTATGTTGCACTTCTTGGGCTTTGAGGCGGCTAAAAACAAGTCTTGGCTGCACACACGGGCTCCCATCGTGCGTTGGTAAGGCACTTTGCCGCACGGCCCTTGCTTGGTCGTGCGCCTGGACAGGTCGGTCTTCAAACGATCATAACTTCTTATTGACAACTCGGATTTGGTCGATTTCAGTTGGTGGTGAATCTTGACTCTCTAAGATTTCCAATGATACCAAGATCTCCCAATTTGGTTCAGGACAAGGTCTTAAACGAATTCCAAACTTCTGATGTTCCGAAACTGTCCTACAAGTCCTTTTGCTCCCTTTTGGTCCCTTTTTCCATAAAACATGTAAAACCTCTTCGTTCTTGCAAATACTAAGTTATTGGCTTATATGCATTAGAAATGCATCTAAACCATTTTAAACACCATAAGAAAACATAGTAAAAATGGGCGAAAAACCCATGTTATCAACTCCCCCAGACTTAAACTTTGCTTGTCCTCAAGCAAACAAGAATGTAAAGCCATGGAAGAGAGGTTTGAAAACGCGGGAACTACTCTCCTATCATCAGAGACCGTGGGCTAAACGATGTCCAGAGGATTTCTAATAACAAAAACTCAAGTTAGAACATTCTCACCATAGTCCCACAACTTTCTCGACTCTGATCCGTCGACTCCATACCTACAAAAGAACTCAGACTTCACGTCAATCAACTCTCTACATTCATTAAAAATTGGCGTGGCTCTCTCATTCAAAGGATATCATTCAGGGTAGACGGCGCTTGGTACTGGGAGGCATTTTGTGTTTAGGGGTGGAGTTAAGAGTGTTTAGGGTTACTAGGCAATTGCGAGAATGCAAGATATTATACAAAACCGCAAGAGAGAATGGACCAGTTGATGTCCACGGTTTTCAACCCTTCTTCACTCGACTCTTGTTCTTCTTCCTGAGAATCCCCCAGACTTAGATTTTTCTGTGGGTCTCTACCGCTCGTCTTTCCTTTTGAATGGTTCCTTGCACTCCTATTGGTCTTTTTCTTCGTGCCCCTGAGACTTTTCCATGAATTCCAAAGTATGCACGGTTGTAGCCGCGACATCCCTTGGCTCACTTCCGCGGCTCCCGTAAAGTCCAAAGTGTGCACGGTTGTAGCCGCGACACCCCTTGGCTTACTTCCGCCTTCCCTATTCTTTCTTTCTCTTTTTTTTTTTTTTTTCGAAAAGGGGAAGTGGTACACTAGTCTCAAGAGTTCACGCATTTTACCTTAAGTTTAGCGGATCCAATAGGTTGCTTATTTTCTCCATCTCAGCTCTATGCACCGACTCTGGCTTCCTGTAACCCTCTTTCTTCTTGATTGAAAACCGCGTCGTTCCTCTCTCTCCGGTGTTTTTGCACATAACTGCTAGAACAGGAAAGAAAAGAGAATGCATGAGGTCTGAAATGAGGTTAAGGTTAAGGGTGGGAACCACTAAAAATGAGTGGCCATTCAGGATCATCGAAAAAAGATTGGTAAAAAGATGATGTGATGTCCTGAATGTATCCGCTCATTTCCCTGATCTAACACCTAGAATAAGAGAAAATTAAAGTCAGGTTAAAGTCTAAATAAAATAGAGTTAATGTCAGTTCCATCTGAATCTCCATAGAATGAAATCTTCGGGGAGCGATCTGGTTGTAATGTTCTGGGTATTGTCCGCTCTAAGTGAATCCTGCAAAAGTTGTCACTCAGAAAATGATGTAGAACACTGTAATGGTCGTAATCAAATTCGAAAGAAAATGATTAGTCATCATTTGATAAGGTCCTAATTCCCTACTAATTTTGACTCAATAAAATGACTCGATAAAACTCGATATTGATGTAAAAAGTGGAAAATTTCGCAAGTCAACAGAAAGAAAGTAGCACCTTAGTAAAGGATGGAACATCCTTCCCCCCAGACTTAAATCGAACCGTCCTCGGTGAGGAATGATGATATTAAGTATATGGAAGTGAAAGATTAAAGTTTAAGAACAATGTCACCTTGTTTGATAGAAATGGAATGGTGGATAGGTTGGTATCTCCCCCAGACTTGAATTGTTGCCAATTCGTATCTAGTGGTGATGGTGGTTGATGGACACAAGGTTAATCGAACTTCTTCTTCTCTTCTCCTTACTTGCTTGTAATCGAATGAACTTTTTAGGGTTCATCGAATTCTCCGTATAATCTCCTTTTGTATTTTCTTGTTACAAAACCTAAAACCATTAATAAGGAATTAGAAAACCAAAAACCAAAAACAAAATCCTAAAATAGATAGATAGATAGATATATGTATGTAGATTGCATGGTCATGGCAGTGATTGTATGTGATGCATTTGTAGTTTGCGCGGAAAGGATGAAGAACATGGCCTTGACGGATGGTTGGGCTGTCGTGGGTTAGAGATACGATCGTGAGTTGGCTTGAGACCGCGGGTTTGCAACCCGTGCAAGAGGTTGGTCGGCCCGATCATCCCCGAACTTACCCGTCCGTCGAGTGCACTGGCCGCATGCTCGGTCCTCGACCGTGCGGTCGATGGCCTTGTTGCCGTGGGCTAGAGACTCGGTCATGCGGCAGGGACTGGGTCGCCAGATCTTAAAGACCCTTCCGTGTAGCGACTTCATTTCCCTGCGTACTTCCTTTCGACAAAGAGAAGAAGCACATCAAAGCATAAGGCATAAACAAAACCAAAAACCAAAAATCAAAAACATAGCCTAACGTTGCTTCTTTATAGTCATTAGCTTGACGATATTTCCTCACGGAATGGTGATCCAATGATTCAAAGGCCTTGTGGATCAGTTGTTGGAGAAGAACGGATTGGCCGGGTCGGATTGGTAGTTCCTCGGTCTGTCTGTACCGTCTTATTATCCCTTCGAAATCTTCTTGCTCAGAACTCCAAATTGAGCTCTGAGACTTGTTCTGCAAAATAGAGACTTAGATCTTTCCAATGATGTATGCCTCATCAACCAGTTCCTTGTGGTTCGTTCTCAGAAAAAGTTTGAAGTCGACCCAGCTCAGCTTCGCACTCTTCATCGATGGTCTTGTAAAAACAGTCATAACTTTCGAACCGTGATGTCGAATCACATTTCGCTTTTTCCTGAGGCTCCGTATGACTCTCTACTATCTTTCCACCAAATTTCAGATTTTTTTGGGGTGATCTGAATTTTCTTTTGCTCCTCGAACCGGGACTGGTAAGCTCTGTCTCTCCTCTGACAATTGGTTGCCTCCCATTAAGCGCTTTTGTTTTACGTTGTTAGCTCGATGTTTTGGCCTTCTCTAGGCTCGGCTCATTGAAGAACTTGTCTCGGGACAAGTCTTCTTTAGTCCTCTACTCCTTCCTGATCCTTCATCAGCTCGATCTCCTCCATGTGGTGAAGAATGTTGATCTTGTTGAACTTCCGAGGGTTGGTGTCTTCTATGTAAAGGCACATCAGGTGGCATCGTGGGTTTGTTTGGTCTTGGCTTAAAGCTCGAGTTTCTGCCAAAACCATGTTGTATACGAGAGCTTCTCCTTATGAATCCTTCTTCAGGCAAGACTTTGTAGAAATCTTCCTGCTGAAGTGGTTGGTTAGATGGTCTTGAAGCTTCGTCTTTGTTGATCGACCAGAGCTCTCATGGCCGCAGGTCGAGAGCCCGACCATGCGGTGATGGTGGCTTCGACCTCGCCATCGGAGCTCGGTCATGCGTTGGTTTAGCCTGCGGCCGCACCACCAAATCTCCTCCATGCGTCCATGGCATATGATTATGATCCTTCCGAGTGATCATGTTGCATAATGAGAGCTTGGTTTCCGCATATCTTTCCTCCTTTATAGAAAAATTTTCGTGAAATCCCCATCATGATGACGAGTTAAAGATCTCACTAAATCTTTCAAAGGATTTTTCCAAAAACGTGTTGTGCAAGTTAGCGATGTGGCTTGAGCTCCACAAGGCTGGCTTGGCAAGCGACACAAATGTCTATTATTTGGTGCATATGTGGTCCTAGGGGACCTATACACGAGCCAAACAACAAGCGAGTGGCCGGAACAAAGTAAACTCGTTCCAACGTCTCAAGCTTTGCGATCATCTGTGTGACTAGGGCGTTTTGACATATCTCAAGAGAGACGTCGAAATTCATCTCGAGGCTTCCTGAAACAAGTAAAACTAAAGAGAAAAATCAGTAGAACAATATCTTAGACTTTATCCTAGTCCTTAACTCGTGGGCAACTCAAATAGTCCCCGGCAGTGGCGCCAAAAACTTGATGGGGTTGGAATTAGCCTCACTAGTTTCACATAAACGAATCTAGGTTTTTAACCTTAGGTGACAACAATTGATTGGGTTGCAAGTGCATAACCTATCGCTTGTAGTACTTAAGGGTCGATCCACAGAGACTACGAGTGCACGACGAGCTTGGGGAAGAGGATAGGCTAAGACCAAAATAAGAAAGGGGGTTGTAAGTAACTAACGTAAAGAAAGCAAACATAAAGAAAGAAAGCGTTGGGCAGTCTGGGAGTTCTCAGGGGTTCACGGTTCTCACAACATAAAGAAAGCAAAGAAACAAATCGTTAATGAATCTCCAACTCAAACACTATTATGAACTAACCCACGTTCGTTTGATTAACTCCTAAACTCCATAGACCTGATAGTGTCCGCAGTCACCCTCTCTTGGAGGCATGAAGTCAGCATTAAAGATCAAGTTTGATAAGTTCACGAAGTCTACCCAAATCTCAAGCACACAGGAGTATAAGGTCGTTCGGCTACTAGGCTAGGTCTGATGCTATTATGAGTTTTTGACAGATAATATGCAATCTCAAATACCATATGCATCAAGGTGTACAGTCTCTCAGCATTACGTGTTAAAATAAACCTAGAGCAAGAAACATGAAATAAACGAATTTTGAATCTAGCGACCTAAAGCGATCGAACCATGAATCCCCTTTGAATTATCCCATAAACCCAACTAAAAGAACTACTCGGACATATTAGGGTTAATTATCAAACGATAGTTTAGTTTCTGATTTAGTATTGCTTAGTTAGGTATTTACGCGATAACGACTTGCCTATACTTTCGTGAATTGAGTTCAATAACGGATCTTATATATTCCCATTTAATTGCTTTGTCACATCTGGAAGAATAACCTATGCCTAATGTTTCTATCCTATTAATTATTTATCTTTTATTTTCTACTTTAACCTAAGAAAACCAAATATTTACTTTTATCTTAGCTCTACTTTAACCCCATAAATTTCTAGTGTAACTTATTGGTCTCCGTGGATTCGACCCTTTAATGCTACAATTGACATACAATCTTGATCCGGTAGTTTGCATTATAGGTTTATTATTTGACCGATTATCAAATTGGCACCACTTCTGGGGACCAATAACGCTTGCCTACGAGTTTAAGATTAGGGTTTAGTCTAAGAGTTTTTATTATTATTTCTAATTAGGGTTTTTTCTCTTGTTGCAGGTAAAAAAAAAAAACAAAAAAAAACGAGGATGGATGCTCAAGAAAAAAGATGGAACGACCATAGAAGAGGATGTCAAGCTCAGGACCGACCGGTCCAGCACATCAACCGCTCGGTCCTTCACATTGACCGACCGGTCCAGCACATAGATCGACCGATCCAGCACGTCGATCGATCGGTCCGACACATCCAGCGATCAGTCCCGATCTGCACTACAGACCGACCAGTCTTTCCAGTAGACTGATCGATCCCTTCACCTATTGCTGATTCCAAGGCTGAGATTGGAGGTGATGAGCTTTTCTCTTACTTGACTGTTATTACAGCTAATGCTGGAGCCAAAGCGAAGCTTCATACTACAGCAAACCAACAGGTCCTGATCGACAACAACGAAGGACCAATCAATCTAACCCCTAGACCGATCGATCCCCTGGACGATGATGACTTACTGACCAGAGGGTCAGGACCGACCGATCCTCCTTTAGACCGATCGGTCTCCACTGCGAATTCAGGTGTTTTCGACCTGTTTTCGAATGATACTGCTACACATGTTGTTGTAAGGGCTGATGTGGTTCCCTACAAGGCAAAGAGTCCTTATCCGCGTGTTTCTAAGACGCAACTTGATGCGAAGACGTACAACTGGTTCAAAGAAGTCACAAGCAAGATAACCAAGGAGCTTACACTCTCTGAAGCGTTGGAAGAACTACCCTTCCGGAGGAAGATTTTTTGAGATGTGGTTGATGGAACTGAAGATCTTGAAGAGATTGGTGCATTCTTAGCTAAGCAAAGGGACACTCTCACTCTGAACCTCACTAAGGTGTTGAAGCGGGATGATCCTGGCAAGTTTGTTGTGCCGTGTTCAATTGACGGAGAGGTTTTCAACAACTCTCTTTCTGACTCTGGATCTAATATGAACCTCATGTCTAAGGCTATTGCAGAGAGGTTAGTA
This sequence comes from Erysimum cheiranthoides, assembly GCA_011420285.2. Classification (NCBI taxonomy): domain Eukaryota; kingdom Viridiplantae; phylum Streptophyta; class Magnoliopsida; order Brassicales; family Brassicaceae; genus Erysimum; species Erysimum cheiranthoides. The sequence continues at coordinate 6,905,728 of CM022182.2, forward strand.
CTCACTGATATGAAAGCTTCTCAGTTATCTCTCAAGTTTGTGAATGCTTCCACCATAACTCTAGAGGGCTTCATTCATAACTTTAATGTCCGCGTTGGAAGTTGCTTGGTTCCCACCGATTTTCAGTTCATGGAGATGACCAAAGGTTTTGTTATGCCTTTGATTTTTGGGAGACCCTTCCTTGCAACAGTGAGTGCAGTTGTTGATCTACCTACTAAGAGGATCACCTTCTCTAACATCGATGAGTATATTTTCTACAACGCAATTCCTTCCAATGAAGCTATACACCGTGGCTGTTATCTCACCATAGACAATGAGAAGAAGCTAGATGTCATGTTGGTAGGAGACGTTGGTGATAAGAATGATGTCAACGAAGTCCTGGATGGAGACACTCATTCTTCTAAGATCAATGGATGGTATGTTGAGCACGGTTCTTCAGTTTAGAGCAATCGGTGGGAGAGCTTGTTTTTGGGCGATTTCTCATTCTCACGTCACTAGCTGCCTTGAACCAAAGTCAAACTAACGACTTTAAGCAAGCGCTTATGGGAAGCAACCCATTGAATTTGTACATACTTCCCTTTCTTTATTATTTTTCTTTAATTGTTTTTATTTCTACGCTTTTATTTTGGTCACGTCGGGTGTTGAGTGTTTTCAGGAATAGATAGTAAACGCAGAAGATGCGAATTTCAATGTTTCAAACATTGGAGAGCGATCTGTCCAGACGTCAGATCGATCGGTCCCCTAGAGATTGACAAAGTCCGAGACCATAGAAGATCAGGACCGACCGGTCCCTCTCTAAGATCGATCGATCCCCTGCTCCTAGCAGTATTGGGACTCATGTCACGTTGTCCAGACACACCAAACGGTTGATCACTGGTTTTTCTTTCCTTTTCTTTTAGCTTTTGATTTTCTTACATGTATATTATAACTATCTTTTGTTGTCGGTTTCAATTCTTCCTTTGGTTTTTTCTTACACACCGGGACGGTGTAAATTAAGTCTGGGGAGGAATGTAACCATTGTACTAATATTTTTATTTCTATCTTATGTCCTTTTATTATTATTTGAGTCGTTTTATTGAGTCAAAATGGTTCAAATTTGGAACTTTTTTTGTGAATCGTGTGTTCGTACTAACATCTACTATCCATCATGACTATCTTTATCGTAGAACCGAAGATTGGAACACCATTAGCCGAACAACTCACCAGAAGTCCCTATCTCTTGGAAATCCGATTGACATGGCGTTGACTCCACCATTGATAAGACGTGAATTTGGACTTAATCTTCTCAACTTGGGGCTTGGTATACATCGAACGCGACCTCTGACTCAAACTTTCTGAGACGCGCATAACTTCGAAAAAAGTATGGTTTCCCTCTCTCTTCTTGATGGGGCTGGAATTAGCCTCACTAGTTTCACCTAAACGAATCTAGGTTTTTAACCTTAGGTGACAACAATTGATTGGGTTGCAAGTGCACAACTTATCGCTTGTAGTACTTAAGGGTCGATCCACAGAGACTACGAGTGCACGACGAGCTTGGGGAAGAGGATAGGCTAAGACCAAAATAAGAAAAGGGGGTTGTAAGTAACTAACGTAAAGAAAGCAAACATAAAGAAAGAAAGCGTTGGGCAGTCTGGGAGTTCTCAGGGGTTCACGGTTCTCACAACATAAAGAAAGCAAAGAAACAAATCGTTAATGAATCTCCAACTCAAACACTATTATGAACTAACCCACGTTCCTTTGATTAACTCTTAAACTCCATATACCCGACAGTGTCCGCAGTCACCCTCTCTTGGAGGCATGAAGTCAGCATTAAAGATCAAGTTTGATAAGTTCACGAAGTCTACCCAAATCTCAAGCACACATGAGTATAAGGTCGTTCGGCTACTAGGTTAGGTCCGATGCTATTATGAGGTTTTGACAGATAATATGCAATCTCAAATACCATATGCATCAAGGTGTACAGTCTCTCAGCATTGCGTGTTAAAATAAACCTAAAGAAAGAAACATGAAATAAACGAATTATGAATCTAGCGACCTAAAGCGATCGAACCATGAATCCCCTTTGAATTATCCCATAAACCCAACTAAAAGAACTACTCGCACATATTAGGGTTAATTATCAAAACAAGAATGAAAAGAATCATAACCAGCAACGTATGAATAGATCTATATAAAAAAAAAGAAGTTTCAGAGGTTTTCTCTCAATAACAAGTATAGAGATTGAAGATCTTCTCCTAAACAAAGTAAAAACGAAGAAACGAAAAGATAGAGAAACTCAGAGAAGTTAACGAAGAGAGATGCTTGGCGAGACGTCCAAAGGACGCTCTCCAAATCTTCTTGCTGCTTCTCCAAGGCGGCTGGTATCGAATAAGGCGTCTCCTCTCCTTCTCTCCTAAGCCATGTCGAAACCCTAGGCCTTAGAGGCATATATATATAGGTTTTGGTGCCCAGAATTAGGGTTAGGGTTTCCTTCCTCGAGTTATATTCTTGGGCCAAACGAACTGGGCTTTATGTTGCACTTCTTGGGCTTTGAGGCGGCTAAAAACAAGTCTTGGCTGCACACACGGGCTCCCATCGTGCGTTGGTAAGGCACTTGGCCGCACGGCCCTTGCTTGGCCGTGCGCCTGGACAGGTCGGTCTTCAAACGATCATAACTTCTGATTGACAACTCGATTCCACTTGGTGGTGAATCTTGACTCTCTAAGCTTTCCAATGATACCAAGATCTCCCGATTTGGTTCACGAGAAGGTCTTCAACGAATGCCAAACTTCTGATGGTCCGAAACTGTCCTGCAAGTCCTTTTGCTCCCTTTTGGTCCCTTTTTCCATAAAACCTGTAAAACCTCTTCGTTCTTGAAAATACTAATTTATTGGCATATATGTATTAGAAATGCATCTAAACCATTCTAAACATCATAAGAAAACATAGTAAAAATGGGCGAAAAACCCATGTTATCACTTCTCCTAAAAAGAAAAAGAAAAAAAGAGAAAAAGAAAAGAAAAGGGATTTGGTAAAAAAAGAAGTGGGTTGAGGATGTATGGTTACCCCCTTGCATACTTCGGGCTCATGAAAACAAACCCCGGGCTAAAGAAAAAAGGAGAAAAGAGATCGATAGAAAAAATAGAATGATACCCTAAAGAAAGGACAAAATCGATCTCAATGAAGTAAAAGGGAAGAGGAGGAAAGGAACCATAAGAAGAATGTCTTGGAGCTAGAGGAAGGTAAGCGTCTACGTGATCTTTGATCGATACTCCCTCGTTGAGACCGGGACACTAGTACGAAGAGTTGTTAAGTTCATGGTTAAGTACATGTAGTAAGCTCAATCTTTTGAGTGATGGATTTATGGAAGATGTACGGAGATTCTCGAGAAGTTGTAGGTTCCTGTTTTCAAAGCTTTCCCTTTAAGATTTGTATTTCGGATTGTTCTTGCTTGAGGACAAGCAAGGATTCAAGTCTGGGGGAATTGATGAGTTCCAAAATTACCGTTTTCTATCTAGGATTTAGGTTTGTATATTGAGTCTTTCTATAATTATAAGATAGGATATAGGTTTTTTTGCTTCACTTTATGTATTTCCAGGGTTTTTAGGCGTTTGGAGTAAAAGGAAGAGTTTTGGATCATTTTGGATGCAAATATACACTTAAAGATGCAGAGGCCAGCAGACCCGTCGGAAGTATGGCCTCAGACGAAGAGCTTCCCACCGTTAGATCTTTCTCATATTTTGACACAAGATAACTATGTGTTTGAATGAAATCCAACGGTGCAATCAAGAGTTATGGCCGATTTACTGAAGGCATGTCAACCTGCTGACCAAGCTGACGTGGACGAGAGTCAGGACCGACCGGTCCAATGTTAGGATCGATCGGTCCTCTGAAGAATTGCGGCCCAAGCTCATGGATCGATCAATCCGACCCAAGGATCGTTAGGTCCGGCCCACAGACCGATCAATCCAGCCCAAGGATCGATCGGTCTGCCGACTCTCCAAGAACTTCCATTTTTCTTGTTTCCTTTTCTTGCTCTTCCTTGTCCCTATAAAAGGAGGGCTCGACCTTGTAATGATACACACAATTTTCGCAGCTTTTTATTAGTTTTGTGGCCAAGAGACCTCAAAACTCTCTAGCTTCCTTTTTTAGTCTTTTTATTTTTGGAATAAAGATGTTTTCATTTATTGAATTCTTTGTTTCCATTTCCATGTCTGGGTAGTTTTCTTATTAGGTTTAGGGTTTCGGAAAGGATGTGAGTGATTGTTAGGTTGTTAGGTTGGGAATTTATCTTTATGGTTCTTCATCTATTGTTGCTCTTAGTGCTAGGACTTGATTGATCACCTCGTTCTAGATCCTAGGTCGATTCATCGTGGCATCAGAAGTGCTGTTAGTCGCCTGACCTACTTAGATGAGCAAAGTGATCCTCAGCCAACGATGGTTGAAGTTGGGGCACTTTGTGAACATATCAATCTTGCTTGATAATGCTTGCTTTACTTTGTTAGAATCAAACGGTAGTTTAGTTTCTGATTTAGTATTGCTTAGTTAGGTATTTACGCGAGCAGGTGCAAGCGATGTTGGATGCAGGCTTGGTGCGCCCGAGTTCTAGTCAATTCTCGTCACCTGTCCTTCTTGCTAAGAAGAAAGATGGCTCCTTGCGTTTATGTACCGATTACAGAGCTCTCAATGCTGTTACCGTAAAAGATCGATTCCAGATTCCCACAGTGGATGATATGTTAGATGAGCTACACGGTGCGGTGATATTCACGAAGTTGGACTTAACGGCAGGCTACCATCAAGTGCGCATCCATGAACCAGATGTTCTAAAGACGGCCTTCTGGACACATAACAGACACTACGAGTACTTAGTAATGCCGTTTGGTTTGTGTAACGCACCATCAACGTTCCAGGCGTTGATGAACTCTGTCTTCCGGAACTTTCTGCGTAAGTTCATGTTGGTATTCTTCGATGATATTCTGGTATATAGTCGGTCTTATGATGAACATCTAGAGCATGTCCGTATTGTGATGCAAATTTTGCAAAACAATGGGATGTTCGTGAAGAGGAAGAAGTGTGAGTTTAGGAGAAGACAACTGGAGTACTTGGGGCATATTATTTCAGACCAAGGCGTCAAGGTAGACCAAAGAAAGGTCCAAGCCATGACAGACTGGCCATCACCTACCACAATCACCAAGCTGCATGGGTATCTCGGTCTCACGGGTTACTATTGTACGTTTGTTCAGGATTACGGTATGATTGCGCGACCCCTTACTAATTTACTTGAGAAGGGTCAGTTTGAATGGACCACCACAGCAGAGGCAGCATTTCAAAGCCGTAAAACGGCAATGACGACAACACCAACTTTGATGTTACCCGATTTTTCAGTTCTATTCATCATCCGAACTGACGTCTCTAGAGATGGAATTGGTGCGATACTCACTCAAAACGGCAGACCTCTAGCCTTCATGAGTTGTTTGTAAGGTGTGGCTAAGCAGACTTGGTCAACGTACGCACGAGAGATGCTGGCGATCGTGGTAGCAGTTCGTACGTGGAGACCATACCTCTTGGGTCGCCGATTCACGATTCAAACGGACCAGCGGAGCTTGCGTTTCTTGCTGGAGCAACGCATTCTTACACCTAAACAGCAAAAATGGATGGAGAAGTTAGTAGGCTACGACTACGAGATCACATATCGGCCAGGCACCGCAAATGCTGCCACATACGCTCTCTCGCGCCGTGCTAACAGCCCTTGCCTACTTACTATTTGCAGCCAACAAGCAGACTCGTGGGATGAGTTATGTGGTCTTCAAAACAGTGACTCTTACTTGTTGCGATTGGGAAAGCTAGTTGAGTCCTCACCTAGTCAACCATATGAACGTCAAAATGGACTGGTATGTTACCTCTTGGTTTTTCTTTGGTATGTGCGTTATTACAGGAGTACCATGATTCCCCTCTTGGTGGACACTCAGGCGCTCTCCGAACTTTCAAACGCTTGGCACAACAGTTCTATTGGCCAGCTATGCATCGCACCATCCGAGAGTTTGTCGCCTCATGCGATGTTTGTCAACGTGCCAAATCAGTAAGCCTCTCTCCAGCTGGGTTACTTCAACCACTACCAATACCACAGCGAGTGTGGGAGATTTGTCGATGGACTTCATTGACGGGTTGCCGACTTCGGATAAACAAACGTCTATCATGGTGGATTGAATTCTCCCTTCATATTACTAGCTCCATCATACCCTTGTCCTCTCACCTTTTTCAAACTCTATTCATATTTAGCAAACAAAGAATGAATAGCATACTTCAGAGATGAAGAAGATGTATCCTTCACGTGAGTAATGCCAACAAATCTTTCATTGACTAACCCATACTTATCAACGAAGCGAAAAACCACTGCCATTTTCTCTTTATCTGATACATCAGCAGATTCATCAACCAGCGAACCAAAGACATCATTATCAATTTCTTCGATAATAGACTTAATTACCTCTTCTGGAAAGCAATGCACAATATCCTTTTGAATTGGAGGAGATGTAATCTGATTATTTTTTGGAGCATTATTCAATACAACTTTTCTTACGGATTCATTCTAACCAGTTGTATATTTTAGAAGCTCTAAGAAATTACCTCTATTTGTTGACTCATATGACTCATCATGACCACGAAATGGTAATCATTGATGTAACAAGTGTCTAGAAACATCAATAGAAGCATTTAATCGAATTCGGTAATCATTCTTCACAACATCACTTTGCTTATGAAGAGCATGTTTGATTGACTGACCTTGTCTCATCAGATTCTCACATTTTCTTTTGGCATTATTGTGAAAACTATTCACATCAGTTCCCACATGTTGATCAAGCCCCTTATTCCAAGCACAAAAACCAGTTGATAAAAAGCAATCACTCCCACCTTGATTTCCAGCTCGATCTCTGAATTAGTAACAACACAAGCAAGGATTTTTCTGTCTCCACACTATGTTCCAACCAATCACCATACTTATCAAATCATTTCAGATTAAAACGTCGTAACACTCCTCCGATTGGTATTTGTTTAAAATTATGACCACGAGGTTGACAAGGTCCTCTAATCAAATATGTGCGTCGCACTTCATCTCTTTGATTGGGATGAAAGCTTCTAATACTTTTTCTCTTGGCTGGATCCCATGGAAAATCATCTAAATAAATATCAGATGGTGGAGTTTTTCTTTTCAGAAAGCGATCCATTATTGTCGTTACCTATGTACAAAAATCACCATATAATAATCTTACTTAACTATTTAAATATAAACAGAAACTAAGAGAAAGCAAATTCATAATTATGTGAGGTGACTAAATCTCTTAGTAATACCATCAAAAATTAGTAATAAAACTAGGTTTTGAACCCGCGCTACGCGCGGGGTATTTTTAACTAATATTCTTTTATAATTAATAATATGTTTTAAAAAAATTGAAAACTAAAGAAAAAAAGAAATTGGTTGTTTCAACACATAAAATCAATCGAATAGGAGAAAAAATTATGAGTCGGTTGTTGATAAAAACCACAAAAAATAATTTAAAACACAACAAATAACCAAAAAATAGACATTGATAGTACCTTATTCATAGTTTGAAAGCGTCAATATTAACCATCAAACGTTCACAATATAAACTCGACTCTTTACTAATTATTGATGGACCTGTTGATTATTAGTAAAAATTAATATCAAGATTTAATGAGAACTTATACACTAAAAAATCAAACTAAACTTTTTAATATTTTTAATAGATTATTGATGTAAAAATTAGAACACTAAAAAAAACTCATTGATTCATAAAGGAAAAAACGAAAAAAATATTATACTTACAATATATATTAAGACATGTTGATCAACTAAAACAATCCAAAATTTTAAATCGATTCACGGCTTTGTTTTCACAAATCCAACCTGCAAATTTACATAAAACTAAACACCATTAATATTTCAATAAAACTTTCATGTCATAATTAAATGTAATATCAAAGCAAAAAAAATGTAGGGGTTAGTTATGATGTGAAAGTGAAGATCAAGCAATGTATTTATATAAAATTAAGAGGATGTGTAAAATTAGAGTTTCCTTTTGTTTGACGATATCTACTAAACAAAAAGGAAAATTTATATATTATAATTAAAAAATTTACATTTCTTTTATTTCCAAATTATTTTCTTCATTTAAAATCTATACTATATAAAACTAACTTTTATTATTTGTTTACTACGTAATATTTTAGGAAGTTTCTATTTATCTTATTTCCATATTATTTTCTTCAACCAACTTTTTACATTTGTCTACTACGTAATATTTTAGGAAGCTTACATTTCTCTATTACATAATATTTTAGAAAATTTACATTTTACATTTCTCTACTACGTAATATTGTAGAAAATTTACATTCCTTTTATTTCCAAATTATTTTCTTCATTTAAAATCTATACTATATAAAACTAACTTTTCTTATTTGTTTTCTACGTACTATTTTAGGAAGTTTCTATTTATCTTATTTCCATATTATTTTCTTAAACCAACTTTTTACATTTGTCTACTACGTAATATTTTAGGAAGCTTATATTTCTCTATTACATAATATTTTAGAAAATTAACATTTCTTCTATTTCCTAAATTATTTTTTTATTTAAAATGTTAATTAGTGAGGTGACTAATCGTGATTGGTCGTCTAAAATCCTATGTGGACAGTCTTAGAAGCATGTAGCCTCAACTTTTATATATTTTAGGAAGTTTCTCTTTATCTTATTTCCATATTATTTTCTTCAACTAACTTTTTACATTTGTCTACGTAATATTTTAAGAAACTTACATTTCTTTATTACATAATATTTTAGAAAAATTACATTTTACATTTCTCTACTACGTAATATTTTAGAAAATTTACATTTATTCTATTATATATTTTAGGAAGTTTTTATTTATGTTATTTCCATATTATTTTCTTCAACTAACTTTTTACATTTGTCTACGTAATATTTTAAGAAGCTTACATTTCTTTATTACATAATATTTTAGAAAATTTACATTGGACATTTCTCTACTACGTAATATTTTAGAAAATTTACATTTATTCTATTTACAAATTATTTTTTTCATTTAAAATGTTAATTAGTGAGGTGGCTAATCGTGATTGGCCGTCTAAAATCCTATGTGGACGGCCTTAGATAATATTTTCTAAAAAAATTAGCAATTTTTTTAATAATTAATAATATTTTTTTTTAAAACAAAATTGAAAAATAAAGAAGAATAGAAATTGGTAGTTTCAACACATAAAATTAATCGAATATGAGGAGAAATTATTAGTCGGTTGTTGCTAAAAACCACAAAAAAAAACTATTTAAACACAACAAATAACCAAAAAATAGACATCATAATACCTTATTCATAGTTTGAAAGCGTCAAATACTAACTATCAAACGTTCACAATATAAACTCGACTCTTTAATAATTATTGATGAACATGTTGATCATTAATAAAAATTAATACCAAGATTCAATGGGAACTTATACACTAAACGATCAAAATAAACTTTTTAATATTTTTAATAGATTATCGATGTAAAAATTGGAACACCTAAAAAACTCATAGATTCATAAAGAAAAAAACGAAAAAAATATTATACTTACAATTAGGACATGTCGATCAAGTGAATAGATCGATTCACGTCTTTGTTTTCACAAATCCAACCTGCAAATTTACATAAAACTAAACACCATTAATATTTTAATAAAACTTTCATGTCGTAATTAAATGTAATATCAAAGCAAAAAAAAATGTAGGGATTAGTTATGATGTGAAAGTGAAGATCAAGCAATGTATTTATATAAAATTAAGAGGCGGTGTAAAATTAGAATTTTATTTTGTTTGACGATATCTACTAAACAAAAAGGAAAATTTATATATTATTAGAAATGACTTGTTATCACAACAGTTAGTTATTATAAAACTACTATTATTTATTTGTATCTATGTTAATTTTAAAGAACATTTCTTTAATTTTTAACATTTCTTATTTGTATTTTTGCAAAACTGACTTTTGTTGCAAAACTAAAACTAACTTTATTTGTCTACTACCTAATATTTTAGGAAGTTTACATTTATCTACTACGTAATATTTTAGAAATTTTATATTTCTCTTATTTTCATATTATTTTCATCAACTAACTTTTTTAATTTGTTTACTACGTAATATTTTATGAAGTTTACATTTCTCTACAACGTAATATTTTAGAAAATTTACATTTCTCTTATTATAAAACTACTATTGTTTATTTTTATCCATGTTAATTTTAAATAACATTTCCATGTTAATTTTAAATAACATTTCTTTTAATTTTCAATTTTTATTTTTGCAAAGCTAACTTTTCTTGCAAAATTAAAAGGGACATTTGCAAAAATACCCTTTCAGCCATGCCCTTATGCAAAAATGCCCTTTCACTTTGTCACTTTGTAAAAATACCCCAATTTTTGGTCAGAAAGACCAAACTACCCTTACTAAACAAAACCCTAAACAATTAGCGCTTTCTCATTTCTCGAAAACAATTCATCGCTTCTCTCTCTCTCAAAACGGCGACTCGATTCCGGCGACACTCTTCTCCATCGTCTCTATCTTGCCGATTCACTTCTCTCGCTCTCTCTCCCGTCTCTCTAGCTCACCGCCGTCTCTCTGATTTCAGCCTGGCGGTTTCTCAATCGGGAGATTTCTTAGCCGTCGCGTCCTATGGATCTCGCTCTTGGGGCGGTGAGTTTCACGAGATCAACACTGATATTGTTGTTTTCAAAGCATCTGAACCAGAGACGACGAGAGTAGTCTAGCTTCTCGCCGTCGTCTAGCTTTTATCCCTTTCACTATTGATACCATGGAACCTTCTCCTGAATCTCTCGCTAAAGGTACATATATTAGTTTTCAATTCTCGTACATGAGTGTTTTGAGCTCAATATTGTTGAGTTCGATTGTGAAATGTTACTCTGTTTTGTGAATTTTGTATTAGAACTTGTAGCTTTTGGATCGATTTCACACATTTTGTTTGTATTTTGTTATGCTTATATGTTGTGTTGAAGAAAGATTATTTTGTATCTCTGACATTTTTTTGTTATGCAGTTATTAAATTTGCAAGAGCTACTGGTGATTTGCAAACTCTGTCTGATGTTGATCTCAAATTGATCGCATTGACATACACGCTCGAGGCTCAAGTTCATGGGACTAAAAATCTTAGAGATGTTCCTCCACCGATTCAAACTGTTACAGTGAAGAGGTTACCTGAGAAGGATCTTCCTGGTTAGGGCTCCAATGTGGATAATTTGGAGGAGTGGGAAGCATTGGAAAACGAGACTGAGGAAAAATCAAACGCTAACTCCAAAATCCTTCCGTTGACAGACCTTAACCTGAATGTTATCGCTTCAGATAATGTTTCTATGCTTCTTCTCACCATCTTGCTCACCCTCTTCTTGATTCTCACTATGAGAGACAACAGAACCTAGTTTATCTCTCTCTTTTGGTTTCTCTCATTTGGTTGTTTTATACGGCAGAATTTGAAGTTGAGATCTCAAAACCGGGACCAAATCGAATTCGGATTCAGATTCTGACTCCGACACCGTAAACCACCGACTACAATCACATCTCCGCCGTAACCACTCATCTGTCGTATCTCCTCCACTCTCTCTTCTCCTTTGATTGCTTCAACTTTGGGGGTTGGAGATTGTGTTATTGGTTCAGAATTGATGAGATGGCGGAGGAAGCTTCGGCGCAGAAGAAACGTGTTGGTCTTCATAGACAAGCTGCTGTTACGGTGGAGGCTGCTGAGGATTGTGCTCGGAGGTTTGAATCTGGGGTCATTGAGTTTAGTTTTGTTTGTTCTCCTAATAACTTAACATATACTGTGGAGCTGTTAAGTGTTTTTGGTTGAGAGAAACTTTTTTTTTTGTCTCAGAATGATATTATTTAACAAGAAACTTGTTGTCCCATATGTGAGCTTGAGTCAGTGTGAGTGAATTTTTGCTAAAGGATTTTTAAGTGTGGTGTATCTCATTTTCATATATTTTGACTTAAACAACAAAAGGGATTGTTTTATGTTCTTAATGCTGCAAGTGGCAAAATTTAATTCATTTTCTTATCTCATTTTCAATTCTCTCTCTCTTTCTAGAATGCTTGAACAGATGTGTTGGTGATAACTTGAATTTGAATTTCCTAGACATATGTGTTTGTGCTCTTTGAATCGTTGTCCCTAAGATGCCTTGGATTTGTTCTTGTTGATTAAAAGGAGTTTAAAGCATTATTAAAGGTATTAAGCCTTGTAAAAACCATATAAACAACCTCGTAAAATCCATGTAAAAATCATATAAACGACTATATAAACAACCTTGTAAAAACCATGTAAACATCCATATAAACAACCTTGTAAAAACCATGTAAAAACCGTGTAAACAACCATATAAACAACCTTGTAAAAACCATGTAAAAATCATATAAAACCTTACAATAATTATCACGTAAAAACCATGTAAAAACCATATAAAAACAATATAAAAACCATGTAAAAATCATGTAAAAATCATGTAAAAACCATATAAAAACCATATAAAAACCATGTAAAAACCATGTAATAACCTTATAAAACCATACAATAATTACCATATAAAAATCATGTAAAAAACATATAAAACATTACAATAATTACCATGTAAAAACCATGTAAAAACTATATAAAAATAATATAAAAACCATGTAAAAATCATGTAAAAACCATATAAAAACCATATAAAATCATGTAAAAACCATGTAATAACCTTATAAAACCATACAATAATTACCATATAAATATCATGTAAAAACCATATAAAACATTATAATAATTACCATGTAAAAACCATGTAAAAACTATATAAAAACAATATAAAAACCATGTAAAAACCATATAATAATTACCATATAAAAATCATGTAAAAACCATGTAAAAAACATATAAAACATTACAATAATTACCATGTACAAACCATATAAAAACAATATAAAAACCATGTAAAAGTCATGTAAAAACCATATAAAAACCATATAAAAATCATGTAAAAACCATGTAATAACCTTATAAAACCATACAATAATTACCATATAAAAATCATGTAAAAACCATGTAAAAACCATATAAACACTACAAGAAAATGTCACATATACAGCGTCCGAAAAACGCTATAATAGGATATTATAGCGGTATTAGGCACGCTATCTGTGCGCCCGTTATAATAGGTTGGGAACTTTACATAGCGTTTTTTTGCTTCTGCTATATTATTGAACGTTTAGATAGCGTTTCTTTTATTGCAATTGTATATTTTACAATAGCAGTTTATGAACGTTATTATTTATGGTTGCATACAATTCACAAACCGCTACCATTAGTTTTAATATAGCGTTTGTTTTCTGTTATTGTTATTGTACCCAGATTCTGCGTCAATAATTGAATTTTTGTTTCCCATATTAGCTTATTATAAACAAGAAGTACAAACCAACACATAAAACATAAAAGTTCATATATAAGAAAGTTTGTACTAATACAACAAGTTCACTAAGCCACATGAAGTACAAATACAACAAGTTCACCAAGCCAAACAAGTTGTAGTACTACCCAACACAATCCAACATAAGAAAGGTTCACATATAAACAATGTTTGCATTAGGCCAAGCAATAGTAGTACCTAATGCATCAGCAACAATCTGATATTCTGATGTTTGTTTCCATACTTTTGCATTGTCAACCAAAAGGACCTCAACCCAAACCTTGCTGGCATTTGGACCCAATGGATGGCAGTGGACAGTGTCGGTTGGATTGGTTGAAAGAACTTTGGCTTCTGCAACTTTTTCTCCAGATCCAAAGCAATCTATGAGGAAGCATTTCGTCTTAGCTAAGTTGCTATTGTTGGAGCTGTTACTTGCACCACTCTACAAATTAAATCAGTAATTAATCACAATCACACAACTATCTATCCAAGCATGTAAAAGACAGATTAATGTATAGAGTTTTACCTTAGGTGATGATTCTTTAGCTGGTTCTACTTCTTTAGAACGTGATGAACCTGATGTTCTTGCTCCTTTAGAACTTGTTTGTCCTCGTCCTTCACTCTCAGATTCGGCATCCTCCATTCTCTGTCCGTTAGACTTAGACAGCTTAGAAAGTGGCCATGCTATGTTCACAAGCAGTGCATCACCCATCACAAAAATGTCTTCACTTGGTGGTCTCCATAATGAAGCCTCTTTGTTAAAGACTTTTACAATATTCACCATTGCAGCATTCGGAGCCAACGGAATTTGATTCACCAACTATTCAGGGTCTTTTGAAATCATATGTGCCTCAGCAATTACTTCACCACCCAAAATCCAATCAACAAGCTGGACTCTATCTTCCTTTCTGGTTGTGGCCTTAAAAAAAGTCATGCAAAAACATAATTCATGTGTCACCTAACCAAAAAGCATTTATATTATAACCAAAAACATGTAAACTATATCATAAGAACTTTACCGATGCATCAGGTCCCTTGTTTCCAGTTGAGGAGTCCATACTGTCCACAATTAGCTTATCAAATGGCCATGCTATCTTGGTTCCAACAGTCTGGCCAAGCTTGTTGACAGTTGATGTAGGCCTCCATAGAGATGCATTTTTATCTGATACAAAGGTCACAATTACAGCTGACCCATTAGGACCAATAGGCATACGGCCAATCTTGTAACTTGGTTCAACAGAGCATAGTTTTCCCTCAGCAACAACAACATCTCCGTCTACAGACCAATCAAGTAACTGACACCTTGGTTCATCAGTGGTGTCTGAATTTGCACCATCATCCTATACACACAATTAAGAGTTTCAATAGTACATCTTACCAGGAATTGAAAACCAATAATTGAATATTAACCTTACCCTTTTCCCTTTAGTTAAGTCACGAACCAAGTGTCTCAAATCAGCAACCTCGCTCTTCAATTCTGCGTGTTCAGCTTCAATCTTCTGCACATGTGCATCTCTGGCCTGTAAGTATGCTAACTTGGTAGCAGTAACCCCTCTGCCCATTCCTCTGATTCTTCCACTCTTATCTTTTCCTAGAATTTGACTCACAGCATCTTCCTTAAGGCTAACATTGGAGTTTGAGCCTATCTCACTATCAAGCGATTTAATTTGTTCCTGGTTTACAATTTTGTTAATGCATCAATATACATTACCAAGTAAAACCAACAGGTGAGTTTGATAACTCCTTACAATTTTTTCTTGAAACTCGGGTTTAACAGGTCTTCCATCTGCATGGGTATGTCTAGCTATCCAGACCTTGCTTCTAGTAATCTTACTCGGGTCAGGTGCCTTTTTCTTCTACAAGTACCAAGAAGTATTCACAGTCACTATTTATAGTACATAAGTAATGAATACAATTTATCACTACATAGACATACCATTTCATCCTCAAGGCGATTAAATCCTTTGCGACTGGTTGTCTGTGGAATCTGTGATTTCCTCATAGCCCTGTACACCTCACTTCGTTCCTATAACAGTCCTTCCAATTAATATATTAAATATAAGTAAAATTACATAAGTCAATTTTGTATTTGAATCCAAACCTCGAAAGCTTTGCCAGTCCTAGTCTTCACCCACTTGAACCATGCTGATTCACTGTGAATGTTGCTTGGTTTCAGAGCTCGTATTTCTCCCTTGGCCTTAGCAAGACGAACTTTTTTAAGCAGCCTAGACTTATGAGACCTCCATGTGCCCCCCATTTGCATTAACAGTGAATGTTTTTGCCAATCTTCTGTCAAATTGAATGTCCCCTACAACAAATTTATACAATGTTATCATAAAAACTTGTTAAAAGCATCAAGTAAAATACAAAGTAAAAAAGAAAATAACACTTGTACCTGAAGCTGTTCCCACATTGTATCCTTTATCTTTGCATACAAGTACCTCCAATCTTCTAAAAGTACTGATACATGCTCCCTTACAAGAACTCCCATAAAAGTTGAAAGTGTAACTGATCCCTTCCCAACATGGTTACCGATGATGTTAAACTCCACATCTACTTTGTCCCCATTGCTTTTAGCCAATTTACTCATCCTGGTGGGTCCTCTAGTTCTCTTCTTCGTCTTTGACTGGTCTGTTACACATTCTTCAGGTGAATTATCATGTTGTTCAGCTTCATGTTCTTCTCCATTTTGTTCAGTCTCTTCCTCTTCTCCTTCTACTCCATTTTGTTGTACTGCTGGGTCAGCTTCTTCTTCCTCTACTGGTTCAGCTTCTGGTTCAGATACTTGTTGTTGTTCGGGTTGTTCAGCTTCTGGTTCATATACTTGTTGTTGTGCATCAGCTACTGATTTTGCAAGTTTCTTTGTTCTTTTGGCTGTTTTCACCTCATGAGGAGTAACATCAAGTCCTTGCTGACGCTTGCTACGTCTTATTGTCTTATCACTGGTGGTTGTTTTAGTCATGTTTTCTGTAAACAAAACCAAAAGGAAAATACTTAGCAAAATCTGTAGACCATTACTAATATATACTAATCTCACCTCAACCAATATGCTAACCAATAAGCCAAAATCTACTAATATACTAAATACTAAGCCTAGTTCTAATATTCTGGTCTAATCCTTTACTAAAACTCCTTCGCAATCTTCCCTAACACAGTAACTCTCATCATCATCAGAAGACTGATCCAACAAGTCTTCAGACTGCTGACTAGATGATGGTGGTGCCAAAGTATCTTCTGCTGTCTCCAACTCATGATAACCCCTTGGTGGCGCTTTCATAACTACATACCAAGGGGATGAGTCATCTTCTTGGGAATAAAAAACTTGTTTTGCTTGAGACGGCATAATATAGGGATCTTGTCTAAATGCAGATTGGTTAATACGCAAGTTGACAAGCGTAAAGCCATCTTCTTCCTTCACACCATTCCCTTTGTTTGCCCATCTACACTTGAACAGTGGGATATAGAACATGTGGTAGTCCAGCAAGATGATCTCTTCTATAACTCCATAGTAGGAAACAATGTCAGCCTTTTGATTTGTATCTCTTGCACTAGATCGACACATGGTGAAAGCTTCATATGATACTCCACTATTCTGAGTCTTCCTCTTTACATCATTGGTGTGAAATCGATGTCCATTCACTATGTATCCCTTAAATGTCTGAGCTTCTTGTCTTGGTCCCATTGCTAACCACCTTAGCTGTTTAGAATGGTCCTTTGAGTTACCTGGGATCTAGTGAAAAACTCAGAAGCAAAACAAGTATTTAGATATAGTTTTAGATGGTAAAAATTAATAAGATATGTATCTTTATCTAACTGCATACCTTCTCTTTAATCCATTGTGTAAACTTTTCCCCATGCAATTTCCATAAATGAGATTCATTTCTTCTGCAGTGCACATCCTTAGCTTGTAATTCTTCCAAGTGCATACTATATAGAAATGTCATAATTGTTTATAAAAGTATTAGACATATATTTGTAAAAGTGAAACATGAAAACAATAATAGCTAGGAAATGTTGTCAAACTTACTCAACATAAGGAGTAAACATTGCTGTGTTCATCAGAACATATCTATGCGCTATCTCCCGCTCTTTCTCTGTAAGGACAACTGGTTTAGCCTTGTTAATTGGACGACCTTCGAGGATGTGCTCATCTGGTTCAAGATCTTCATTACGGACTGCAGCTCCCACAACTGGTACAGAAGATTTTAGAAACTCCAAACAGAAAGCAAGGCATTCTCCTGCCAGGTATCCCTCAGCCATACAAGCTTCCGGCCTTGCATAGTTGTTAACATATGACTTAAGGGTTTTCATGTACCTACATATCAAATAAAGAAGTATCAGTTTTCATCACATCAAATAATTAAAATAGATTTTAAAAACATTAATCACTACCTCTCAAAAGGATACATCCATCTAAAATGGACCGGTCCACCCAACCGTGCCTCCCTTGCTAGATGAACAGGAAGGTGGAACATGATATCAAACATGGAAGGAGGAAAGAACCTCTCCAGTTGGCACAATGACTCAATAACCTCAGCCTCCAATGTTATAAACTTCTCTGGGTCAATCACACGCTGACACAATCTATTGAAGAAGTTGCATATTCTAGTCACTGCAATCCTAGGTCCAGTTGGCAGCAGTCCTCTCAAAGCCACAGGTAACAAGTTTTGTAGTAACACATGGTGATCATGAGACTTCAAGCCACCAATTGTAGGAGGATCAACTAAAACACAGTTTGCGATATTCGCACAATACCCATCTGGTCCTCTGAACTCAGACAATCTCTTGCAGAACTTCTTTTTTTCTGTCTTGGAAAACCAATAAGCAGCAGGTGGTAAGTACTTTCTCTTCCCACGTACTTGTGCATGTAATGCTTCCCGAATACCCATATCTTCCAAATCTTGTCGTGCCTTTAAGCCATCTTTAGATTTAGCACTATGCATCAGAAGGGACAACATGGCATCAGACACGTTTTTCTCAACGTGCATTACATCGATGTTGTGACGAACAGGCATATCCTAATACATAAAAAAACAAAGATCTAAGTTAGACATTGGCAAAGAAGTAAATTTATCTATAGTTTTATTACAACTTTATATATAAAATATGCTAACCTTCCAGTAATCAAGATCGAATAAAATAGACCGCTTCTTCCACCTCCACTGATAACTATCTTCATCATATTCTTCTTCTGAAATTTCATCATCTCCACACAAATCAGACCTCTTTATTTTACTTTTCTTATCTAAAACTCTACCAAAATCATTCTTAAAGTCTTTCAAATGCTCAAATATCTCAGCCCCTGTTTGAATTCTACATGCAGTCCTTTGTTCTACCGTGTTGTCAAACCAACTCCGTCTGCGTCTGTAAGGATGCCAAGGTCTGAGTCTTATCCTATTGCCCAAGTAGACATGTTTTCTACTAAACTTAAGCCACCTAAAAGGAGTATCCTTACCACAAACATTACACGCTTGTTTACCTTTAACTTTACATCCTGCCAAAGTTCCCAAACCAGGATAGTCACTGATTGTCCACAGTAAAATAGCTCTCAGATTAAAAGTTTCCTTTGAGAAGGCGTCATAAACATCCACACCTTCATTCCACATATCCTGTAGATCTTCTATCAGCGGTTGAAGATACACGTCGATGTTGTTGCTCGGTGCAGTTGGTTCAGGTATCAACAGAGTGAGCATTATATTGTCAGCCTTCATACACAATGTAGGTGCCATGTTATAGTTCACAAGAAACACTGGCCAGGTACTATACTTGGTGTTTTGAATCGAAAAAGGATTCATCCCATCAGTACACAAACCAAGTCGAAGATTTCTCGGGTCAGACGCAAACTGTGGCCATTTAGCATTAACCTGAGCCCAAGTTATCGAATCCACCGGGTGCCGCATCATTCCATCTTCTGAAGCATTACTGAAATGCCAACGTAGATCCTCTGCCATCCTTTTTGATCTATACATCCTTCTGAATCTGTCCTTTATTGGGAAATATTTGAGAACCTTAGCTGGAATCCCTTTCTTTTCCTCTTTTGTGTGCTTATCCATCTCCCATCTTGAAGCACTACATCTAGGGCAGCTTGTCATATCCTTGTACTGCTTCCGGTA
Organism: Erysimum cheiranthoides; assembly: GCA_011420285.2. Lineage (NCBI taxonomy): Eukaryota > Viridiplantae > Streptophyta > Magnoliopsida > Brassicales > Brassicaceae > Erysimum > Erysimum cheiranthoides. The sequence continues at coordinate 6,925,338 of CM022182.2, forward strand.
AAGAATGCAATCGTTCTTGCATGCGTGAATGTTCTCATATCCAAAACCAAATACCTTCAAGAACTTCTTCATCGCATATGTTGATGTTGGAAGGACGTTATCTCCAGGTAGCATGTCGTGAACTATCTTTAGAAGCTGATCGAAGTAGTTTTCTGACATCCCACTCTTAACTTTAATCTGGTACAACGCCATGATCGCAGACACTTTACTATACTTAGAACAGCTGGAGTAGAGTGGAGTCTCAGCATCTTTCAACTTTTTCATAAATTCTGAATCTTCTTCACTCTGATCTGCATTGTCACTCTGATCTGCATTGTCATTCTGGGCCTGTGTATTGTCATCACCATCAAAGAAAGCAGCTCTAAACAACTCATAAGCTTCAAATTCTGACATTGGATAATCACCTCTTGTTGAATCCCTTATCTCCCCATGATTACTCCAACATCTACTCGTCTTGTATACCAAGTCCATACCCCTAATAATCAGATGATCTACTATCGTGCCTAATGGTTGATGGCGCAGATTCCGGCAATCAATACATGGACAAAACATATTTGGAGGATCTCCCATTCTCCTAGCTGACCCGTAAACAAAATCAGTTGCTCCTTTCTCATATTCTAGACTATTCCTGTAAGGATAGAAAAAACTTTCAAGTTCAATAAACAGTCATAAGAAACTCAGCTGTAAGTTAAGAAATTATTAGTAATAACAAGATAAAACCATACCTTGGAAGCCAAACCCAAGACTTGTCCATGTTACACAACTCCATGATCAAACGATTACATACATTTGTGACAAGAGATTCTTACATCAGACAGATTCAAACTCAATAAACCAACAAAGATGCATAAGAGAACTGAAATTACCTGCAACAGAGATAACTAGGATTTTGTGAAGAAGAAGACGCAAAAGCAAAACCTGCAAAAGGAGAGTCGAGTATAGTTAGACTTATCAAATCGAAACCTTAAAATTTGACAGGCACTAATTCAAACTGAAACAAAACCTAATTGAAACAGAAACCCTAAAAAATTGACAGATTTGTAGAAAATAAAATCGATTTAAACATCCCGAAACCCAAAATCGATTACCCAACATCAAGCGAAATTTGTACCTTCGCTTTCGATAAATCGATTCTTCTGAGAGAGAGACGAGAATCTCGGAGAGAGATAACGATTTTCTGTGAGGTTTCGACAATTAGCTAAGAATTTGAGATGAGTTTTGTCTTTGAGAAATTGAAATTCAAAAACCCTAGTTCTTGAGCTCTGAGAGAGAAGAGAGAAAAGTGAGACTGAGTTTTTAGGTTTTGCCTTAGTTGTTTTTAGAAACCCAAAACGACAGAGTAGAGGGAAACGAAAAAATTTTCGAGCCTTAGTTGTTTTTGGCTAAGTACTTGCCGGGAATCGAAATAATTTTTTTCCGCCTAAACTAAAACACAACGTTTTCTTCTTCATATGCTATCTAAACTTATGCTTCTAAAAACTGTAACTTCTAAAAACTTAAGATAGCGTTTGCAAATTCACAAAACGCTATCGAAAATAAGCCATTATGTCAACTATAGCGGAAATGAAATAAACGCTATCTTTATACGCTATCTTTACTAGATTTTCTTGTAGTGAAAACATTACAATAATTACCATGTAAAAACCATGTAAAAACTATATAAAAACAATATAAAAATCATGTAAAAACCATGTAAAAACCATGTAAAAAACCATATAAAACCATATAAAAACTATGTAAAAACCATGTAATAACCTTATAAAACCTTACAATAATTACCATATAAAAACCATGTAAAAATCATATAAAACCTTACAATAATTACCATATAAAACCATGTAAAAACCATATAAAAACCATATAAAAACCATGTAAAAACCATCTAAAAACAAAATAAAAACCATGTAAAAACCATATAAAAACCTTGTAAAAACCTTGTAAAAGCATTATAAAAAGTACTAAACCTTGTAAAAACCATGTAAAATCTTATAAAAGTATTGAAAAGGGTATTAAACCATATAAAAACCATATAAAGACCATGTTTACGACATACTTGCTTCCGAATCAATTATCCACAATCACATAAGTTTCTAGATTTAAAAGATTATAAAAAGGCTCAATCATGTCGAGAAAGATTAGAACTTTGGTGGGATTTTTGCTGCTTCATCTTCATCTTTGTGCCATCCACTGCAAAATGTCCTTCCTGATCACACTGTCAAACCGGCCACCTCTAACATAGCTCAACGCTTATCATCTGATCTACTCTCCCTAACTGAAGAAACCTACACAGAACAATAATCAAAAATGAATAAATTCAAACCAGAGAAACACACTATGGCTATGAAGTTACATTTTAGCCTTATTGAACCTTGAGATGGACTTCTCCGAATGGCTTGCGGCGAAGCTGGCAACTACTGCTGCTTCCACCACGCCTGTGTTATGACTCATTATGGGGCTTTTGTGGGCCTCGTCATAAGTTATCTGTTTAAGCCGAAAATGCTTACATCCTCTTTGTATTTAGTCTTCTATCGTTCTCTGTAAACGATTATCAAAAACAATGAAGTAAAATCAATCTTCTTCTTCTACCTTTCTTCTTCTTCCTTCTCTAATTCTCCTCTCATCTCAACTCTATTTCTCTGTTTCTCATCTATTTCATGTCTTTTACTTGATAGTCCAAATCCGGGTGTACACCTACTCATCATCGGACAGTCATTCCTGTCCATGTGAAGCACCTACTCATCACACTCAGAAAAAAAAACACTATTAGTCAACCAAAACAATAACACAGATCGTGGGGAAATCAAGAGGTCAATGAAACATGAAAAGTTATGTAAAATCCCCAAAAGCAATCGCATAAAAGCAAAGTCCCCCATATCTGAAGTCGTCACAAAGCAAAGATCTTGAATCATATCTCGCTCAAACTCGATAATAACTATCACCACATCTCATCATAACAAGATCGACAAACGCGAACTCAGATCATACAATCGGAGATCTAATCTGACCGAGATCCGTTCATCAGATAACATAAGACACTTGAATCCGAATCAAAGCAATAACCCAAATTCGATCATGAATTCAGAGGTTCCGTGAAAAAAATAAGAGATGAGAACAAAAACGAAATACGAATCGAGAAAAAGGATAGAGACCTTGACACCATCGACGGAAAGTGGTGAATTAGAAAGGATGATTATGGAAGTAAGAAGAGATTCATAAGATCAATTTCAGCATCAAAAGCATTACGAGCCCCAGAATTAATTTGTAGATGAAATAAGTGCTTACAATCTATAAAACCAAGCAAGTTCGCAAGTTATCACAGTTCCAAAATCAAAGAATGGAACCTATGAATCATAGAACTATGCTCTGTGTTAGAAATCGAAGAAGAAAATGAGGAAGAGAGATACGACTTACCTCCGGCGGCGCGAACGACAAACTCCGGCGGCGCGAACGGCAAACTTCGCCGGCTCTGAGTTGATGATGCACTGAGAGACGGAGATAGCCACGAGAAAGGGTTTAGCGTGAAGATGAGGGTAGAATAGTCACTGCAGCAAAAATTAGAGAGGGTAGATTACAGAGGGGTATTTTTGCAAAGTGACAAGGAATGAGAGGCATTTGTAACAATTTCTCAAATTAAAACTAACTTTTCTTATTTGTCTACTACGTAATATTTTAGGAAATTTATATTTATCTTATTTTCATATCATTTTCTTCAACTAACTTTTTAAATTTGTCTACTACGTAATATTTTAGGAAGGTTACATTTCTCTATTACATAATATTTTAGAAAATTTACATTTTTCTTAAACTTATATTTCTTTACTACGTAATATTTTAGAAAAATTACATTTTTCTTATTTTACATTTCTCTACTACGTAACATTTTAGAAAATTTACATTTCTTTTATTTCCAAATTATTTTCTTCATTTAAAATTTTAATTAATGAGGTGGCTAATCGCGATTGGCCGTCTAAAATCCTACGTGGACGACCGTAGAAGCATTTAGCCTCAACTTTTATATAGTATAGATTAACTCAAACACAAGACAAGTAAATTTTGGGTTGAATATTAGATTGAAACTAATTTATATATGCAAGAAAATATAAACGTACCTGAAATTTTAATCTTCAGAATTTTTAATTTTGGCTGATTATACTTTGTGATGTTTGAGAATCACGTTGACAAAAGGATAAAGAAGAAGAAGCTACACAGTTTTTTTTTTTTTTGCGTCAGATTCTTTTTTTTTTGTGCACAATGGCCACATATACAAGTTAGATATTTAGGTTATATTTGTATAAGTGGGTCCAATTATAATATATTTATTCAAAGCAAAGTAATGGTTAAAGTAATGTTATTATAGTATATTATAATTGTAGACTTGTTCCGTCAAATTTTATAAGGGACAAGGGTCAGGATTTAAGTGGACTACGGTCAATATTCTTAGTGGACCAGGGTCAATATAATATTTTATATTAAAATTCAGATATTTTTATAATTTCACCAGGGTCATTTGACCCTTGTGCTTGTATACTACCTCCGCCCCTGATGGTGGTGGTGGATCGCCTCACAAAGGGAGCTCACCTTGTTCCATTAACGCATCCGTATACGTCTAAGTCAGTGGCTGCAAAGTTTGTGGAGTATATTGTGAAGCTTCATGGAATGCCAAAAACGATAGTGAGTGATCATGATCCTGTGTTTACGAGTGCGTTTTGGCGAGATCTTTGGAAGTTCTCAGGAACCAAGCTGTGTATGACATATGCCTATCATCCTCAATCTAATGGTTAGACTGAGGTCATCAACCGTTGTGTGGAACATTTCTTGCGTTGCTTTGTTCATGAGCGGCCAAAACAATGGAGTTTCATGCTTCTCTGGGCTGAGTATTGGTATAATATGCCGTATCACTCTTCTATCGGTATGTCTCCCTTTAAAGCAGTTTATGGTCGTGACCCGCCGCACTTGGTTGGGTATGAACATGGGTCGTCACCTATTCAAGAGCTGGATGAACAATTGGTTGAAAGAGATGAGGTCCTCCATGATCTTAAGCGATATCTCCATGTTGCAAACAAAAGAATGAAACAAGCTGCCGATAAGAAACGTAGAGATGTCAATTTCGAGGTAGGGTACTGGGGTTTTCTTCGCCTCCAACCTTATCGTCAACAGTCCATTTTCCGTCGCACATCGCAGAAGCTATCAACAAGGTTTTTTTGGGCCTTTTCAGATTGTGGAAAAAGTGAGGCCTATAGCTTATCGTCTAAAATTGCCTGAAGGTACCCGTGTGCATTCTGTTTTTCATGTCTCATTGTTGAAGCAGAGAGTTGGTGATGAGTCTTATTTTTATCGTTTTTAGTTTATGTTTTAGGATTGTATTTTGAGTCAACTAACCTATATTAGATAGATATTAGGAATATTTGCTTTACTTAGTGATTTACAGGTCTAAAGAGAGAATATTGGAAAAGAAAGGATTTTGGATCAAATAAGAGTGCAAATGGGCTAAGCATGAAGAAGTCGACCAATCGTGAAGAAATGAAGAAGGATCGACCGATCCACACCAAGGATCGATCGATCCATGAAGAATTGCGACCCACGGTTGAAGAGGCGGCAGAACCGACCAACCAGGCCCATGGACCGTTCGATCCAATCAAAGGCCTTGGCCCATGACGAAAAGACGGTGGGATCGACCGATCCACACTGAGGATCGATCGATCCCTGCTTGCCGACTCTCCAAGGATTTCCATTTTTCTTCTTTCCATTTTCTTTTCTTTTTTCCTTTTGCGGCCTCTCTCCCTTTACTATATAAAGAGGGGCTCGCCTCTTGTAAAGACACACAATTCATTCTCTCCCTTTTAGAGTTTGTAAGAGATTCACATCTCAATACACTCTTAGTTTTATTTTAAAGATGTTTCTTTTTAGTTTCATCTTTGTTTTTATTTTTATGCTTGAGTAGTTTCCTTATTAGGCTAGGGTTTCTCTGAAGGGATGTGATTGATTATTAGGTTGTTAGTTTGGGAATTTATTTTATAGTTCTTTTCCTATTGTTGTTCTTAATGCTTAGGGCTTGAGTAGCTAACTTGTTCTAAGATCTTAGGTGATTAAACTAGGTACGAAAGTAATGTTTAGTCGCTGGAATCAACACTAGGGGAGCAAGATTTCATAACTTGGCAAGCGCAAAGCTCTTGTTTTGATATCTTGTGAACATGTCGATCTTGTTATTAATGCTAATTTTACTTAGGGAAGCCTAGCGTAAAGCGTTCTCTAAATATTGCTAAGTAGGTATTTGCGTGAGAATCGACTTACCTTACCATTGTGAATTGAGTTCTAGAACGTATCTTAATATTTCCTGTTAATTGATTTAATTGTTTTGTCACATCCTAGATGGTCTCCCTATGCCTAATACTTCTTTTATTATTGTTTGCTTATTTTATTCTGTCGTTAGGTTGTTAGAAAACAAACTCTTACTTATTTTGTCTTAGCTTAATTTAATCTATTGATTTAAAGTGTATCTTTGGTCTCTGTGAATTCGACCCTAAAGTACTACTATGATTACCGTTTTGATCCGGTATAGTGTATGATAGGTTTTATTTGTTTATCCGTGATGATCAAATTGGCGCCGTTGTCGGGGACCAATTGATACCTTTAGAGATTTAAAATTGAATTTAGTCTAAGATTTTTATTTTTCGCATTATACTAATTATTTTATTTTTGTTTCTATTTTCAGGTGCATGCAATTGAGAAGCCACAAGGTTACCAATTTAGTTGCACTCTCTAACGAAGAACTAGGCCGTTTGGAACGAAGAAGGAAAGCCAACTCCGAACCAGCTGAGATGAATCCTCAAGATGTGCAACCAGAAGGAGCTAATCCACATGTTCTTCCCGCTGCTGAAGGAGGGAACAATCCTCCACATGTCCAACCTGCTGCTGCCGGACCGGTCGGTCTGATTCTTGGACCAAACGATCCTCGTGCTGCCAGACCGATCGATCCGCCACCTGGACCGGTCGATCCTCTCGTTGCTGCACGTCCTGCTCGTACCCTTGGCGAGCAAGACACACCGGACCGATTCTATGCGAATAGGTCTGCGCTTCGTCCTCCAAATCCCACTCGTCAGGACTATGAGATCAAGTATAGCTTGATCAACCTCGTCCAAAACTGTTGCTTTAACGGCTTGCCCACGGAGAACCCGATGGACCACATCGAGGCCTTTGAAGCGCTATGCAACACCACGAAGGCTAATGGAGTTCCCTACGACTATCTGAGGCTGACATTGTTCAAATTCTCACTTGCGGATAAGGCGTTGCGATGGCTCAAGATGTTGGAGCCCGGTTCCATAACCACTTGGGAAGAGTGTCGAGCTAAGTTCCTCAACCACTTCTATACGAAGGCCCGATCGGCACGTATAAGGAACCAAATTGTTGCCTTTAAGCAAAGGGCTACTGAGACTTTCAATGAAGCTTGGGAACGATTCAAAGAATACGTGAAGGACTGCCCCCATCACGGTTACACTCAAGAAAGCCTCATGACCACTTTCTATGGCGGTATTGACACCCAATACCAATTGGCTCTTGATACGGCAAGCAAGGGAAATACTCCTAAATCTAGAAACAGAAAACCAACTGTCGTTGTGAATTCTAAGGAATCTAAATCAGCTTTAAAGTTCAGGTTCAATATGTTCACAAGACCCTAAAACCAACTGTCGTTGTGAATCAGGAGTGTTGCTAATCTAGAGATAGGTTCAAGCTATCAATCCTACTTTCGCAGAGACTAACAACCTAAGTTCAAATTCAAGGTGATCAATCAAGAATAAGCAATAAGAACAATCTCAGATTAAGAACATTTAGATAGATAATCCTTAACTAATTAATTCATTCAATCAAACCATCAAACATTTGTGAGAAAACCCTAAATCTAACTAGTGAATTACTCAGACATAATCAAAGCAATAACACAAGAGATAAAAAACGAAATCATTATTAAGATTAAGAGTAAGAAATAACAGGGGTTCACAATAAGGACTTGAAGAATCAGGAACAGAAAGATTTCCCCAAAGCTCTCTTCTCAAAACCTAGAACAAAGTAGATATCTCTAGCTAAAGCTTAACAAAGTCTGGATATCTCTTTTAAAACTCGAAAAACACTATATATACAAGTCTCTGGACGTCTAGGGCTTGATTAAGGCGGTCTAAGGAATCTCAAATAGACTTGGAATCGATTTGGGCTTCAAACTCGAGCAGCTTCTGTTTTCGGGTCTCCTGTCGATCGACACAACTAATGCCTGTCGATCGACACGCATCGTATTTCTGGACAGAGAAGGCTGCAAATCCGCATTGATCTTCATTTCTTCATAAAAGCTCCAAATTGATCCCTTTTTGATCTTTTTGCTCCAAGTAAGCTCCAAACGTCAATTAACCTGTAAACACACTAAAACACTACAAAAACACTAGAAAGACTCTAAAAACGGGTCCTAAATCGTATAGATGGAGGGTAAAATATGAGGTATATCACAAGATTTCATAACTTGGCAAGCGCAAAGCTCTTGTTTTGATATCTTGTGAACATATCGATCTTGTTATTAATGCTAGTTTTACTTAGGGAAGCCTAACGTAAAGCGTTCTCTAAATATTGCTAAGTAGGTATTTGCGTGAGAATCGACTTACCTTACCATTGTGAATTGAGTTCTAGAACGTATCTTAATATTTCCTGTTAATTGATTTAATTGTTTTGTCACATCTTGGATGGTCTCCCTATGCCTAATACTTCTTTTATTATTGTTTGCTTATTTTATTCTATCGTTAGGTTGTTAGAAAACAAACTCTTACTTATTTTGTCTTAGCTTAATTTAATCTATTGATTTAAAGTGTATCTTTGGTCTCTGTGGCTTCAAACTCGAGCAGCTTCTGTTTTCGGGTCTCCTGTCGATCGACACAACTAATGCCTGTCGATCGACACGCATCGTATTTCTGGACAGAGAAGGCTGCAAATCCGCATTGATCTTCATTTCTTCATAAAAGCTCCAAATTGATCCCTTTTTGATCCTTTTGCTCCAAGTAAGCTCCGAACGTCAATTAACCTGTAAACACACTAAAACACTACAAAAACACTAGAAAGACTCTAAAAACGGGTCCTAAATCGTATAGATGGAGTGTAAAATATGAGGTATATCAATTCCCCCAGACTTAGCTTTTGCTTGCCCTCAAGCAAAACAGAAACTAAACCTGTGGAAAGAGGTTTGAAAACATGAAAACTCACCTTTGCCTTTAATGCCTTGCCTTAGCCATTCGAACCAAATCCATATGCCTAACAGACAATCCTAAAACGAACCACCATGTACTTCTCCGCTGCAATCACAATGAAACCAAGAAACTCCCAAAACATCTCCACACATTCATCAAGAAAGCCTTCATCACCGGGTCTCAATCAATGTAACCAGTGTACCAGAACCTTCTAGACTCATTCACTGTACTCTACCATGAAAAACCCAACATATCCAACGCCGAATAACCTTACTCTCCCCCAGACTTATTCTTTTACATACTTATTCTCTTTTTTTTTTTTTAGAAACCTCAGGGTGAAATAATGAGATCATCGATAATAATTTACCTACTCTTCTAACAACCCTGCGCGATCATTCCAGACAAGAGCAGAGTAATGGGATCATCGATTCGCATCTACCCTCTAGCTCGCAGGAAATCATCTCGTCTTTTATAAGCAATAACAATTTTTTTCTTTTTTATAGACTAGGGGAAAGGGGTACCATTGTTTTCAACGTAAGCTACCAGGTATGAACAAAGAGTCAAGTTCTTAGAAACACTAACCACATTGATGAGGTAAAAGGAAGAGCTCAGAAATTGGCTCCGGCTTTAATGAATCTTGATGGGAATTTGTTTGTCTCTGGTTCATCGCTTAATCATTGGATTTTTCATTAGTCGGAATCAGACTTTATCTGCAGCATTAATCAACCAGGCAAAACACGAAAGAAAAAGGATCATAGTTCTCAACAAATTTTGACTCAATAAAACAAAAGAAAAAGACTCAAATGGTTAGTAAAAGAAAATCAAAAACCAAAATAAAGAAAAATACGTCAGTATTTTCCTCCCCCAGACTTAAGTAACACTGTCCCCAGTGGTAAAAAGTCTTAGGATCGGAGATAAAAACCAAAAATAACTTGAATTGAAAATGGATGAATTTTTGCTAAGTTAGAACCAGTTACCCCGTGGGCTGTCGATCGACAGGAATGGAGTGTGTCGATCGACAGACTGTCCGTGATCAGACAGAACTGAGGCAAAATTTCTGCAAAATTGTTGGTGTTTTGTTGAAGTTTTCACACATGAATTTCCTGCTGTAAGCTGTGGAAAGACAATCAAACATCAAAGCAAAACCAGAATCCTTAATAGATAAGCATTAGTTCCATCAATGACAAATCAAGTTAGTGAAAAATCAAAAGATAAAAAATCCTAAAAAGAGAAAATGTGATAGAGTAAAGAAACTAGAGCAGATGTAGCATCTAATCACTAATTTCTTTAGTGTTGCCCTCATCATCAGAAACATGGCGTCGGGTACAAGCTGGGCGAGCGCACATGAACTTCTTCATGACATCCCACATAGCGTCCATCCTCTTCATCATGAGCTGCTGAAAATTGTGGTTGTCCATCTCTGTCTCCGGGTATGCTGGCCATTCAGGAAGTGCAGGCTCATCCTCTGTGGCTGAAGGAGGTGCAGAAGAAGAAGTACCGCGACGACGACGAGTAGGAGGTTGCTGTCTCACATCCCTCGGGTCAGGCTCAAAACTGAGAAGTCGCATGGAATGTCTGACGATACCGAGTCGAGATTGTGGAAACTTGACTTGAAGAGATTCTCCTGAGCTAGTATACTTCCAAGTCAAACCATTATCCATCCAATGAGCTTTCTTCAAGTAGGCTCTATCCATGTACCTGCGGGAGTGGTCAACAGAGGTGAAGGAGAGATTGACGTTGCATCTACGGAACAGGGGAGTAAGCAGGCTCCCTATACTCTCAACCTTCCTCTTCGTGCTGTGACTTTTGCTAGAACTCTTTCCACTGAAAGGCTTGGTCTTTAGATCAACCAAATGGTGCGCGAAAACAGCTCCCATGTTGACATTGATCTCCATAATGTTAATATCAATCTCAGCAGACACATCATCATGCAAGGCGTAGTAGAGCAAAATCAACTTAGCTAATCTCATCGTACCTGGGTCCATCTTACACAAGAAGGTGTTACTCACCAGACGAACCAGGTAACGCAATGCTGGATGCCGGATATCAGAGTGTTTACAGCTTCCAGTCGCAAAACTTCCCTCAGCAAAAACGGACCAGAACTCCTTAGCTTTGTCAAAAACAGTGGGGAGTGCAACAGCTGTACCATCTGCACGAAAACCATAGAGAGCACAGAGATCTGGAATAGAGATACTATGACGAACCCCAAAAGCAAAGAAGGATAGTGTTCCTTCTTGGGCATTCCTCGCGTACTCTTGCCGATAATCAACTCGAACAGAGGCCATAAACTGTCTAACCAAATCAGGATAAAGCTCACAATCCAGCTCCGTAACGTATCCGATTCCCATCTCACTAATCAAAGCACTCATCGCCCAATTCATACTCATATCCTCTAAGAGCTTCTTATCTTTGAACCTAGTGGGTTGAATTTCTACTCCTAACCAGCCATTGTAGAGCAATGTCTCATAATCACCCCAATCATCGCTAAGTTCCCTATTGATATACTCCGGTTTCTCAAATTCCGTTAATACCTTATCCGCCCATTGGCGATCGGAGTAGATCGGTGTACCTTCCTCTCGGGGCCATGGAAATCGAGGAACAGGAGGAGAAGGAGGTGGTGACGACGCAGAGGGGCTCGCCGGAGCTTGTGGAGGCGGAGGAGGCGGCAGATTGCGAGAAGAACCTTCGCCGTCGCGTCGGATTCTCTTACGATTTCCAGCCATAACTTCACAGATCGGAGAAATTGACTTAGGGCTTCGATAGAGGAGAGAATCACGAATCTATAGCACCTGGAATCAAGAGATTTGGTCAAGAAATGAAGAAGTTAGAGAGAATTTTGTGAAATCGGACCAAAAGAAATCGAAAGAGAAGAATGAGAGAAAAGAAAGAGCTCTCGGGTTTTTGTGTTTCCGCGATGCGTGTCGATCGACACACATAAGTTGTGTCGATCGACACAACCCTTTTTTGTCCACAGAGAGTTCTTTTTTTCTGCATCTCCTTTTATTCCCTAATATACTCCTAAAAATCAAACAAAAATCAAAATAAAAAATTAGAATTAGTTAAATCGAAATAAAACTAGAATTTAAAGAACACCAAATCCAAAAATCAAAAACAAAATAAAAAATTCAAAAACAAAAATCAAAACATAGTGGGTTGCCTCCCACTCAGCGCTTGTTTTGAGTCTTTAGCTCGACTTGGCGGATTCTCAGAGATCCGGTGACTGCTGCGCGTTGGATGGCGCAGATTGTCTCAACTTCCAAGGTGGCGTGTATGCATTTGATGACTTAGAGAGAAGAGGTGGCTCAGCATCCTTTGCAGACGGTGTAGAAACTTTTGGAGAATTTCTCTTCTTCTTTGACTTATGAGGTTTATTTGCCGGAAGTGGTGGTGAAGTCTTCGGAGGATTTGTCCCGGGATCTGTTGCACTGGTTGGGAGGATGGCTGGTGGATTCTCAGGAGGTGAAACCCGTGGCTTAAACGTATTGAAGTTCAACACTTTGCCATCAACATTCAGAGACATGTGACCTTTCTTGACATCAATGATCGCGCCCGCGGTGGCTAGAAAAGCGCGTCCCAAGATAAGTGGGTCTTGTGGTTCCTTGTCATAGTCTAAAACCACAAAGTCAGCAGGTATGGTACACTCCCCGATTTGAACTAGCACATCTTCAAGGATCCCTATTGGAACTCTCGTAGAACAATCCGCAAGAATCAAAGAGACATTCGTCGGTTTGAAATCCGTTTTCCCAAGTCTCTTGGCTACAGAATGAGGTATCAGGTTAATGCTAGAGCCAAGGTCACATAGGGAATGGGTGAAGTGCTCCTCTGAGATCAAACAATCCAAGACAAAACGGCCGGGATCCGGTAACTTCTTAGGAAGCTTGTTTTGAATGACCGCACTAACTTGCTCGGAAACCACAACTTCTTGTTTCTTTTCTTGCTTCTTCTTAGGCACCTGAGCTGAGAAGACCGCACTGAGATCACATGTAAGCAAAGCTCCTTCCTCAGGAGTTAGACCATTCAAAACCATTCTTCGAACTAAACGCTTCATTGGAGATGGAGTATCTTCGTTGTCACTGGTAGGGATCTCGGTCTTGATCTTTTCAAGCATAGCCTTACACTTCTCATCCTCAATCTCCTGCTTAGACCTCCTGGGTTTTGGATACGGCACCTTAGGAACGTAGTCGGTGGATTGCACGGATGGTGGAATCACGACATAAGGCAGATCAGTCAGCGGGGCATGTCGATCGACATCAGTAGAGGTTTGTCGATCGACACCCTTCGCGAAAATTGATGGATGAGCTGAAGGTGTGTTTCTGCTTTCTGTCTGATTTCCCGAGACCTGTCGATCGACACCAACTATGGTGTGTCGATCGACACACTGCTTCAAAGGCTGGTTGCTTGCAGAAGCAGCAGCAGCTAGCGCTTCACGTTTCCAAGCTCGTGGCCTAGTCAAATTAGATGTCAAGATCCCAGAAACATCCTCAAAAGTATCTTCCTCGTACTCATCTTCATCACTCTCTTCATATTCCCAAACTGCATCCCCTTCTCGGATCAAAATGGCATTGCAATGCTTGGGGTTTTGATCGGTTCTTCCAGGAAGAAAACCCTCTTGGCGTTTAACAGTCTCAGCGGTCTGCGCAACCTGAACATCAAGCTTCTTGACATGGGTGTTAAGAGCCTCGATTCTATCGTTTAGAGTTGTGTAGACATTGTCAAGCTTGCCGTTTAGAGAAACTGTGAGCTTTTCTTGTCCTTCTAGCAACTGCTCGAACATGGCTGTAACGTCGTTCTTGGGCGGAGGAGCTTGGTAAGAAGAGTTACCATAAGTCCTGGTGTAGCTGGTGTTGTTGGTGTTGGGCTGAAAGTTCTTCTGAAAATCCGTCTTGGGAAAATAACCTGGTGAACCAAAACGTTGTCTACTTGAGTTGTTGTAGCCTCTGTTTCCCTGCTGATTTCCAAACCATTGTCCCTGAAAACCTACACCATTCACATAGTTGACATCTTCTTCATCTCCTTGTTGTTCCGGCTCAATGGTCTCAACTTGGTCAGCAAAGTTGACAGATTTCTTGCCCATCAGAAAGTTGGCGACCATATCAATCTTCGCATTCACTTCAGCAATTTCTTTTCCACTCCCAGTCCCTGCTAGCTTCTTTCGCTCAAGATCAGCATTCTTGGTGTTGTTTGCTTGCGACAAGTTCTCGATCAGTTTCATAGCTTCAGTAGGGTAGCGAGTGTTGAAATTTCCGTTACTTGCTGCGTCAAGAGCCATTTGGTGCCTCCAATCAATACCACGATAGAAGATTCCCAAGAGTTGGACGGTGCTAAACCCATGGTGAGGACAGTCCTTTTGGTGAGATTTAAAGCGCACCCAAGCGGCTTTAAAGGCTTCAGCTGGTCCTTGGGTGAATTGAGAGATCTTCTTTCTCAGCTCCTCAGAACGCGCATCATCGTAGAAGTTGCATAAGAATGCGTTCTTGGTTTTTTCCCAGGTAGTTAAAGAACCAGGCTGTAGGTTCTTCAACCATGCAGAGGCTTCTCCACTCAGTGAATGTGGGAAAAGCTTGCAGTACAGGAAATCCATAGAGACTCCATTAGCTTTGATGCTGCTCGCAATGTCCTCAAAGTTCTCTATGTGATCCATCGGATGCTCGTTCGGTAAACCATGGAAAGGATGTTGACCAACAAGAGTGTAAAACGCCGGTTTCAGCTCAAAGTCATTCCTCTGGATGGTAGGAAGACGAATGGCGGACCGGTTGGCATAGAAGAGGTCTGGACGATTGTACTCGGCAAGAGTCCGAGCATTTTCAGGATCATCAGCGCCTACAGGCTGTTCTCGTCCATTCTGTCGATCGACACGGCCAGGTGCCTGTCGATCGACACGCTGCGGGTTTGGAGGCTGATTGCCTCCTGCTGCGGCCAATGCTCTCGCATCAACTGGTGGTATGATCTAGCCGTGTTCATCACAAACTTGGCATGCTGCATTCAAATAGGTCCCATCAGCCTAGAGAATCGGAGCGTCTTGTCTCTCCATCTCAGCTGATTTTTTGTTCTTTCTTCCTTCTCTTTTGATTCTCCCAAGTTCTTCGGTTGAATAGCTCAGTAACTCAGGATTCTGTGTACTTCTGGTTATGCGACTGGACATGCACCTGAAACACACAAGAAAAAGAAAGAAAAAGAGAAAGTGAGTAAAGTAAAAAGAAAAAGTTTAGACAAAATCCTAAACTGGAACCTAATGGTAGACAAAAAAGTCCCCGGCAACGGCGCCAAAATTTGATATGCTCAAATTTACCCTGAGCTACTCTCTCAAATTAAGAGATCACTGTAGTACTTAGGGATCGTTTCCACAGGGACTTAGTTACACAATAGGCTTTTAGTCTCAGATTATGCTAAACCAAATTGATGTAAAACGAGGTTGTAAACAATCAGAAGGAAGCGTTAGATCCAGAGAATTCTCAGGAAATCAGGAATGATAAATAGAATGATTAGTCAGGATAAGTTAATCAATGTTCTAGAACTCAAACATAAAAGTAAGTAAACCAACTGTCGCTGTGAATACTCCTAAATCTAGAAACAGAAAACCAACTGTCGTTGTGAATTCTAAGGAATCTAAATCAGCTTTAAAGTTCAGGTTCAATATGTTCACAAGACCCTAAAACCAACTGTCGTTGTGAATCAGGAGTGTTGCTAATCTAGAGATAGGTTCAAGCTATCAATCCTACTTTCGCAGAGACTAACAACCTAAGTTCAAATTCAAGGTGATCAATCAAGAATAAGCAATAAGAACAATCTCAGATTAAGAACATTTAGATAGATAATCCTTAACTAATTAATTCATTCAATCAAACCATCAAACATTTGTGAGAAAACCCTAAATCTAACTAGTGAATTACTCAGACATAATCAAAGCAATAACACAAGAGATAAAAAACGAAATCATTATTAAGATTAAGAGTAAGAAATAACAGGGGTTCACAATCAGGACTTGAAGAATCAGGAACAGAAAGATTTCCCCAAAGCTCTCTTCTCAAAACCTAGAACAAAGTAGATATCTCTAGCTAAAGCTTAACAAAGTCTGGATATCTCTTTTAAAACTCGAAAAACACTATATATACAAGTCTCTGGACGTCTAGGGCTTGATTAAGGCGGTCTAAGGAATCTCAAATAGACTTGGAATCGATTTGGGCTTCAAACTCGAGCAGCTTCTGTTTTCGGGTCTCCTGTCGATCGACACAACTAATGCCTGTCGATCGACACGCATCGTATTTCTGGACAGAGAAGGCTGCAAATCCGCATTGATCTTCATTTCTTCATAAAAGCTCCAAATTGATCCCTTTTTGATCTTTTTGCTCCAAGTAAGCTCCAAACGTCAATTAACCTGTAAACACACTAAAACACTACAAAAACACTAGAAAGACTCTAAAAACGGGTCCTAAATCGTATAGATGGAGGGTAAAATATGAGGTATATCACAAGATTTCATAACTTGGCAAGCGCAAAGCTCTTGTTTTGATATCTTGTGAACATATCGATCTTGTTATTAATGCTAGTTTTACTTAGGGAAGCCTAACGTAAAGCGTTCTCTAAATATTGCTAAGTAGGTATTTGCGTGAGAATCGACTTACCTTACCATTGTGAATTGAGTTCTAGAACGTATCTTAATATTTCCTGTTAATTGATTTAATTGTTTTGTCACATCCTGGATGGTCTCCCTATGCCTAATACTTCTTTTATTATTGTTTGCTTATTTTATTCTATCGTTAGGTTGTTAGAAAACAAACTCTTACTTATTTTGTCTTAGCTTAATTTAATCTATTGATTTAAAGTGTATCTTTGGTCTCTGTGGATTCGACCCTAAAGTACTACTATGATTACCGTTTTGATCCGGTATAGTGTATGATAGGTTTTTATTTGTTTATTCGTGATGATCAGTTGGTGAGGAGACTCCTACTTCTGGTACCTTGCCTCCGTTACGTGCCAGTGGTAGCTTACGTCTTAAGTTGGACCGTGTGTTGGAGACACGAACAGTGGAGCGACTGGGTTCTCGGGAACGTGAGGCATTGGTGTTGTAGGAAGGTCTCCCTCGAGAAGATGCGACTTGGGAAGACTATGAACAACTTCGTCAGAGTTTTCCTACCTTGAATCTTGAGGACAAGTTTCATTTTGGGGATGGGAGTAATGATGGAGTTGTAAACGAAAAAGAAGAGGAGGAACCAGTGGTACGAAGAACATCAACCCGGACACGTATTCCAAACTGAAAGTATTTGGTTTAAGCTTATTTGTTATTGGTTTTCTTGTTCAAATTATTTCTTGCTTCAGTTGAGTCAATAACGGAAGAAGAGGTCGCCTATTGTTGAGGAACCATCTTCCCACTTTCTATTCCCAGTTTGTAGGAGTTACGACTCCATTTTCTTTGTACGACTATTTAAGATAATGAAAAGCCAAAAAAGAGGCAATCATAATTGCCCAAACACTTAAGTTCTTGTTCTGTTTCTGAGACCTATCAAAACGGCCGTAAGAACTTAGAGCTAATACACAATGTCCGAATCGGGAAACCAAACATAAAAACTTAGAGCTAATACACAAAGTCCGAATTGGAAAACCGACCATAAGAACT
Source organism: Erysimum cheiranthoides (assembly GCA_011420285.2). NCBI lineage: Eukaryota > Viridiplantae > Streptophyta > Magnoliopsida > Brassicales > Brassicaceae > Erysimum > Erysimum cheiranthoides. The sequence goes on from CM022182.2 coordinate 6,943,173, forward strand.
CAGAGCAAATACACAAAGTACAAATCGAGAAACCGGACGTAAGAACTTAGAGCTAATACACAAAGTCCGAATCAGGAAATCTGACGTAAGAACTTAGAGCTAATACACAAAGTCCGAATCGGGAAACCGGACGTAAAAACTTAGAGCTAATACATAAAGTCTGAATCGGGAAATCGGACGTAAGAACTTAGAGCTAATACACAAAATCCGAATCGGGAAACCGGCCATAAGAACTTAGAGCTAATACACAAAGTCCGAATCGGGAAACCGGCCGTAAGAACATAGAGCTAATAGACAAAGTCTGAATCGGGAAACCGGACGTAAGAGTTTAGAGCTAATATACAATGTCCAAAAACCGGACGTAAGAACTTAGAGCTAATACACAAAGTCCAAAACAGGAAACCGAATTGGGAAACCGGACGTAAGAACTTAGAGCTAATACACAAAGTCCGCGTAAGAACTTAGAGCTAACACACAAAGTTCGAATCAGGAAATTGGACGTAAGAACTTAAAGCTAATGCACAATGTCCGAATCGGGAAACCGGACGTAAAAACTTAGAGCTAATACACAAAATCCGAATTGGGAAACCGGCCGTAAGAACTCATTGCAAATACACAAAGTCCGAATCGGGAAACCGGCTATAAGAACTTAGAGCTAATACACAAAGTCCGAATCGGGAAACCGGTCGTAAGAACTTAGAGCTAATACACAAAGTCCGAAATAAATTCGAAAAAGTTGAAATTTGCGGCATAGAAATCAACAGTATCTTTTTTTTACTTATATTTTAATTCCATTAAGATACCTCTCCTCTCTCAACTTTTTCGGTCATTATATCTTTTAGACATGATCAGATTTCTCTTCATATCATTTTTTGGATTCGCTATAGTAGATTTGTTATTTTCCTTACATTTGCAGGGACGACTCCTAAGAAGATTTGGATGTATATGGATATGAGTGACCTCACAATATCACATGTGAAAAGCCATCTCCAGGTCTTTATAATTTATACTCACATTATCAGCTAGCTATACACGATATGTTTACGTACATGAAAAGGCTATATATGTGTTGACCAAAAACAAAAGAAAAGGCTATATATGCATTAATTTATAGTGTCAAAGATTATATTATCTAAGTTGGTGCGTACGTACTGAATCAAATATATGTGTTTACTTTTAATAGATGTATAGGAACATGAAGGAAGAAGAATCTCTAGAAGGTAAGTAACGATCTTACACTTTAACTTATAGTTTAATAAATATGTTTGTATTGCAAGTTTCAACATAACGCATAGTGGGTTTAGAGTTTTTCTTATCCATAATTCGCTTATGCATGTCCAATCATTTGGCACATAAAGGAGGCTGATGCGGCAAATGAATTGGAGGTAATCTCAGCACTACTATTCAGATCTATGAACGCCGTCGAGATGCTGACCAATTTTTCCAAAACCAGCACAGATTCTTCTGTTTATGTATTAAGTTAAGAAATCGTATAATCGTGTTTTTGGTTATTCAATAAACTAATTATCTTTTTCAATTTCTTGTACGGTACATTGGGATATGACTGAAGCGATGACCCCTGTTTTGGAACCAAGTAACAAAACTATGGAAGTAGTATCTTGCGAGTCTCTCTATCAATCTTCAAGGGTAATTTTCTCTTACCATTTCTTACATTGTAATCATGCATGATCATCAACATGAACTAGATAGATATATATGTTGTGGCAGGTGGGACTAAATGAAAACAAAGACAATGATGTCGTTGTTGCTGGTAATGGTGCAAATGGTGAAGAAGAGTTGTCCCTTGGACTCACTCTTGGACTCAAGTACTAAGAGGATCGGACTTTGGTTTCTATCTTGTTTAAGCTTGCTCTCTATTTTATGTAGTGTTTATCCCATATATATAAATGGGATAAGAAAAATAAAACTCGAACGATATATTATGGTCGTGTCTTTGTAAGATGTTTCTATGTGATTTTTCTCATCCGTTACAGGTAAAACGGTCAAATCCCCATGAACTTAGTTACTTTATCGTATTCCTACACAAAACTTTGAGTCGTGCCTATAACCATATAAACTTAACAAAAATTTGAATGTCCTACACGAACAATCCAAATACGGCCGAAACCCCCAAATCGGCTAACGGTGTTACTGTTCCGTTAACAGATGCTGACTAGGATGCCACGTGGGGCCACATGTTTTGTTATATTTATACGTAGAACTTTGAATCGTGCTTGTAACTAGATGAACTTAATCAAATTTTGAATTTTCCACACGAACAATTCAAATTCGGCCAAAACAATCAAATTGTCAGCCTCTATTACCGTTCAGTTAAACGACGTCGTTTCAATTAATGTAAAATAAAAATCATTAATCTTGGATTTGAATCCAAGACCTTTGGTACATATAATCAAACTCAAACCCAATTAAAGTACTGTAAATTATTTAACTATCTCATTCAGAGATATAAAAAGTCTATTTGCTATACATTACTTTATTGTTTGTCAAACCACGTATATTTAGTAAATTTTATTTACTAATCCCGTAAAATCTTTAAGTTTAATATCATAGTCTAGTTTTTTTCTATCGCGTCTATAAATCTATAGAAAATAAATTTTAATATTCAAAATTCTCCAAATATCAATAATTTAGCGAGATATATTATTTAATTTAAATGTGGTTTATCGAAACGCATTAACCATATAGTTCTTAAACTTCCCACCAAAAAAAAAAATACAGTTCTTAAACTTGAAAATATAGAATTTTTAAGAATGTGAAAATATATATTATATTATACCTCTAAATGAGATGGTTAAACAATTTACAATAGTTCAATTGGTTTTGTGGGATTTGACGGTTTTCCCTATAATGGATGAGAAAAATCACATAGAAACATCTTACAAAGACACGACCATAATATATTGTTCGTATTGTAAACCATTAAAGATTGATCTCCATAACCGGCCCATATAAGCCCAAGTTTACAAGGCCCATCGTTGCTACCTATTCCAATTAGGTTTAGGACTTGTGTACTCCTATATATATATGTACTCTTCTCATTCAATGAATAATACAACCATGAGTTTCACAACACGTTATCAGCGCGAGCTTGTTCTAAACATCCCTAACCCTAAAATCGCAAAAACCTCTTACATAATTCTGTGTTCGTTTCAGTTCGAGTTTCGGTGGATCATCAATTCAGTTCGCGTTACGTTACAGCTTGTTTTTCGTGGTCTTTGAGCTCCCGAATCAATCAATTCAACACAATTGGTGGATAAGGTAACATCGAACCACAAAAACTCAAGAACCCACACCGAACTTGAAAACAATAAAATCGAAACCCTAAAACTGATCTTGATTGCTTCAAAGTGATTGTTTTGATTGATTTAATCATTTGTGTTCTAAGGGTAATTATTGCACAAACCCTAATTCGTGTTTTGAAAACCAAATACTAAATCGCAACTTTGAAACCGTAAGTTTAAAAACGTTAAAATCTGATTGATTGAGGTTGAAGGTTGCTTAGGATGAATTGATTGATTGTTATATGTTTGGTTACATGCATAAGATTTTTAGAAATCAAAACCCCCAATAACATGAACCCTAAAAACCGAAACCCTAGAAGAAAACGTAATCCTATTCAAAATAGGAAAACTAAATACTAAGTAAAAGAGGAAAACCAAATCCTAAATAAAAGAGAAAAACTAAATCCAAACTAAAAGAGGAAAACCTAATCCTATCTAAAAGAGATCACTTTCTAGGACTAGCATGATTCGGTCTTTAAAAACCGCATGGCCTAGACAATATCAATTGCATAATTCTGTCTTAAAAACTGCATGAACTAGTCTAAATCGATTGCATGGTTCTGTCTTAAAAACCGCATGACATAATATAAATCAATTGCATGATTTTGATTCAAAACTTTTGCTTGTGTCGTATAGATGTTGAAAATCGACAGCCTTCAATATGATGCACTTAATGTCTCTGGTGATAACTATTTACAATGGGCTTTGGATACTAAGATTGCCCTGAAATCAAAGAATCTTGGTGAATGCATTGTGGATAAAAACGAGACCACTGAAAAAGAAAGATATAAGGCAATTCTTATCATACGCCATCACCTTGCTGAGAGTCTCAAAAATCAGTACCTCACCATTGAAAATCCTCTAGACCTTTGGGTAGAGTTGAAAAATCGATATGATCACCAAAAGACAGTGCTTTTACCAAAGGCCCGATTCGATTGGGAGAATTTAAGGATCCAGGATTTTAAATCTGTGGAAGAGTATAACTCAGAGCTATTTAAGATAGTCTCAATCCTGAAACTATGTGGTGAGGAAGTTACTGAGGCAGACTTGCTAGAGAAAACATTCTCAACCTTTCACACAAATAACATACTACTTCAGTACAATATCGTGAAAATGGTTTTAAGACATATGAAAGTCTAATCTCTTGTTTGCTACTTGCTGAGCAAAACAATGAGTTATTGCTAATGAATAGTGCAATGAGACCTCCTGGTTCTACCCCATTACCAGAAGCCCATAAAGTTGAAATGGGCCAGAAAGAGCCTAAAGAGATCAAAGAGTCAACCTACGTCCATAGAGACAAGTATCACGGCCGTGGTCGTGGTAGAGGACGTGGTGGTGGTCATGGCAACTACCATTCAAACGGCCAAGGAAACCATTACGGTGGTAGAGGCCGTGGGAATAATGGCCGAGCTAGAGGCCGTAGAATTTTTAAACCGCAACACAAGGCCAAATCCGTTTGCCATAGATGTGGTATGGGGAACCATTAGGCAAAGATGTCCAGGACACCTAAGCATCTTGTTGATCTCTATCAAGAGAGTGTGAAAAAGAATCCAGAAGCTATCACTACAACAAATATGGTCTTTGATAGCACACGATTAACGCCATTAAAAGTGATTGATAGCGTTTGATAAAACGCTGTGTTTGCGACAGCTATAATAGGTCGGACCCATATTATAGCGTTTGTTTAGTGCTATGGTATATGACACATATGATAGCGTTTTAGATATTATAGCTCATTATTAAGGTTATGATATCCGACTTCGTAGCAGTTTTTAATATGCAATTGAAATCTATTTGGGTGCAAATTGAATTTATATCAAAATAATATTCAAAATATGGTTTCATTAATAAACCAAAATGTACTTACACAAACATGTCAACATTACATCAAGTCATACACAAACATCAAACATGGTTACAAAATGATAACTAAATTAAAACATGAGAGAAAACTAATCAAAACCTTGAGTACTTGATCTGTATCTGATTGAAGCATCTTTTCCTTCATCAAGCTGCTTAGCAACCTCTGTGCTTGGAGAAAAAGAGATTATTAGTCAATGAAACAACAAACAAATTAATAGAAAAGTTTGTATTGCTTAGAAAACCCTTCAGTCATGTATATTAGGAAGCATTTGGTGTATAAGTAGCTATAGTACCCTGCATTTGGTAGGTGACTGAATCGGATTTGCCAATGTGTTCCTTCGACATGGCTCCAGCTTGTGTGTTGCTGTTTCAGTTCAACCACGAGATGACCAACGTCTCTTGATGTCTCTGGTTGTTTCCCGAACAGCATTTGGTCAATCAGAGCATAAAACACCTACCAAAAAACAAACAAAAACTCACGTTGATCTCTCTAACCCAAATTTCTTTTTTCTGCATTGAGTCTGTTTGAGAGGTGGATCAATTAATCAGACCTGGCATTGCAATTCAGTGGCTGCAAACATGTTCCTTGCACCCTGTAAGAGACAATGGCATGATTCGTAAGAATGAGGGAACAGAGATAGTGTGCTAAAAAAAAACTGGCCATCTTCGAATGAACTATTATTTTGCTTACATATCTACAAGACATGCAAGGATTATCTTAGTTTATAAACAACATACCTCGTCTGGGTGATGAAGAGACATTTTAAGCACATCTGGGTGATAGGAACGGTATGAAATGTTGTACCAAATAGTGATTCAACAAGCACATTTAGGCCTTCAATGCACTGAGGCAGAGGAAAATATGATGCTACAACCTGTACAAGAATATACCAACAGAGCATGATAAGATAAATCTTTGCAACAGTCCCTAGAGAGGAATAAAAAAAGAACCAAAACGACTCCAAAATATCCAAAATCAAGATATAGAACCGAAGTGCTTTTGCAGCACACCAATAAGTGAAACATTACAGCACATTAGACAGAACTTAAATAACAAAAAAAACTTACAGTGGTGTCCACATCATGGACGGAGGATTGAATCATTGAAGTATAGTAAGTCTCATCCCATGGCTCTAATACTGCATATTTGTTACCACATTTCTCTCTTTTGAAGTCTCTAATGGCTATGTATTCCTAGAGATGGATGACGAGACCAAATCTTTTTCATGAATAGTCATATGAAAGGAAAATCAGAAGTATACCTTTGTGCCAAAGCTGAGATCTCGAAACATATGTAAAATTTGTATCATAAGAAAACAAAAGACATGAATGTCACAATATGAAACAAACGAAAACCAAACTCAAATAGATGAATCTTGAAGTAGAGTTACCTTCACCGTCTCACCGGATTTGCCAAGCTTCCCATAAAAACACACATCAAGAGGAAGACAAAACAAAAACAAACCCAAAGTCTGATTCAATTCAAAATCAAATGAAAATGAGAAGCAAATCCAAATCAACCTCCTTGCAGATTATGTATTCATCAATAGCTCCCAAACCCTTTCTCTTTTTATGAGCTCACGAACAGCTCCCAATCCTCTCCTAATTCCATCAATCGAGCAACCAAAAGACAAATTTTAGGGTTTAAAGAAAAACAAAATCGAATTCTTTCTACGCACCAGCCATCGAGAGGAAGCCGGTGAGAGAAAGAGGGATAGCCGAGAAATTAATCTCTCTCTCTTTGATTCCCGTTGTCGTTCATCTTCCCCGTTCCTGAGGAGATTCTCCTCCACGGTGATGTTGCCGATGAATCCGCTTCTCACCTTCTTCTTCTTCCAGTTACGCGACTCCGTTAATTGCTCCGACTCAATTTCACACTTCTCGGTTCGTTTCGGTTTCGATTCCGACGAAAGAGTGACAGATCTGAGAAGAAGAAGAAGAAGAAGATCGGAGATGGAGAGAAAAAGACGAAGAAGGAGATTGATAGATCTGAGATGAAGAATGAGTAAAAGAAAAAACAAATTAGAGTTTTTATTTTTTGCAAGTGTCGGCGTTTTTTACAAAATTTTCGCTAAGTGTTGGCGGTATAAAGTGATTTTTGGTTCCCGCTTTACTATTATTATGCATAGCGTTTTAAAAACGCTATTATATAGTTACTAAAAATCAGAAACTATATTCAATAGCATTTGCAAAAATAGAGCTATTATAATGTGCTATCGTAACCCAGTTTTGTTGTAGTGTAACTTGGTTCATCTCGATGGTGAAGGAGACTTCGACCCTGAGAATGATGACCTAATGAATTATGAGACTTCAGATTGCCTAAAAGAGAATAATTGATTTTGGCATCTATTGTTTTGATTTATCTTTTGATTTCCATGTTTTATGTCTTTGGATTTTATTGAATTATGATTTTAGATTGAAATTCAATTGCTTTATTACCTTTAATATACATTCGTTTGCTTTATTATGCCTAAAACATGATTCTTGTCCATATTATAAATGACTGAGGACAAGAACATACTTGTGGTGGATAGTGGATTAAGCCACACAATTTTGAAAGACAAGAGATATTTTCTGAATCTCACTTTGAAAAAGACCAATATTAGCATAATTGCGGGTATAACCATTTTTATTAAAGGCTACAACCAGGCCCATATATCTAAGAGCACGCATCTTGAGATATCAGATGCTCTATATTCACCCGGCTCATAAAGGAGCTTAGTGAGTTTCAAAGATTTGAATGGTTTCCATATTGAAACTAAGGGTGAAAGAAATAAAGAATTCCTACATATAACTGAGATCACCCAACGCTGTAAGAAAGTCCTAGAGACTATACCCGCATTATCCACTGGCCTTTACTACGCCAAAGTCAATATGATAGAAGCTAATATGGCAATGAACAACATGCTCAATGAGCAATTCACTTTAGGGCATGACCGGTTTGGCCATCCCGGTTCTAACATGATGCGAAAATTGATATCTAATACAAAAGGGCACATCTTGAAAGAAAGAAAGAGTTATCCCAAAGAATCTCACATGTGTAGCATGTACACAAGGGAAACTCATTGATAGGTCATCATGTCCCAAGCGTTTAAATGATTATGGTATGTCCATGGGGGTAAGTGTGGACAATTCTGTGATACATGTCCATACCAAGAACGGCTTGGCCGAAATCTTTTAAAAACGCAGACAGCTGATTGATAGACCATTACTTATGAGGTTAAAACTCCCATTCACAGCTTGGGCCACACGAAATTTTACATGCATCTAAGTTAATACACATTAGGCCATTTAATGAGCATAGATATCCCCTATCACAATTATTAACGGGTCAAGAGCCAGACATATCCCATCATAAGACATTTGGATGTGCTGTCTATGTACTAATTGCTCCACCACAGAGAACTAAGATGGGACCTCAAAAGGGGATGGGAATATACGTTGAAAATGATTCTCCCACCATCATTAAGTATCTAGAGCCAAAGGCCAGATACAAGGATTGTCATCTCAATGAATCCGTGATAACATCGTATTTTCGCCCACATTTACTATGATTTCTTAAGATGTTTAATAAGGTTTAGATGCATTTTTAATTTAAATAAGCCAATAATCAAGTTTTAGCAAGAACAAAGAGATTTTACAAGTTTTAGGAAAAAATGGCAAAAAGGGAGTAAAAAGGACTTGAAGGACAGTTTCAGACCATCAGAAGTTTGGTATCCATTGGAGACCTTGCCCTGAACCAAATTGGGAGATATTGGTGTCCTTCGAAAGCTTGAAGAATTAAGATTCGCCTCGAAGTGGAATCAGCCAATTTGGAGTTACCGTTTAGAAGTTATGATCGTTTAAAGACCGACCTGTCCAGCTGCGCGGCCAAGTGCCTATCCAACGCACACTGGGGGCTCGACCATGCGGTCAAGACATACGTTTTTGTCACATTTAGAGACCTGAAGTTGCAACATAAGAAGCCCAAGTTATTTGGCCCAAAAATCCGAGTTTTGACCAAAGAAAACCCTAACCCTAGTTGCTGTCGCCCTGAAGCCTATAAATACACATCTAAGCCTTAGGGTTTCGGGTGTGCTCAGTGTGCCTCTTGATAAGTGACGACCAGCAACCCTAGTTTGTAACTCTAGTTTTCTTTATCGCTTTTGTTTCTTTGCTTTACTTGTTGTTTTAGGGAAAGATATCTCGACTCTTTACTTGTTAGAGAGAAGAAATCTCTGAACCTTTCTTTGATTTACTTTAATACAATCGTACATTTCATGCTTTTGATTTCCTTTACATCTATCGTCATGTTTAGCCTCACCATGTGTGAGTAGTTCGCTTGTTGGGTTGATGGGGTGATTCGAAGGGGATATTCAATGTTTCTTTGATCGTTTAGGTTGCTAGAATTCTTTGGCTTATTTCATGGTTCAACTTCTAACTTAGTATCAACGCGCATATAAGGGACTAGCTACCCTGGAAAAGCGATATCTCCGATTACTCTATTTGATAAAAGCTTTAGTTATAATCGGACCTAGTTGAGAAGAGCGAACGACCTTGTACTCATGTGTGCTTGAGCCTTGGAGATGACTTCGTGGACAATAATCAAACCTATCTTTAATGCGAACTTCATGTCTCTGATTGAGAGTGACTTAGATATATATTATATCGAGTCTATGAATGTTTAGGGGTCAGTAAGCGAAAGTGAATGACCTATAATATAGTTTGATGTCGTGAATCATTAGCCTTACCTATTAGTTACGTTTCGATCATTGAATACTTGAATTCCCTGGAGATGTTCCCTTGAATGCCCAGCATATTCCTCTTATTGATTCCTCTTACGTTTATTTCCTTTTTAGTTTATATACTCTTTTATTTCGTCTTAGCAATCTTCTGTCTTTACCAAGCTTGTTTCGCGCTTAATTCCTCGTGGTTCGACCCTTACGTACTACAAACGATTGGTTGTGCACTTGCAGCCTTTTGATTGTTTTCACCTAAGTTTAAAAGCCTAGATTCGTTTAGGTGAAACTAGTGTGGTGCTAATCTAGCCCCATCAAGTTTTTGGCGCCGTTGCCGGGGAAATTTGAGTTGCTTTTAGGATAAAGGCTAGAATTTTGTCTAGGACTTTTTGCTGCTGATTTTTCTTTTTAGTTTTACTTGTTTCAGGACCTTCGGGATGAATTCCGACTAGCCACCTGGATGGTGGAATAAACATCTTTACGATGGCTCTAACGTGGAAGTGAAGCCGCGACCATCACCATTGATTCGTGACTGCATGCACGGACCAAACTTTTCGACTAATGGTACCTTCACTGGTCACCAAGGACCAGCCATGACGTCACCTGCTAGGCGAATGAATCGCCCATCACCGCGTATATGCGATGATCAGTTTGTGGGAGCTGCGTGTCCACAATACTTTGGAGGTAGACATGTGAGAGCTGCGAGCTCACTACGTTCCTCTAAACCCTCTGGATTCTTTCACGCTTCCAATGAGGAAGATTATGAGTGTGAAATGATGAGAATCGAATCACACGATGACTTTTCTTACAACGCTTATGAGACCTTAAAACCTCAAGGTGTCTCAAAGGAATCGAAGATTGAAAGTCTCCTACAAAAGCTACTCGATTCACACGAAAAGACTTATGGAGAGATTGAAGACAAGCTCGAGAGCAACAAGAAGGAGCTTGAAGCAAGAATAGAAGAAGTCTCTGAACGTGTTTCGAATCTAGAAGAAGGGCTACACAATGTTCAATTCGACTTACAAATTGTTAAGGAGGATATACAACATCAATACCAAAAGAGACTCTCCTTGGAGAGAACTTTGGAGAGCTTAGAAGGAAGATATGATTGGGAGATATAAGTTTTACAAAAGAAGCTCACTAATCCTGCACCAAGTGTGGATTGGGAAGAAATTCATACTTGTCATGACCTTGAAGAAGAGAAAGAAGAAGCCTCGGCCGAATCCTTTTCTTCTCTTGAAGCTAACGAGGAAAGCAAGATAGCTTTCTCTGATGTTGTACAACAGCAAAGCCCTGAAGGATCACAACAAAGCAAAGAAGAATCGGAGATAGGGACACCCTCACCACCACACGACCAAGCTTCCAGTCTGTGGTGCGAGCCCTGTCGACCGCACATACGAGCGTCGGAAGTGCGGCCAGCAAGCCCTCGGCCGCACAGTCGAGACCCCAGTATGCGGCCCGACCCTTCTCTGCCACCGGATCCAGTCGACTCTCCACCGCACAGCCAAGCATCCAGTGTGCGGCAAGACGCCTCTTGCCGCACACGCGGGACCTTATCCTGCGGTGACTGACTGATCCGAACTATGAAGATGATCCTGACAAACCGAACCTTACCGATGATGACCAGCCCGCTTCGTCGACCATCACGATCCCTCACCGTGACGAAGACAACGAGCATGACCGATTGGAGGTTACCGAAGAGCCCAAGCCAGGAGATATTGAGGAATTAAACCGCTTGGCGCTAGAAGAAGGTTCCAGAAACTTGGTTGACAAGCAACCGGACCTAATTAAAAAGGGAGAAGGAGAAGAAATGGAAGTCCCTTACAAAAAAGGAAAACACTCTTCGAACCCTAAAGAAAAAGGTGAGTCTCTCTCTATAAATATTAGTGGACTATCTTCACTTGTTTTACAGGAAACAAAAGGAGAAGAATCCCTAGGAAGAGAAGGCGAGCCCATGGAAATCTCAGGAGAACTCGCAAATTTGCACTTTGACCCTACCACTCTACACGACTGCGTCACGCTCGTGGGGACAGAAAAACTAAACCCCACTGAGCCATCTTCCGCGTTCTATGAAGGAGGGATAGCTAGAGAGAAAGCAAAAGAAGCCGGGGAATTTGGGGTACAATTTGCGATGAGCTCAGAAGAACTCACAAACACAAACACTAGAAGCGACACTCTTGCCGGTCAAGACGCACCTAAGGAAGGAGAATCATCGAATCCCGTTAGGACATCTAGTGTGACCAGCCCACCAAGCATCAAGAGCCTTTTCATAGAAGAGGAGAAAGAAGCTGGTTGGAGAGAAGAGGAACTTTTGGGAAGTTTAGAAGAAACCCCATGGCAAGCGAGAGAAAAGAGCAAAGAAGAGACGTGTTCTCCAATCATATGCACTCCCAACAACTCACCTACAAAAGGAAATAACTTATGGGATGTTGTAGAAGAAGAAAAACGCCGAAAAATTTTGTTTGGAACGGTTCAGAATAAGATTAAATGGCCTTACAGCCGAGCCAAGGACCGGCAATCACCAGCTCTTCGACCGCCCAGGCGAGTCTTGGGCATGCGGCGAAGCCTGTACCGGCCGCTTGGTCAGGAAGGAAGCATGCGGCGATCAGCCCGTCCGTTCCACGAACCGGCTACTAAGTCTCCACCTCAGGTATGTGCCACTACAACCCCTTTTTGTGATCTAATTTTGCAGGAGAGCAAAGAGGAAGGGAACAAGAGAACCCCTGACGGTTGTGATGGATGGTCTTTGGAAGACATCGATGCTTACTATGTAGAGCAAGCTATCGAAATGAGTCTTTGTGACTACTCCAGAGAAAACGTCACTTATGACGATTTCTTTACCGATGAGGATGAAGACAGGGAACCTAGAGAGGCATACTCTTGCATGACCACTCAAGTCCCATTAGATAACTCCGCTAAAGACGGTGACGTGCAGCGATTTCGAAAGGAAGCAGAAGTTATTGAACGAGGCAGCTTTAGGCCTCAGCGTCTATGTACGCCAAGAACTCAACCAGGATACCCATTGCCCACCTACGGAGAATACCGGGCATATCATCCATACGCGGCTAATCCACGAGCCAGCGATGATGATCGGAGCATTATCCGTATGCCCCATGAAATTTTTCAGGAAAGGGGAATGTCTGTCTCACGACCTAAGGAACGTGAAGACCGTCTTGAGATTCTTATGAATGGATACTCTGATTACCAGAAGGTGCTAGAGAAAACTCTCCAGGTAAGATCGACAAGACCAACTTGACTCTCGGTGCAAGAATCGACGAGGTCTGGTCCCAAGTTCGACAACATAGAGAACTTCTTGAAGATGGTAGAGCTAACGAAGAAGCAAGTAAGCTGATTGGGAAGCTCTTTAACCGTTGTGATACTTTCTCCAAGATGACCCAGGGAAGAGACGACGAGATGTCTACAAGGATCGAGAAACTTGAACGACAAATGGCGCATGAGGTCTTTTTGAGAGACGTATTACAAATGCGTGTCTCAGATCTAGAGGAGATATTGTCTGTCGAGCTTGTGAGATGTATGAGGAGTCATGATTTGCTTAAAGAAATTGACTCCACTCTCAAGGAGAAGTACCGCGAGATTGATAGAAGGCTTAACAAGTTCACATGCCGTGTTGTTGGACGCGACATCGATGAAGAGGACGAGGAAGAAGGACCAGGCGATGATGCAGAGGAAGAAAGGCCTGATCTTCGCACGATCTACAACATCATGAAGTCTCGCCGTAGATCTCATCCTTTGCGAGAACTTGAAAAAGGAGAGACTAGCGGAGAAAGAGGAGATCAACCATTTGAGGGAATGGAAGATGACCTTATGACCAACGGAAGAGGAAGACCCGAAGAGACGCAAGAGGAGAATTGCTCTCCATCTGCCTAATCTCAAAAGGGCACCAAACGTCGAGCTGAACGACGTTAAACAAAACACTGGATGGGAAGCAACCCATCACTAGGTTATGTTTTTGATTTTTGGTTTTTGGTTATGTTCATGCTTTTCGCCATGATGTGTTTCTTGCTTTACCTTAGGGATCCCATTCTTGAAAAATGAGGACATGGAAAGGAGAAATTTGTTTGGAACCGTGACATCGAGGATATTATAAAAGGCCAATAGGCTAAGGCACTTATACGACAGGAAGTTGCTACACAGAAGGGTCCAATGGACCGTGGCGCCTAGTCCTGGCCGCATAGGCAAGCTGCCAGCTTGCGGCAAGAGAGGCATATGCCGCACGACCGAGAGCTGAGCATGCGGCCTGAGCAGACGACGGAAGGATCAGTCCGGGTCTACGATCGCCATTGACAATTTTATCTCCTACCCGTGATATTTGTGCCACCCGTCTATGCCACGTTTTTCATACTATACCGTCTCGCGAGATCTCCAAACGCATCATGAATTCACTACTATACCATTACATTGACATGCCTATATCTATCTATCTATCTATTTAGGATTTTATTTTTGGTTTTGGTTTTTCTAATTCGTTATTGATGGTTTTAGGTTTTGTAAGAAGAAGGATGCAAGGAAGAAAAGAAATTGGAAATTCGATAAGCTAAGCCAAGCTTGATCGATGATAAGCATGAAAGGAGAGAATTTTGGTTAGTCACTATCCACCATCAACCACTAGACGCGGATTGGTAACGATTCAAGTTTGGGGAAGATGTTCTATCTATCCATATATAAGGTGACATTGTTCGTAACACTATCTTTCCTTATGATTTCCATCCTCTTCTCTTTCTTATTTTCTGTTATGCTCAAATTTACCCTGAGCTACTCTCTCAAATTAAGAGATCACTGTAGTACTTAGGGATCGTTTCCACAGGGACTTAGTTACACAATAGGCTTTTAGTCTCAGATTATGCTAAACCAAATAGAAGTAAAAGAAAGAAAGCAATTGCAGAATATTAAAACGAGGTTGTAACCAATCAGAAGAAAGCGTTAGATTCAGGGAATTCTCAGGAAATCAGGAATGATAAATGTATGATTAGTCAGGATAAATCAGTCAATGTTCTAGAACTCAAACATGAATGTAAAGCTAACCAACTCCCGCTGTGAAAGCTTCTAAACCTAGAAACAGAATCCCAAATCCCTTTGTGAATTCTAAAGAATCTAAGTTCGCATTAAAATCAAGTTCAATATGTTCACAAGACCCTAAACCAAATTCCTTTGTGAATAGGAGTGTTGCTAATCAGAGATAGGTTCAAGCTATCAATCCTACTTCCGCAGAAACTAACAACCTAAGTTCAAATTCAAGGTGATCAATCAAGAATAAGCAATAAGAACAATCTCAGATTAAGAACAATAAGATACAACAATCCTTAACTAATCAATTCATTCAATCAAACCATCAAACCTTTGTGAGAAACCCTAAATCTAACTAGTGAATTACTCAGACATGATCAAAGCAATAACACAAGAGATAAAAAAACAAAATCATTATTAAGATTAAGAGTAAAAAATAACAGGGGTTCACAATCAGGACTTGAAGAATAAGGAACAGAAAGATCTCCCCAAAGCTCTCTTCTCAAAACCTAGAACAAAGTAGATATCTCTAGCTAAAGCTTAACAAAGTCTGGATATCTCTTTTAAAACTCAAAAAACACTATATATACAAGTCTCTGGACGTCTAGGGCTTGATTAAGGCGGTCTAAGGAATCTCAAATAGACTTGGAATCGATTTGGGCTTCAAACTCGAGCAGCTTCTGTTTTCGGGTCTTCTGTCGATCGACACAACTAATGCTTGTCGATCGACACACATCGTGTTTCTGGACAGAGAAGGCTGCAAATCTGCATTGATCTTCATTTCTTCATAAAAGCTCCAAATTGATCCCTTTTTGATCCTTTTGCTCCAAGTAAGCTCCAAACGTCAATTAACCTGTAAACACACTAAAACACTACAAAAACACTAGAAAGACTCTAAAAATGAGTCCTAAAACACATGTGAAGTGGGTAAAATATGAGGTATATCAACTCCCCTAGACTTAGCTTTTGCTTGCCCTCAAGCAAAACAAAAACTAAACCTGTGGACAGAGGTTTGAAAACACGAAAACTCACCTTTGCCTTTAATGACATGCCTTAGTCATTCGAACCAAATCCATATGCCTAACAGACAAGCCTAAAACGAACCACCATGTACTTCTCCGCTGAAATCACAATGAAACCAAGAAACGCCCAAGATTCTCCACACATTCATCAAGAAAGCCTTCATCACCGGGTCTCAATCAATGAAGTCAATGCAACAGAACCTTCTAGACTTATTCACTGTACTTTACCATGAAAAACTCAACATATCCAACGCAGAATAACCTTACTCTCCCCCAGACTTATTCTTTTGCACACTTATTCTTTATTTTTATTCTTCCTTTTTTTTTAAAAAACTTCAGGGTGAAAGAATGAGATCATCGATAATAATTTACCTACTCTTCTAACAACCCTGCACGATCATTCCAGACAAGAGCAGAATAATGGGATCATCGATTTGCATCTACCCTCTAACTCGCAGGAAATCATCTCGTCTTTTATAAGTACTAACAATTTTTTTTTCTTTTAGACTAGGGGAAAGGGGTACCATTGTCTTCAACGTAAGCTATCAGGTATGAACAAAGAGTCAAGCTCTTAGAAACACTAACCACATCGATGAGGTAAAAGGAAGAGCTCAGAAATTGGCTCCGGCTTTAATGAATCTTGATGGGAATTTGTTTGTCTCTGGTTCACCGCTCAATCTTTGGATTTTTCATTAGTCGGAATCAGACTTAATCTGTAGCATTAATCAACCAGGCAAAACACGAAAGAAAAAGGATCATAGTTTTCAAAAAAATTTTGACTCGATAAAACAAAAGAAAAAGAATCAAATGGTTAGATATAGATGGTTAGTAAGAAAATCAAAAACCAAAACAAAGAAAAATACGTCCGTATTTTCCTCCCCCAGACTTAAGTAACACTGTCCCCAGTGGTAAAAAGTCTTAGGATCGGAAATAAAAACCAAAAATAACTTGAATTGAAAATTGAGGAATTTTGCTGAGTTAGAACCAGTTACCTCGTGGGCTGTCGATCGACAGGAATGGAGTGTGTCGATCGACACACTGTCCGTGAACATACAGGTCTGAGGCAAAATTTCTGCAAGATTGGTGGTGTTTTGTTGAAGTTTTCACACATGAATTCCCTGCTGTAAGCTATGGAAAGACAATCAAACATCAAAGCAAAACATAATCCTGAATAGATAAGCATTAGTTCCATCAATAATCCAAACCAAGTTAGTGAAAAATCAAAAGATAAAAATCCTAAAAAGAAAAAGAGATAGAGTGAAGAAACTAGAGGAGATGTAGCATCTAATCACTAATTTCTTCAGTGCTGCCCTCATCATCAGAGACATGGCGTCGAGTGCAAGCTGGGCGAACACACATGAACTTTTTCATGACATCCCACATAGCGTCCATCCTCTTCATCATGAGCTGCTGGAATGTGAAGTTATCCATCTCGGAAGCTGGATATGCAGGCCAATCAGGGAGGGCTGGCTCATTTTCAGAAGCGGAAGGTGGTGCTGAAGAAGATGTACTGCGACGACGACGAGTAGGAGGTTGCTGTCTCACATCCCGCGGATCAGGATCAAAACTGAGTACCCTCATGCTGTTTCGAACAACAGAGATTCTAGACTGCGGAAGCCTGACTTGAAGAGCCTCTCCGGAGCTAGTGTACTTCCATAACCAATCACCTACCATCCAATGGGCTCTCTTCAAGTAATCTCTATCCATGTACCTGCGAGACTTGTCAACAGAGGCAAAGGAGAGATCAACACGGCAATGTAGAAACAGAAGAGTAAGCAGACTCCCAATACTCTCAACCCTGGACTTCGTGGAACTCTTTCCCAGAAATGGCTTGGTCTTCAAATCAACTAAATGGTGCGCGAAGACTGCTCCCATGTTAACATTAACCTCCATAATGCTGCTAGGAATCTCAGCACCTACATCCTTGTAAAGGGCATAGTAAAGCAGGATCAACTTAGCCAATCTCACTGTCCCTGGCTCCATCTTACACAAGAAAGTGTTACTCACAAGACGAACCAGGTAACGCAATGTAGGGTGCCGGATATCAGAGTGTTTAGAGTGGCCAGGCCCAAAGTTTCCCTCAGCAAACACGTTCCAGAACTCCTTAGCCTTATCAAAGGCAGCAGGAAGTGCAACAGCTGTACCATCGGAACGAAACCCATAGATATCGCAGAGCTCTGGAATGGAGATGCTATGCCGAACGCCCCAAGCAAAGAAAGCCAATGTGCCTTCCTGAGCGTTCTTAGCATACTCCTGCTGATAATCCACTCTAACAGAAGCCATAAACTGCCTAACCAAGTCAGGATACAAGTCGCAATCCACGTATGTAATATAACCAATTCCCATATCACTAATCAAGGTAGACAATGCCCATCCCATGCTCATATCCTCTAAAAGCTTCTTATCCTTGAACCTAGTGGGTTGGAGTTCTACTTTCAACCATCCATTGTACAGCAAGGTCTCATAATCACCCCAATCATCACTAAGTTCTCTATTGACATACTCCGGCTTATCGAATTCGGAGATAACCTTATTTGCCCATTGTCGCTCGGAGTAAATGGGTGTGCCTTCTTCTCGAGGCCATGGGAAGCGAGGAACTGGAGGAGAGGACCCTCCTTGTTGTGCAGAAGGGCTCGCTGGAGCCTGTGGTGGCGGCGGAGGCGGTGGATTGCGAGAAGAACCTTCGCCGTCGCGTTGGATTCGCTTGCGATTCCCAGCCATAATCGTAACAGATCGGGGATTCGCTTGCGATTCCCAGCCACCGGGGACGGTGTGATTTAAGTCTGGGGGAAGGATGTTTCATCTCTTACTAATGATGCTACTTTTTCTCTTGTTGACTTGCGAAATTTTCCATTTTTACATCAATATTGAATTTTTATCGAGTCTTTTTATTGAGTCAAAATTAGTAGGGAATCATGATCTTATTCTAACGGTTTATCTGATTTGATTAACACTCTACTCTTGATCACGCTTGACTACGGAGCCAAGTTTGGATAGGCCGTGAGCCGATTCGACAATCCCCAAAGACTCATGTTCGACGAACATTCAAATGATTCAGCGTTGTCTCTAACCTTTATAGGACTTAAACCGGACTTAATTATCGAGCCCTGGGATCTGAGATATAGTTGCACTTCTTCATCAGTATGGTCCCCTCACTCT
Organism: Erysimum cheiranthoides; assembly: GCA_011420285.2. Taxonomy (NCBI): domain Eukaryota; kingdom Viridiplantae; phylum Streptophyta; class Magnoliopsida; order Brassicales; family Brassicaceae; genus Erysimum; species Erysimum cheiranthoides. The sequence goes on from CM022182.2 coordinate 6,962,262, forward strand.
TCCCTTCAATACTCTAAAAAAAGGGAAAAGAAAAAAAAGAAGAAGACGGCTGAAGTGAACCGAGGGATGATGCGGCTACAACCGTGCATACTTTGGACCTCATGGAAGTCTATTCTATAAAAAGAAAGAGAGAAAGAGGATATAGGTCAAAAAGAAGTGAACTGAGGGATGCAGTGGCTACAACCAGGCATACTTCGGACCTCATGGAAGCCTGTCCCAAATAAAGAGCAAGGGGTCGATAGAAAAAATAAAATGATACCCTAGAAAAGTAGGGAGAAATCGATCCCTTGGAAGTGAGAAAAGAGGAAGAGGGATGAACGTACGAAGAAAGTCTCGGCTTGGAAAAGACCTACATGCCTCCAATCGATTTTCCCTTGGCAAGATCTCACCATTTTATTAATGCTTAATTTATGTAAAGAGATGACAATGGAAAGTTTGGAGACGCCAAAGAACCGTGGGTTTGATTAAGGAGGACTTGATGAATCTCATGGAAACTAACGAATGGAAGTTCTGGATATCAAAGCGGTGAGGAGTGCAAAGAAGGTAACCCAGAAGGTAAGCTAGTTCCCGTGATTTTCAAACCTCTTTTCCACGACTTTACTTTCCTGTTTGCTTGAGGACAAGCAAAGTTTAAGTCTGGGGGAGTTGATAACATCGTATTTTCGCCCACTTTTACTATGATTTCTTAAGGTGTTTAATAAGGTTTAGTTGCATTTTTAATGCAAATAAGCCAATAATCAAGTTTTAGCAAGAACAAAGAGATTTTACAGGTTTTAGGGAAAAAGGGCAAAAAGGGAGTAAAAAGGACTTACAGGACAGTTTCGGACCATCAGAAGTTTGGCATTCATTGGACACCTTTCCTTGATCCAAATTGGTAGATATTGGTGTCATTGGAAAGCTTGAAGAATCAAGATTCGCCTCGAAGTGGAATCAGCCAATTTGGAGTTGCCGTTTAGAAGTTATGATCATTTAAAGACCGACCTGTCCAGCTGTGCGACCAAGCGATGACCATGCGGCCAAGTGCCTATCCAACGCACACTGGTGGCTCGACCATGCGGCCAAGACATACGTTTTTGTCACATTTAGAGACCTGAAGTTGCAACATAAGAAGCCCAAGTTATTTGGCCCAAAACTCCGAGTTTTGACCAAAGAAAACCCTAACCCTAGTTGTTGTCGCCATGAAGACTATAAATACACATCTAAGCCTTAGGGTTTCGGGTGTGCTCAGTGTGCCTCTTGATAAGTGACGACCAGCAACCCTAGAGAAGCAGCAAGAAGGCTCGGAGAGATTCCTCTGGACACCTCGCCGATCACCTCCTTAGTTTGTAACTATAGTTTTCTTTATCGCTTTTTTTTCTTTGCTTTACTTGTTGTTTTAGGGAAAGATATCTCGACTCTTTACTTGTTAGAGAGAACAAATCTCTGAACCTTTCTTTGATTTACTTTAATACAATTGTACGTTTCATGCTTTTGATTTCCTTTACATCTATCGTCATGTTTAGCCTCACCATGTGTGAGTAGTTCACTTGTTGGGTTGATGGGGTGATTCGAAGGGGATATTCAATGTTTCTTTGATCGTTTAGGTTGCTAGAATTCTTTAGCTTATTTCATGGTTCAACTTCTAACTTAGTATCAACGCGCATAGAAGGGACTAGCTACCCTGGAAAAGCGATATCTCAGATTACTCTATTTGATAAAAGCTTTAGTTATAATCGGACCTAGTTGAGAAGAGTGAACGACCTTGTACTCATGTGTGCTTGAGACTTGGAGATGACTTCGTGGACAATAATCAAACCTATCTTTAATGCGAACTTCATGCCTCTGATTGAGAGTGACTTAGATATAGATTATATCGAGTCTATGAATGTTTAGGGGCCCGTAAGCGAAAGTGAATGACCTATATTATAGTTTGATGTCGTGGAACATTAGCCTTACCTATTAGTTTCGTTTCGATTATTGAATACTTGAATTCCCTGGAGATATTCCGTTGAATGCCCAGCATATTCCTCTTATTGATACCTCTTACGTTTATTTGCTTTTTAGTTTATTTACTCTTTTATTTCGTCTTAGCAATCTTCTGTCTTTACCAAGCTTGTTTCGCACTTAATTCCTCGTGGTTTGACCCTTACGTACTACAAACGATTGGTTGTGCACTTGCAGCCTTTTGATTGTTTTCACCTAAGGTTAAAAGCCTAGATTCGTTTAGGTGAATTTAGTGTGGTGCTAATCCAGCCCCATCAATCCGTTTTCCCAGGGTGGAGAGACTAACAAGCTGGTCAAAGAAGTTACATGGAATCAAACATCCTTCACATGGCAATATCCTCGGACTCCATCAGAGATCCAAAAGACTATATATCTGCAAAAGCTAGCTAAAACAGTTGCCAAGATTCCTATAATGACCCAAAGAAAGTAATAAAATCGTACATGCCAGCTTGTAATGCACCAATACATATTGATGTTCATAAGGAACACAATCAAGTTGCTCCAGGGGCTACAACACGTAAGAAACGGACCCGAAAAGGTTCCAAAGACAAGAACCCTCGGAAATCAAAGAAAGGTGCAAGGGAAACCGAGAAAGTTCAAGAAACCATAGACATGGCCGGCTAATAGACATAACCCTAAGGTACCAATCAATGAGGTTTGGGACGCCAAACCTCAAGGTCCTGAAGGTGTAAATAAATCTCTATAAACTATATCATGTCTAGAATACAATGGAACCGAAAAGATGTCGACATCAATGATAATATATTTGCGCACAAGGTAGCAAATGAAATGAATGAGGATCAGGAGCCCACGTCTATACTAGAGTGCACTCAAAGACCTGATTGATTAAAATGGTACAAGACCATAAAACATGGAGCTAAGAATCATTAAGAAGAGGAATGTGTTTGGTTCAATACGAAGGACACCATTCAATGTAAAGCCAGTGGGACAAATGAGTCTTTGTGATTGTGTGAAATAAACATAATGAAAGCGTGATATATCAGACACGGCTTGTCGCACAAGGATTCACACAAAGACCAGAAATAGAGGAGATATACTCCCCTGTGGTGGATGCTAAGACATTTAATTTTTTGCTAAGTCTGGCTATATAAAAGAGAAAGACTTGATTTGCGGCTAATGGATATAATGCCTGCATATTTATATAAGTCCACTAGATAATATATGAGATTACCAGAGGGTATTGAGCTCAAAGATAAGAAAGATTCTCGAGAACAACACTGCATAAGGCTGGACCAATCCTTTCATGGACTTAGACTAAGTGGGTGGATGGAAGGTTATAAATGATCCCATCAGTCCATGTATTTTCATAAAGAGGTTTGCAAACAAAGGATTTGCAAGCATAGCAGTGTATATGAATTATTTAAACATCTGGGTAATCGACCAAACAGTTGAGTATATCTAAAGAAAGAATCTGAAATGAAAGACCTAGGCAATAATTAAGTTCTATTTGGAATCCTTGTGCATTAAATGGCATACACTGAAAGAGTACTCAAGGACATTTAATAAGGACCAGGCCCGCCAATTGACCAGGCTCAATGGTGGTGAGAAGCCTCAGATTGGATAGTGATTCATTCAGTCCGAAAATGCCATACCTCAATGCCATAGGAGTTCTAATGAATTTGGCTAGACACATTAGACCAAACATTTGTTTTGCCGTGAGTCTCCTGTCTAAATTTAGTTCATGATCAACCCAAAGGCACAGGAAAAGTTTAAAGGAAGGTTTGGTTAAGTTTTAAAGTTTATTCTTCCTATGTTGTTTACTTGTGTAAAAACCCGCCCCGTGGGACCCGTCATGCCCATGTGGCACTCTCCGCCACATGGCATCCTTACAGCGCTGCAGCGCATCGACCTTAACCCCTCCTTTGTGGCCCACTCCTGGCCCACAGGCCCTCCTGGCCCACAAGTAGGTTATTGATGAGCCTAGCGTTACTCGAACCCAGGTCCCCACCCTTTAACAACCTTCCTACAGGACAAGCTGTTACCAATTGATCTGCAGAGAGTGCCACATGGGCCAGGAGGGCCTGTGGGCCAGGAGTGGGCCACAAGGGAGGGGTTAGGGTCGATGCGCTGCAGCGCTGTAAGGATGCCATGTGGCGGAGAGTGCCACATGGGCATGATAGGTCCCACGGGGCGGGTTGTTACAACTTGTGTTTTAACCAAAGAAGGTCGAGTTTGCTTTGGTTTAGTTTGATTTGTTGATGCAGTTTATTCATAAGATCAGATTATGGCATGGTCAATGAATAGTAACTACGTGTGGCTTGATCCCTTCCAAGGGTACGTAGGCATCCTTCCTTAAGGCGCAGCTACTACTACATCAAAGACGATCATATTTGAAGACAACGTAGCCTGTATTGCTCAACTCAAGGACGGCTACATTAAGAGCGACTGGACGAAGCACATTTTGCCAAAGTTTTTCTTCACACACGAGTTACAGAAAGCCGGTGAAGTACAAGTTAAAACAGGGGGAGTAATACGTGTTGTACTCTTTTTCCTTCACCATAGTTTTGTCCCACTGGGTTTTCCTGGTAAGGTTTTAATGAGGCAACATCCCCAAGCGTATTATTATGATCTCTTAGCATCTACACGGTTATGTCATCCAAGGGGGAGTATTGTAAACCATTAAAGATGGATCTCCATAACCGGCCCATATAAGCCCAAGTTCACAAGGCCCATCGTTGCTACATATTCCAATTAATTTTAGGACTTGTGTACTCCTATATATAAATGTATTCTTCTCATTCAATGAATCATACAACCATAAGTTTCACAACAGTTCGAGTTTTATTTTTTGATGAGTCTTATTTTTATCGTTTTTAGTCTATGTTTTAGGATTGTATTTTGAGTCAACTAACCTATATTAGATAGATATTAGGACTATTTGCTTTACTTAGTGATTTACAGGTCTAAAGAGAGAATATTGGAAAAGAAATGATTTTGGATCAAATAAGAGTGCAAATGGGCCAATCGTGAAGAAATGAAGAAGGATCGACCGATCCACACCAAGGATCGATCGATCCATGAAGAATTGCGACCCACGGTTGAAGAGGCGGCAGAACCGACCAACCAGGCCCATGGACCGTTCGATCCAATCAAAGGCCTTGGCCCATGACGAAGAGACGGTGGGATCGACCGATCCACACTGAGGATCGATCGATCCCTCTTGCCGACTCTCCAAGGATTTCCATTTTTCTTCTTTACATTTTCTCTTCTCTTTTCCTTTTGCGGCCTCTCTCCCTTTACTATATAAAGAGGGGCTCGCCTCTTGTAAAGACACACAATTCATTCTCTCCCTTTTAGAGTTTGTAAGAGATTCACATCTCAATACACTCTTAGTTTTATTTTAAAGATGTTTCTTTTTCGTTTCATCTTTGTTTTTATTTTTATGCTTGAGTAGTTTCCTTATTAGGCTAGGGTTTCTCTGAAGGGATGTGATTGATTATTAGGTTGTTAGTTTGGGAATTTATTTTATAGTTCTTTTCCTATTGTTGTTCTTAATGCTTAGGGCTTGAGTAGCTAACTTGTTCTAAGATCTTAGGTGATTAAACTAGGTACGAAAGTAATGTTTAGTCGCTGGAATCAACACTAGGGGAGCAAGATTTCATAACTTGGCAAGCGCAAAGCTCTTGTTTTGATATCTTGTGAACATATCGATCTTGTTATTAATGCTAGTTTTACTTAGGGAAGCCTAGCGTAAAGCGTTCTCTAAATATTGCTAAGTAGGTATTTGCGTGAGAATCGACTTACCTTACCATTGTGAATTGAGTTCTATAACGTATCTTAATATTTCCTGTTAATTGATTTAATTGTTTTGTCACATCCTGGATGGTCTCCCTATGCCTAATACTTCTTTTATTATTGTTTGCTTATTTTATTCTATCGTTAGGTTGTTAGAAAACAAACTCTTACTTATTTTGTCTTAGCTTAATTTAATCTATTGATTTAAAGTGTATCTTTGGTCTCTGTGGATTCGACCCTAAAGTACTACTATGATTACCGTTTTGATCCGGTATAGTGTATTATAGGTTTTTATTTGTTTATCCGTGATGATCAAATTGGCGCCGTTGCCGGGGACCAATTGATACCTTTAGAGATTTAGAATTGAATTTAGTCTAAGATTTTTATTTTTCGCATTATACTAATTATTTTATTTTTGTTTCTATTTTCAGGTGCATGCAATTGAGAAGCCACAAGGTTACCAATTTAGTTGCACTCTCTAACGAAGAACTAGGCCGTTTGGAACGAAGAAGGAAAGCCAACTCCGAACCAGCTGAGATGAATACTCAAGATGTGCAACCAAAAGGAGCTAATCCACATGTTCTTCCCGCTGCTGAAGGAGGGAACAATCCTCCACATGTCCAACCTGCTGCTGCCGGACCGGTCGGTCTGATTCTTGGACCGAACGATCCTCGTGCTGCCAGACCGATCGATCCGCCACCTGGACCGGTCGATCCTCTCGTTGCTGCACGTCTTGCTCGTACCCTTGGCGAGCAAGACACACCGGACCGATTCTATGCGAATAGGTCTGCGCTTCGTCCTCCAAATCCCACTCGTCAGGACTATGAGATCAAGTATAGCTTGATCAACCTCGTCCAAAACCGTTGCTTTAACGGCTTGCCCACGGAGAACCCGATGGACCACATCGAGGCTTTTGAAGCGCTATGCAACACCACGAAGGGTAATGGAGTTCCCTACGACTATCTGAGGCTGACATTGTTCAAATTCTCACTTGCGGATAAGGCGTTGCGATGGCTCAAGATGTTGGAGCCCGGTTCCATAACCACTTGGGAAGAGTGTCGAGCTAAGTTCCTCAACCACTTCTATACGAAGGCCCGATCGGCACGTATGAGGAACCAAATTGTTCCCTTTAAGCAAAGGGCTACTGAGACTTTCAATGAAGCTTGGGAACGATTCAAAGAATACGTGAAGGACTGCCCCCATCACGGTTAGACTCAAGAAAGCCTCATGACCACTTTCTATGGCGGTATTGACACCCAATACCAAATGGCTCTTGACACGGCAAGCAAGGGAGACTTTTCAACCAACACGGTGGCACAAGCGACGGCACTTATCGAAAATTTGGCACGAAGCAATAGTGACCACGCTCCGGAGTATGACCGGTCGGTTAAGGTGAAAGCAATTGAGACTGATGCGCTCAATGACCTCACGCAGAAGGTGAACCTTTTTCTTGAGCGTGAACAAAAACCGGTGCAAGTTTGTGGAGTGGAAGAAGATGAAGTCTTGGAAGAGCTTAACTACGTTGGAGGTTACCGTGGTTTCAACCCCAACTACCGGAACCATCCTAACCTCTCCTATCGAAGCAACAATGTGGAGAATCCACAAGACATGGTGTATCCTCCACGCCAACAAGCGAAGCCATCAGGATTCACTCACTACCCGCCTAAGCCAGCTGCTACTCAAGAGAACAAACTGGAGACGATGATGCACTCTCTGATCGAGAGCCATAAGAAAAGTGCATCCGAGATCAATGCTAAGATCGATGGGATGTATGGCGATCTTAATTGGAAATTCACTTCTTTGGCGAGAAGGGTTGATTCATTAGACAAAAGGGTTTCATCCATGGCTTCCAGCTCCAAGGGAACAGAAGCTTGCAACGCTGTCATGACTCATTCTGGAGTCAATGCGAGTTTCAAGTCCGGTGTATTTGGCGATTTATCGAGTTTTCAGAAGCCAGGACCGACCGATCTCTCTCCCAGATCGACCGATCCTCCTGTTGGTTTCACTCTGTTGACCCGAGAGGTCAGATCGACCGATCCTACCTCAGATCGATCGATCCGTGCGGCTGTTCCAGGCGTTTCTGATTCGTTTTCAAGGGAGAATGATGCACACTTCATTGCTAAGGTTGATGTACTTCTCTACAAGCCTCAGAGTCCTTACCCATTGATGCCTAAGGCCAAAATCGATGAGAAGAAGTACAACCGATTCAAGAAGATCATTGGTGAATTGATGAAAGAAGCTACGTTTTCCGAAGCTTTAGGAGATCTCCCATTCCTAAAGAAGATCTGCAAAGATGTCATTGATGGTATTGAAGATGCTGCAGAAGTTGACGCTTACCTAGCAAAGAGGAAGGAGGCTAGAAATCCAATGCTAGTCAAAGTGGAGAAACTTGAAGATCCGGGCAAGTTTGTGGTGTCATGTTCAATTGATGGAGAAGTCTTTACTAATTTCCTGTGTGATTCGGGATCAAGCGTGAATGTCATGTCCATGGCGACCGTCCGTAGACTTGATCTCCAAGGGATGGAGACTTCTAAATGCTCTATGAAGTTTGCCAACGCCTCCACAACTACTCCTCAAGGCTTTATTGGCGATGTGGAGGTGCGTATAGGCAACCACCTAGTGCCCACCGATTTCCATGTGGTGGAAATGAGTGGAGGCTCGGAAACCCCTTTGATTTTGGGACGTGCATTTTTGACCACGGTTGGAGCCGTATTTGACCTTGAAGAACCCAAGATGACCTTCACCAAGATTGACAAGAATGTAGCCTACCATCCGGTGCGCGAAGCCAATCGCTTGGGATCCAACTTTGCCGATGTGTTCGTAGTGATGAAGAGGACACCTCGTGTCCGTGCGAATCGCCAATGGCCTTTCCCTCCGCATAATGATCGAGTTCCCAAGAGAAATTACAATTGCAACCCTCCATGCTTTGATCCGACCGAGAACCAAGAGGAGATGGGGGATGAGATTCACCCCCATGATCTCAACATGTTCGAGATGCGAGTGAGGATGGTGCCGAGAGATTATAGTTTCGAGGAGGCTTGGTGCAACTATCTGTGTCTACACAAGTGCTTTTGGAGGAGTAGAGAGCCCTTCTATGCCATCGAAGCACACTTCTATAGAGCCCGAGAGAGAAACGCAGAGAGGAGATGTCTTCCCAAGATGGAAGATCCCGGTTGCTTCGTGATTCCATGCGCTATTAATGGTACCTCGGTGTACAATTGCCTTTGTGATTCGGGAGCCGGGACAAGTGTGATTCCTACCGCCATCGCCTCTCGATGTGGAATCACCAATTGTTTCCCATCCACTACAAACCTCTACATGGCCGACGAGTCCGTAGTGGTACCAAGAGGAGAGCTTCGCGATGAGATGGTGCGAATCGGCGATGTGGATGTCCCCACGGACTTCAAGGTTGTGGATGTGCCCGGAAAGCGTCAGCAGGTCATCTTCGGAAGAGCCTTCTTGAACACAGTCGGAGCTATCATTGATACTCCCAATCGCCGAGTGTGCTTCACCAACGTCGATAAGGAAGTCTTCTATCATCTCATGCCAAGAAAGAATGCGCTTCGACCCATTCGCATCGAAGAGGCAACTCGGAGTGTGAGCATCTCAGGAGGACGAGCTGAAGGTCCAATCACTCGTTCCCAAACATGAGCCTAGAAGAGAAGGAAAGTCAAGCTATAGACTTAAAACAAGCGCTTCCGGGAGGCAACCCGATGTTTTTGTACTAACTATTATGTTTTGAGCTTTTGGTTTTTTGTTTCTTTTGATTTTTAAAGTTTAAACTATTTATAAGTTGAGGATTTTAATCAGTGAGTCGATGTGGATTCAGGAATAGGTTTTAATTGCATTAAGATGCGAGATTTTGGTGATCAGACTCTTATGATCGACCGTTCCCCACTAAGGATCGATCGATCTCACCTGGAAAATGAACCGAGGGACAGAATCCTCGGGATCGACCGATCTACACCAGGGATCGATCGATCTCGACTCAGGTATTTCGAAAAAAAATTAGGTTTTCCGGTTTGAATCGGTTTGCAACTCAATTGAAACCGGTTTAAACCGGTTTTTGGAGGCCAATGTCGATTAAGGGATCGACCCCTCCTTCTTCTTCCCCATTCTCGCCACCATTGTTACACTCCCTCTCCATCTTTGAGCTTCATTTTCTCTCTCAATTCTCCATCGATTTTGGCCATTTTTTGGTGTGATTTGTCTAGTTTTTTGTGCTCTATCTGATCCACCTATACCCAGCCTCGATTGATCAAGGTAAAAATTTCGAAAATTTAGGGTGCATGGAGGATTTCGGGTTTCTCTTTCCCTTTAGGAAAACCTTAGTTCTTCATCATGGAATTTGGTCACATTAGGTTGCTAGACTGGTTATAGGGCTGCTAGAACGATTACACTTGGTCGATTTTGCTTTACATGTTGAAAATTTCCGATTTTTAGGTTGATATGCATGTAAAAATCGATGGTTGATACTTAGATGTGATCGATGGAGCTTGGGAGAGATTGATCGCTGGTTATTTGAGTTTAATGCCATTACATGTATTGATTTTTCTGTTTTGCATTTCGCGAGTGCAATAGGAATTTCGATTTTATGTTGAATTGGATGTTGTTGCTTGCGTTGCACTGCTTGTTCATATGAGTTTCTAAAATCATTTTGATTTTTGTTAAACTTTGTGAATTGTTCTAATTTGTGTTTGAGTGTTTGCAGGAAATGGCTCCAAGACGACGTAGCGGCAAAGAACCAGCCACCGGAGAGAGAGAGTGGACCCAAAAGGATGACGACAACACCATTGCACTCCGAGCCTGCAAGTTTGAGCCCACACGGTTCCTGGAGACCGATGTCCTGAGTGTGATGGGCATCCTAGATGATGTCCTGGGATTTCTGCGCAATGCTGGCTTCCGGTCTTTCCCGGAGAAGCGATGGGATCTCTATCCCAAGGCCGCAGCCGAGTTTCTCGCCACGCTGCAGGTCCATTTCCCCACGGATCCGCTTGATGCTACTGATGCTTTCATCTCCTTTTTCCTGTCTAAGAGACACTTCACCATCACACTCTTTCAGCTGTGTGAGATCTATGGATTCCCGCCTCGCGAGAAGACCCAGTTCGATGGCATCACTGATCCTTCTGCATTCTGGTAGACCTTTGGTTCCAGAGAGTATGTTTCTAGAGGTGCCAAGCAGGCACTTATCCGAAACCCGGTGATTCGCTTGGCAGTCCGCTTCATGAGCAGCACTATCTTTGCCCGTGCTGAGATGGGTACTTTGCAGCTCCCTGAGCTCTCCATGTGTTTCTATGGACTCCATCCATTCATCACCGATCGGACCACGGCCAACTACAACAAGACGCACCGCGTCAACTTTGCTGCACTACTGGTCCAGGAGTTCATCCAGGTAGCGAAGCAAGCGCTTCGATCTAGGAAGAAGACGATTATGATAGGGAGCTTGGTGACACCCATCATCACCCATTGCCGTTTCAACATCGCACCTCCCATTCCTGAGCACAAGGCGCGACTCATTGACCGGGAGCACCTCTACGCGAGCGAGATTCAAATCTGCCACTCGCTAGTCTACCGCTTCCAGGGTTCTGACGGGGTCTACAGGTACATTTGCCTGCCCCGCATTGATTTGACATCTCTTGCTATTCCAGGCAACATTGCCTTTGATCCGCCTACTGGGGCGCTTTGCGAGAGACCTATCCCGCCGAAGACTAGTGGTGTCCGGAGAGCAGCATGCACCCGACGCACTGATGAGGCTGGTCCTTCTGAGCCTTCTGCATCTCAGCCATCGCCATTTCAGCCATTCTCCGGCCAGATACCTCCATTTGAGCTTGACGTGAGCGCTTACATCGCTACGGATCCACCAGAGCCGACTATAGAGGTGGAGCGTTGGGTCTGCGAGACGATCAAGAAGAACAACACCCTGCTGACGAAGATTGCTTTTTGGCTTTGCTGCGTTGCACCGCCACCACCGCCGCCTCCACGCGAGCCTACTCCTGTACACGAGGCTGACCCTGAGGTTGATGCCTTTGCTCACATTTCTGCTGTCCGCACTGATGATGATGAGGAGTACTCTTCGGACCCTCCTGGCCGATCCCTTACATGGCACTCATCCTCTAGCCATGATGATTCAGAGACTAGCGTGCAGGATGACTTCCGTATCCGCACCAGGCGGAAGGCAGGCGTTCGAGACACTCCACCGTCTCATTAGATCCCTCTTCACTGGTTCTATCCTCTGTACTATATTTTTAGTTTCCTTTTAAACTTATGTATTTGGATTTGTGTTACTAACGGTAGGATCGACCGGTCTCCCTTCGGGATCGATCGGTCCGTTTATGTTTTCTGACTTTGGTTTTTATGATTTGCATTTCCTTTCTTTGATTTTTCTTACACACCGGGACGCTGTGAAGTAAGTCTAGGGGATATGTGACTATTGTGCTAACATTTTTATTTTTATTTGTGTCGTTTTATTGAGTCAAAATGGTTTGGAACTTGGAACTTCTTTTGTGAATCGTGTGTTCGTACTAATATCTTCTGCTATCCGTCATGACTATCTTTTTGAAGAGCCGAAGATTGGAACGCCATAGCCGAACAACTCACCAGAAGTCCCTATCTCTTGGAAATCCGATTGACTTGGCGTTGACTCCACCCATGACAAGACGCTAATTTGGACTTAATCTTCTCAACTTGGGGCTTGGTATACATCGAACGCGACCTCTGACTCAAGCTCTCCAAGATGCGCATAACTTCTAAAAAAATATGGTTCCCCTATCTCTTCTCCTGAATAAGAAAAAGAAAAAGAAGAAAAAGAGAAAAAGAAAAGAAAAGGGATGTGGTAAACAAAGAAGTGGGCCGAGGGATGTGTGGTTACCCCCTTGCATACTTCGGACTCATGAAAACCAACCCCGGGCTAAAGAGAAAAGGAGATCGATAGAAAAAATAAAATGATACCCTAGAAAAGTAGGGAGAAATCGATCTCAACAGAGCAAAAGAGAAGAGGAGGAAAGGAACCATAAGAAGAATGTCTTGGAAGCTAGAAGAAGGTAAGCGTCTACACGATCTTTGATCGATACTCCCTCGTTGAGACCAAACGCTTGTAAAGAATGAATGTAGGGAGTCAACAACGGGGACATTGGAGCTTCCTTGAGATCCCGGGACATCAGTACGAAGAGTTGCTAAGCCAATGGTTAGTACATGTTGTAAGCTCGATTCTTTAAGTGATGGATTCGCGGAAGAAGTACGGAGATTCTCGAGAAGTTGTAAGTTCCCGTTTTCAAACCTTTCTCTTTAAGATTTGTCATTTTGATTGTTCTTGCTTGAGGACAAGCAAAGATTCAAGTCTGGGGGAATTGATGAGTCTTATTTTTATCGTTTTTAGTCTATGTTTTAGGATTGTATTTTGAGTCAACTAACCTATATTAGATAGATATTAGGACTATTTGCTTTACTTAGTGATTTACAGGTCTAAAGAGAGAATATTGGAAAAGAAAGGATTTTGGATCAAATAAGAGTGCAAATGGGCTAAGCATGAAGAAGTCGACCAATCGTGAAGAAATGAAGAAGGATCGACCGATCCACACCAAGGATCGATCGATCCATGAAGAATTGCAACCCACGGTTGAAGAGGCGGCAGAACCGACCAACCAGGCCCATGGACCGTTCGATCCAATCAAAGGCCTTGGCCCATGACGAAAAGACGGTGGGATCGACCGATCCACACTGAGGATCGATCGATCCCTGCTTGCCGACTCTCCAAGGATTTCTATTTTTCTTCTTTCCATTTTCTCTTCTCTTTTCCTTTTGCGGCCTATCTCCCTTTACTATATAAAGAGGGGCTCGCCTCTTGTAAAGACACACAATTCATTATCTCCCTTTTAGAGTTTGTAAGAGATTCACATCTCAATACACTCTTAGTTTTATTTTAAAGATGTTTCTTTTTAGTTTCATCTTTGTTTTTATTTTTATGCTTGAGTAGTTTCCTTATTAGGCTAGGGTTTCTCTGAAGGGATGTGATTGATTATTAGGTTGTTAGTTTGGGAATTTATTTTATAGTTCTTTTCCTATTGTTGTTCTTAATGCTTAGGGCTTGAGTAGCTAACTTGTTCTAAGATCTTAGGTGATTAAACTAGGTACGAAAGTAATGTTTAGTCGCTGGAATCAACACTAGGGGAGCAAGATTTCATAACTTGGCAAGCGCAAAGCTCTTGTTTTGATATCTTGTGAACATATCGATCTTGTTATTAATGCTAGTTTTACTTAGGGAAGCCTGGCGTAAAGCGTTCTCTAAATATTGCTAAGTACGTATTTGCGTGAGAATCGACTTACCTTACCATTGTGAATTGAGTTCTAGAACGTATCTTAATATTTCCTGTTAATTGATTTAATTGTTTTGTCACATCCTGGATGGTCTCCCTATGCCTAATACTTCTTTTATTATTGTTTGCTTATTTTATTCTGTCGTTAGGTTGTTAGAAAACAAACTCTTACTTATTTTGTCTTAGCTTAATTTAATCTATTGATTTAAAGTGTATCTTTGGTCTCTGTGGATTCGACCCTAAAGTACTACTATGATTACTGTTTTGATCCGGTATAGTGTATGATAGGTTTTTATTTGTTTATCCGTGATGATCATTTTTCTTATCCCATTTATATATATGGGATAAACACTACATAAAATAGAGAGCAAGCTTAAACAAGATAGAAACCAAAGTTCTCTTAGTACTTGAGACCAAGAGTGAGTCCAAGGGACAATTCTTCTTCACCATTTGCACCATTACCAGCAACAATGACATCATTGTCTCTGTTTTCATTTACTCCCACCTGCCACAAAATATACATCTATCTAGTCCATGTTGATGGGGGAGGCAATCTCAGCATTACCTTTAGATCTATGAGAGCGCTCGAGATGCTACCAATTTTTCCAAAACCAGCACAGGTTCTTCTGTTTATGTATTAAGTTAAGAAATTGTATAATCGTGTTTTTGGTTATTCAGTAAACTAATTATCTTTTTTAATTTCTTGTACGGTACATTGGGATATGACTGAAGCGATGATCACTGTGTTGGAATCAAGTAAGAAAACTACAGAAGTAGTATCTTGCGAGTCTCTCGATCAATGTTCAAGGGTAATTTTCTCTTTTACCATTTCTTACGTTGTAACCATGCATGATCATCAACATAAACTAGATAGATGTATATTTTGTGGCAGGTAGGACTAAATGAAAACAGAGACAATGATGTCGTTGTTGCTGGTAATGGTGCAAATGGTGAAGAAGAATTGTCCCTTGGACTCACTCTTGGTCTCAAGTACTAAGAGGACTTTGGTTTCTATCTTGTTTGAGCTTGCTCTCTAATTTATGTAGTGTTTATCCCATATATATAAATGGGATAAGAAAAATAAAACTCGAACAATATATTATGGCCGTGTCTTTGTAAGATGTTTCTATGTGATTTTCTCATCCTTTATACGGGTGAAAGATCATTTTTAAATATATTTCTATCTTACGAAATAAAACATATATTTAGAAAATCATTTCAATATTTTTTTTAAAAATATTCTCAATACAATTCTGATTAGAGAGACTCAAGAAACAATATAGTTTCAACTAACCATGTGTTCGTTAAGCAAGCAAAAAAAAAATGTACAATCTATATTTTAAGCTAAAAGTGTAAACAAAAGATTTGTTTCATGCAAATTTACGTCGCCATTCAACAACTAAATGGTTATGCGGGTATGTGCAATTATTAAAAAAATAAAAAATAAATATTGGTACAAAAAAAGGTGTCATACATAGTTACATACATATATTATGTACGTACATACATAAATACTCTGAAATTCCTTATATTAAATTTTTTAACAAAAAAGAATATTTCTTATATTATATTTTTTAGCAAAAAAAACACTTCCTTATATCTCCCTTTGACTCTTCAGATTAAGAAAAAAATCAAATAACTCAAATTAAGATTTGATACTTAAAAAGCTATAAAAAAAAAAGATTTGATACTTTATTTGTTTGGCTAGAAAAGATTTCTTATCCTCTTTCTATCTGGTCTTATAAGGTATTGTAATTTTTTATGCAACATTTTTAGTTTATATTACTTGGTTATGTATTAGTCAAAAAAAAAAAAATTTCAAAACAATTATGTAGAAATAATTCATGTACAATTTTATAATCTCCTCACTGTCACTCAAAATATCTATAAAAGTAGTATTTGTTTTTTTTTCTTTTCTTTTTTTTTCGTCTCAATCTTATTAGAAATTCGAAAACAGAGTCCATGAAAACACGAAAGACAAAAATTAAACAAGAAACAGAGCACACTCGCTCCTATGATAAAATCACTAGAGGCTTCGCCGAGTGTCTTCATTGATGATATTGTGTAGCCAAGTTGGACCACCACGAGCAAGATAAGACTGAAACCATCCATCCCTTGTCACACTTTTAGCAATCTCCCTTACAACTCTATTCGCTTTAGGCGATGATGTTTGAAAGGATACCTTCATAAACCTTGGCAGAAGATTATGAATCCTAGCTGTCAACGATATTGATAACGAGGCCAATTAACAGGATCTATGGTCGCCTCAATAGTTGCAGCACAATCTTACACTAGTTTCAGATTCTCTATGTGAAAATCATTCAAAATACCACACCTTCAAGTTACTTATTTTTCCAAAAATATTATTATTAGTTTAATTTTCCAAAATTAGTACTAAAAATTTTGTTTTTCAAAAATACCATAAACAGAAAAATTGATTTTCAATGGTGTAGAATTTAAATTTTTGGATTTGAGTTAACTATTTTACATTTAGGATATAGTTTTTAGGGGGTAGAGTTAAATGTTTAGGATTTAGAATTTAGTTTTGAAAGTTGAAAGTTTAGTTTTAGTTTTTTGGTATTTTTGTATTTTTGGAAAAGAAAACTAATAATGGTATTTTTAGAAATTAAACTCATTTTAGTTGTATTTATAAAAATTACCCTAAAAACAACATTTCAATTAGCTAACTGAACTCATTGACAACTCAACTCTCTAAAGACTTTAGTTTGCTCATTGACATTGTACGATTTTCATATTAGGATTGAACCCTTAAGAAATAGGAGCCTTAGGTAAAGAAATGGTGATAATCATGACTAAATACCTCGTCATTGTGGGTTCTTGGTGGGCGAGAATCTCTACCTGAGTAGTGTCTTGGAGGGTGGGGGGAATCTATGTGGAGTTACACTTGTTTTGTCTCTTCCTCCTCTGTTGTACGAGCAAAGCCTGTAGGGTCTCTCCTACTTCTCTCTCTACATTTCTCTGCTTATATGCGATTGAGAGTTTTCTGTTAGTTAATGCATAGGGATTGAAAGTTATAAAGATCAGCTGAGTAGAGTTTGGGATAGTCCCAAAGTCAGTCCAACGTTATCGAGGATAGGGTCCTATTATAGATTAGAATTTTTGAATGTTATAAATTCATAATCGAAAAAAACTCGAAAAAGTTCAATGACAACATCAAACATTTAATCATCAAAACCAAATAATATTTTTTAAAACAAATCTAAATCTCATCATTTTTATTAACATTCTAGATCAGAAAAAAATAAAATAAAAAATAAAATAACATGAAATTAAAATATAAAAATAAAAAAATCACTAAAAATGACAAATCGGACCATTAAAAAAACTAAAATAAAAATTGTCCTTCAAGGCATAAACATAAAGAAAATATTAAAAGATCGTAGTTAAAATAACATAATAAGAAATGTAAGACAATCATATGGTGCAGGATCATTTCATGCACCTCCTTCAAGCCTGAAAAAAAATATAATGTATATGTAAAAGTTTAAAAAAATAACATCATTTTTTAGAAATTAGGGATTTTTCTAAAAAGGAATATAAAAAAAATTAACTTACATTTCACGGATCTCAACTGCTTCAACAATTTCTGGATTTGGAAAAATCTGAGAAACTATTCCATTACTGAATAGTTGAACATTTTTTCGACCACTAAATGTTCTTTCAACTCTCCAGAAGCGAAGAACAACAATCAACACTGAATATGAGAGCATTCGGTAGTTGAAATTGAAATCCACTGCTTCCTTACCAATTGCAACACAATTCAGAAGATTTTTACTGCATCAGAATATAGAAATAATCTATATGATTTTAAAAAATCTTAAAATAATTTAGATATTTTAAAACGGGTTAAAAAACTCACTCTTTGTCAGCCAAGTTAAAAGTAAGCATAAATCCAGACATATCATTGTTTGGAGATGTGTTCTTCAGCTCTCCAACATCAACAATAGCACCACAAATGTCTTACATTCATTTAAAAAAAAATTAAGTTTAGTAACAAAAAAAAATATTAATAATATAAGAACAGTTCGTAAATTTTACCTACTAACACAGAAACGTTAATACGTTCATCAAGGATGTCTGGAATAGACGTAAGTTGATTGAACTGATTATGAAAAACAAATTGTGACTTCTTAACAATGGTTTCAGGGGTAAAATAGATCTTGAACTGATGGCTAGCCGCTTTGATGAGTTCTAAATTAGGAGCTACTCAAAAAATCATAATTGTAATCCAAGCTCCTTTAATGATTTTGTTTGCGTAGTGATCAAAAAGTTTTTGAGCTACGACTACCTCAATCCTTTGCCCCTATAATATATTGCAAAAACCATTAGATGTGAATTAAAATAACAGAAGAGAAAAAGGATGTATAAGATTTTAAGTATCAGAGTACTTACATGTTCATTTTCCAACACCAAACGTAGGATTTTGTTTTCAGGAGTGAGCACGAACTTGATGGCTCTTAAAACCTTAACGTGTATGTGCCATCCTGTAATTGCTGGACTCAAGTCTTCAAAATCATGGAAAATATCCATTTTTTATAGCACAAATGTATATGAACAATTAGGGTTTTGTTTCAAGTGTAGGGAAAATAGTCTTATGAAGGATCCTATTTATATAGTTATTCATAGGAATATGGAAGATCACAATGTTTCCTTTATCGACTTTTGGAGTTTTAACTACGACGTTCGAAGAACACAGTCTTTTGGTATATTCCCTTCGCACTAAATTCCAATTTGTTAAGATTTCCGAATATCTAAGATTTTTTCAAAACGAATATACATAATATCTTGAATATATTAAAAACCCTACTTTTTTAAGTCTCTGTATGCTAAAATCATTTTTGATAATATAGCTATTATTGTTTACGAATTATTTAGATTAACAAATAATTAAAGGACAATATAAATTTGTAATAATTTTTTTAAACTATGTAACAATAGAAATTATTCTAATAAAGATTATAATATCTAATAAAAGAATTAAAATATTATTAAAAGAGTGTGTTCAATAAAAAATAAAACTTCAACCAAGGGAAAAAAAATAACAGTTTACATCTATAAAAAAACATTCTCCTTAAACAAAGCATGACCTACAATACAAAGATGAATATAAATCTATATTAGTATAAGTCAATAATTTTGAAAAAAATGAGTATCAAAATCTAATATGTATACAAAAAATATGAATTACCTATTTGATTGTTGCTACTGAAGGTTCTGGAATACCTCTTTGTAGACAACGTTTGTTGTAACTGTTGGGAATGTCCTGAAATCATTCATGTACTTACTCTAGACATAGTTGTTTGTCGAGATCAGATATTCATTTGATACTAGGTAATCATGACGCTTTGCTAGAAGCCGCTCATGACATGTGAGTTATGAACTCATTGCTAGTATCATTTGATCCTACAGGGTCACACACCTAAGCGAACAGGATGCACTTAAGCAAGGAACGTGTATTGAGGGTAGGTGTCGATCGATACCACTTTAGGCAGTATCGATCGATACCAGGCGCGGACCGAAATAGAGATTTCGGCCCAATGACTTAATTTGTTCAGGCTCGGCCCGTGAATAATTAGGTCTTGTCTCGTGCCTATATATAGGATATGTAGCACGAGATTAATGCAAGACTTAGTCGCCGCCTCTCCAGAAAACACAGGTTTCCTCTGCAAGATCTGATTCCAAGCACTAGCATCCCTGTAGATTCCTGTTCGTGTGAGTGTGGACTATAGTAGAGGCGCAACACTTGAGGCGCTTCCAGATCTCGATTACCTGACCCTATTCCGCTGCCAATCTCCAGGTATATCTGAGATCTCTATGATTCATTGTTTACAAACCCTAGATCCTAGGCTTCAGGAATTCTGTAGGTCGTTTAATAGAGATTAAACTGTGAGAAACCTGTAGAAATTCCTTCAGTGGTATCAGAGCCTTAGGGTTTAACTGATGAATCAATCCAGCATGTAATTGAATTAGAGAATTCGATTTGGATACATATGATGTATAGGATGCATGTTAGATGAAAGAGTTTTCTGTCAAAAATCGTTTTGTTGAAAACTGAAATCGAGGGTTTCGCCCAGGGTATCGATCGATACCATATGATGGTGTCGATCGATACCACAAGGAAACTTTAATAAAAATTTAGGTTTCGATCCAAAGATCGAAGTTTCCGAAACCCAATGGTGTCGATCAATACAATGGTTGTATCGATCGATACTGGCCTTGCGAATGGTTAATCGGTTCAATTGGATTGAATCGGTTATCATGCTTGGTCGAAATCGATTTAAACCGGCTGATTGCGGTTTGTTGTGTTTTGGTTGGTATCGACCGATACTAATGTAGTATCGATCGATACTAACTGGTTATCGATACGGTTCAATTTGATTGACCGGTTATCGATCCAGATCAATTGGATTGACTGGTTATCGCAAATCGATTTGGTTGGTTGAGCATCGATCGATACTAACGAGGTAGTATTGATCGACACTAACCAATTATCGAAATTGTTTTGGTTGCACAGATGAGTGTCGATCGATGCTAGCATCGGTGCACTGCAGAAGTCATAACCAAACAGAATTTCACCCACTTCTTAGATTAATTAAAATAATTGTTTTGATAAAATCTAAGCCTTCTTGAGTATATATATGATATGTGTCAAGATTAAAAGTTCTGTTCCTCAACTAAATATCAAGTGTTTCGGATGTCTTCCCGATCTTGTCAGCTGTCAAGACTCGTTTCACTGTGTGATAGGCTTGCAGTGCAAGGTATCCCGATTACATGAGTAAGGCAGTACGTAATTATATTGATGGGCTTGCAGTGCATGGCATCAAACGTTACTTGATTGAGAGATTGGTTTATTTGAGTGGGCAATCAGAAGTTTTGGGCCCATAGACATCAGGTGGACAAGACATAAGATGTCTTATCCACAACCAAGAGTCATATTGGATATGATTAGCAAAGCGTTGCTTACCTAGATAGCTAAAGTTTGGGTGACGGCCAGTGGCCCACTCAAGTTTTGGTGAAGTATGGGTCTTGGATCATTATATTCATTTGAGGAAACATTGTTTTGAATATAATGCGAGTTTTCTTAATTGTTAAGATTTCTCATTTCCTGAACATCATAACTAAACCATTTTATTTTGATTTCTAGTTATGTCTAAAACCCCTCATCAGAACTCTTTCTCATTGCGACCCGTTCATGAGAAGGACAAGTTAAATGGGTCCAACTTCCTTGATTGGTATCGGAACTTGAGAATTGTTCTTAAGCAGGAGAGAAAGGACTATGTCCTTGAGAAAGTTCTCCCCGGGAAACTAAGGTCCAATGCCCCACATGCAGTATATGATTCTTGGAATAAGCATTACTATGATGTGGTCGATGTGCGTTGTCTGATGTTGGCCACCATGGACTCGGACTTGCAGAAGCAATATGAGAATGTGGCGTCGCCCATCGAGATGATCACTAGCCTGAAAGTGATGTTTCAGGAGCAGGCTCGAACTGAGAGATACCGGACGGTTAAATCTCTAGTTGAGTGCAAGCTACCAAAGGATTCACCAGTAAGTCCTCATATCATAAAGATGATGGGTTATATAGATAACCTGAGGAGACTGGATTGTCCCTTTAGCCAAGAGTTGGCTACTGACATCATTCTGCAGTCACTGCCGTCAAGCTATGATCAGTTTGTTGTGAACTATAACATGAACAAGTTGACGAAGACGTTGACTGAGCTGCATAGTATGCTCAAGACAGCTGAGCATGACATCAAAAATGGCAAAAGGTTTGAGAAACCTGGAAAGGACAAGGGTAGAGGCAAGGCCGTCCAGATTGTGAATCAGGACAAACCTGTATCTTCTTGTAAGCCCAAATCTAGCCTAACCGATGTTGAGAAGTGCCAGTACTGTAAGGAGCTTGGACATTGGAAGAGAAATTGCAAGAGATTTATGGAAGATGCACAAGAGATTGAGAAGATGTACGAGACTTCTTCTCAAGGTATTTGTGTTATGGAAGTAAATGTTACTACTTCAAGTTCTACCTCATAGGTATAAGATACCGGTTGTGGTGCTGATATTTATTCAAATATGCAGGCACTAAGCAACAGTAGAACGTTGGAGAAGGGACGAGTGGAATTTCACGTCGGGAATGAAGCAAGAGTTGCTGCATTGGCCGTAGAAAATTTCCATTTATAGTCGCCTCCAGGCTTGGCTTTAGAATAGAATAATTGCTACTATGTACCTGCTATGAGCAGAAACGTCATTTGATTTTCTTGTAAGGATATGAATGATATTCATTTTGATTAAAGACAAATGTTGTTCTGTTGATCTTAATGAAATGTTTTATGGTAGCACCCCATTAGAGAATGGGTTTTATGTCTTAAACCAATCTATGCATGTCTATAACATAAACACAAATCGGTTCTCTGGCATTGTCGTTTGGGCTACAGCGGATTCAGAAGCTCCATAGTGATGGGCTTTGGGCTCGTTTGATTGTGAATCATGTGAGAAATGTGAATCCTGCTAATTGGGCTAAATGACTCAGGGCCCCTTTTTGACAAAACAAATGAAAGGGCCAGTAACTTATTGGGCCTTATACATAGAGATGTATGCACCTCGATGAGCACCAATGCCAGAGGAAACTTTCAGTACTTCATTACCTTCGCTGATAAGATCAGTAAGTATGAATATGTCCATATGATGAGACACAAATAGGAATCCTTTGAAAGATTCAAGGAGTTCCAGAATGAAGTACATAATCAAATTGGCAAAAGTATTAGAACTTTTCGATTGGATCGCGGAGGAGAATACTTAAGCCAAGTGTTAAGTGATCATCTGAGAGAGTGTGAAATAGTTTCACAGCTCACCCCTTCTGGAACGCCCCAATGGAATGGAGGTTCCGAGAGGAGGAATTGAACCTTATTGGATATGGTTCGATTAATGATGAGTCACACATATCTTCCATTATCCCTTTTGGGAAACGCTCTAGAAACGTCCGCGTTTACACTAAAAAGGTTCCATCAGAATCAGTTGAAAAGACAACACATGAAATGTGGATTGGAAATGTTCCAAGACCGTCTTTACTGAAATTTTGGGTTGTGAGGCCTATGTAAAATGTTTACGATAAGATAAGCTCACACCCAAATCCAATAATGCTAATTCGTTGGTTGTCTTAAGGAAACCAAGGCTTACTACTTCTACAACCGTTCTGAGAACAAAATGTTTGTTGCTAAGAACTATGTTTTCTTGTGAAAGATTGTCTTTCCAAGAAGAACAGTGGGAGTAAAGTAGAACTCGAAAACGTTCAAGAATCACAGGATGGTATCGATCGACACTAAGGTAGTATCGATCGATACTAGGCTTTCACCGAAGAGGTAAAGCAGTAAATGGATCTACACAGAGTTGTAGAACCTATACCTGTGGTGCCTAAAGTTCGCAGATCCGGAAGGATACATGACGATTCCGAGAAATAGGGATTTCTCGTGACCAATTGTCATGACTTGTTGATCATTGATAGTGACGAGGCAATGTTGGACCCAGACTCCGAAAAGTGGCTTGGAGCCGCTAGATCCGAGATGGGAATATCCAGATATTCAAAGCAAGGTTGGTCGCTGAAGGTCTCAAGAAAATTCATGGTATGACTATGAAGAGACCTACTCCCCAGTCGCTATGCTTAAAACCATTCGGATCATCCTAGCAACTGCCGTTTATCATGGTGATGAAATTTGGCAGATGGATGTGAAAACAGTTTTCCTTATAGGAATTCTAGAAAAGGATGTGTACGTGACACAACCTGAGAGTTTCACTGATCCAAATAACGCTGGGAAGGAATGCAAGCTTCATTGATCCATGTATGGATTGAAGCAAACATCACGGAGCTGAAATAATCGTTTTGATGAAATAAGAGTTGACTTCATCAGGAACGAAAAGGAACCGTGTGTTTACAAGAAGGCTAGTGGGAGCGTAGTTGCATTTCTCGTAATGTATGTAGATGACATACTTCTTCTCGGAAATGACGTCTCGTTGTTTTAGTCTTTTGAGACTTGGCTCGGAAGTTATTTTTCAATAAAAGACATGGGAGAAGCCGCGTGAATTCTTGGAATAAGAATCTATAGAGATAGGTTGAATGAACTAATTGGATCGTGTCAAGATGCTCATGGTGATGAGGTCTTGGACAGATTCATTATGCGTGATTTCAAGAAAGACTTCATACCAGTGTCTCATGGCATTAATCTTGGCAAGACGCAGTGTCCTTAGACACTGGCTGAGCAAGAATGTTTGAGTAGGATTCTCAGGCGTATGCAGTGGAACCTATCATAAATGCCATGACCTGAACTCGTTCAGATGTTGCTTAAAGTGTTAAGCAAGATGAGTAGATATCAATATAATCCATGTGAAAGTCACTGGACAGTTACCAAGAATATTCTCAAGTATTTGAGGAATACTAAGAATTGGAGCTTGGTGAACTGAGGAAGCAATGGTCTCTGTTGAGAGTGGTTAGACGGACAAAGACGATTTCCGGTCGGAAACTGGTTATGTCTTATGTCTATATAGCGGCGCGTTTTGTTGGAATGGGTTCCAAGCAGAGCACCGCAACCTGCGGTTTGCTGGAAAGAGTTCCAAGCAGAACACCGCAGCCTCTCCCACGACCTAAGCATAAGTTTCACCCTTTTGCTGTAGGTATTTGAGATATTAAGATATGATCTTGATTCTAGTGGGAGTTGTAATGGTTTGAGTTATGTTATGATGTTCATGTAGACATACTTTGGTTATGTCATGATGAAATTGTTTCATATATTATTTGATTATAAGATAATTGAATAATAGTCCCAAAGTAATTTATGGCATTTTATAGGCCATCAAGTTGAGGACTTGATCATGGAACCCTATAAGTGATAAATGACATAGATTATATTTGTCCCTGGTCAAGGTTGTTAAAGTGGGACACTGACAACCGCGTGAGACTAGTATGTGAGTTGACTGATGACTAAGTTTCATGGAGTCATTAATAAGAGTATTAAAGTCAATCACATAGATATGTGTTAGAGAACACAGGATCGGACATGACCCGTTAATGAGAACTCTTCAGGATAGTTATATAAGTGTCATGAGAGATTCTCATTACGGCTATAGAGTATAGTCCTTAGACCTGAGTTCATCATGATTTCTTGCATATGAATTGGTCTGCTTTGACTGTGTCAAACGTCAACCGTAACAGGTGACTATAAAGGCATTGATTGGGTGTATCATGAAGTGTGTGTAGGAACAGGGATGTAACAAGATGGAATTTGTCCCTCCTATATAACAGGAGATAA
Source organism: Erysimum cheiranthoides (assembly GCA_011420285.2). NCBI lineage: Eukaryota > Viridiplantae > Streptophyta > Magnoliopsida > Brassicales > Brassicaceae > Erysimum > Erysimum cheiranthoides. Next base: position 6,987,631 of record CM022182.2, read on the forward strand.
ATATCTCAGGGCCCATCGGAGATTTGATACTGAGAAATGCGTGGCCGCGCTCAAACGAGGTGAATGTCAGTCGTTTGTCTTATCAGTATGAATCGGAGTTCGATGAACATGATATTGGTTGAATAAGGGTGACACGGTTCTTGCCTTATGCCATATCGAGATATAGCGACGAAGGGATTATGGGAATAGATGATTCCAGTACAAGTGGGAGATTGTTGGGAATGTCCTGAAATCATTCCTGTACTTACTCTAGACATAGTTGTTTGTCGAGATCAGATATTCATTTGATACTAGGTAATCATGACGCTTTGCTAGAAGCCGCTCATGACATGTGAGTTATGAACTCATTGCTAGTATCATTTGATCCTACAGGGTAACACACCTAAGCGAACAGGATGCACTTAAGCAAGGAACGTGTATTGAGGGAAGGTGTCGATCGATACCACTTTAGGCAGTATCGATCGATACCAGGCGCGGACCGAAATAGAGATTTCGGCCCAATGACTTAATTTGTTCAGGCTCGGCCCGTGAATAATTAGGTCTTGTCTCGTGCCTATATATAGGATATGTAGCACGAGATTAATGCAAGACTTAGTCGCCTCCTCTCTAGAAAACACAGGTTTCCTCTGCAAGATCTGATTCCAAGCACTAGCATCCCTGTAGATTCCTGTTCGTGTGAGTGTGGACTATAGTAGAGGCGCAACACTTGAGGCGCTTCCAGATCTCGATTACCTGACCCTATTCCGCTGCCAATCTCCAGGTATATCTGAGATCTCTATGATTCATTGTTTACAAACCCTAGATCCTAGGCTTCAGGAATTCTGTAGGTCGTTTAATAGAGATTAAACTGTGAGAAACATGTAGAAATTCCTTCAGTAACAACCTGCCCCGTGGGACCCGTCATGCCCATGTGGCACTCTCCGCCACATGGCATCCTTACAGCGCTGCAGCGCATCGGCCATAATCCCACCCTTGTGGCCCACAGGCCCTCCTGGCCCACAAGTAGGTTATTGATGAGCCTAGCGTTACTCGAACCCAGGTCCCCACCCTTTAACAACCTTCCTACAGGACAATCTGTTACCAATTGATATGCAGAGAGTGCCACATGGGCCAGGAGGGCATGTGGGCCAGGAGTGGGCCCCAAGGGAGGGGTTAGGGTCGATGCGCTGCAGCGCTGTAAGGATGCCATGTGGCGGAGACTGCCACATGGGCATGACGGGTCCCACGGGGCGGGTTGTTACAACTTGAGTTTTATTCTATACTGATCTAATCAAAGAAGGTCGAGTTTGCTTTGGTTTAGTTTGATTTGTTGATGCAGTTTATTCATAAGATCAGATTATGGCATGGTCAATGAATAGTAACTACGTGTGGCTTGATCCATTTCAAGGGTACGTAGGCAGCCTTCCTTAAGGCGCAGCTACTACTACATCAAAGACGATCATATTTGAAGACAACGTAGCCTGTATTGCTCAACTCAAGGACGGCTACATTAAGAGCGACTGGACGAAGCACATTTTGCCAAAGTTTTTCTTCACACACGAGTTACAGAAAGCCGGTGAAGTACAAGTTAAAACAGGGGGAGTAATACGTGTTGTACTCTTTTTCCTTCACCATAGTTTTGTCCCACTGGGTTTTCCTGGTAAGGTTTTAATGAGGCAACATCCCCAAGCGTATTATTATGATCTCTTAGCATCTACACGGTTATGTCATCCAAGGGGGAGTATTGTAAACCATTAAAGATGGATCTCCATAACCGGCCCATATAAGCCCAAGTTCACAAGGCCCATCGTTGCTACATAATCCAATTAGGTTTAGGACTTGTGTACTCCTATATATATATGTATTCTTCTCATTTAATGAATCATACAACCATAAGTTTCACAACAGTTCGAGTTTTATTTTTCTTATCCCATTTATATATATATATGGGATAAACACTACATAAAATAGAGAGCAAGCTTAAACAAGATAGAAACCAAAGTTCTCTTAGTACTTGAGACCAAGAGTGAGTCCAAGGGACGATTCTTCTTCACCATTTGCACCATTACCAGCAACAATGACATCATTGTCTCTGTTTTCATTTACTCCCACCTGCCACAAAATATACATCTATCTAGTCCATGTTGATGGGGGAGGCAATCTCAGCATTACCTTCAGATCTATGAACGCGCTCGAGATGCTACCAATTTTTCCAAAACCAGCACAGGTTCTTCTGTTTATGTATTAAGTTAAGAAATTGTATAATCGTGTTTTTGGTTATTCAGTAAACTAATTATCTTTTTTAATTTCTTGTACGGTACATTGGGATATGACTGAAGCGATGATCACTGTGTTGGAATCAAGTAAGAAAACTACGGAAGTAGTATCTTGCGAGTCTCTCTATCAATGTTCAAGGGTAATTTTCTCTTTTACCATTTCTTACGTTGTAACCATGCATGATCATCAACATAAACTAGATAGATGTATATTTTGTGGCAGGTAGGACTAAATGAAAACAGAGACAATGATGTCGTTGTTGCTGGTAATGGTGCAAATGGTGAAGAAGAATTGTCCCTTGGACTCACTCTTGGTCTCAAGTACTAAGAGGACTTTGGTTTCTATCTTGTTTGAGCTTGCTCTCTAATTTATGTAGTGTTTATCCCATATATATAAATGGGATAAGAAAAATAAAACTCGAACAATATATTATGGCCGTGTCTTTGTAAGATGTTTCTATGTGATTTTCTCATCCTTTATACGGGTGAAAGATCATTTTTAAATATATTTCTATCTTACGAAATAAAACATATATTTAGAAAATCATTTCAATATTTTTTTTTAAAATATTCTCAATACAATTCTGATTAGAGAGACTCAAGAAACAATATAGTTTCAACTAACCATGTGTTCGTTAAGCAAGCAAAAAAAAATGTATAATCTATATTTTAAGCTAAAAGTGTAAACAAAAGATTTGTTTCATGCAAATTTACGTCGCCATTCAACAACTAAATGGTTATGCGGGTATGTGCAATTATTAAAAAAATAAAAAATAAATATTGGTCTTAAATGGCAGAAACGTAAAAGTTTAAAACAAAACAGGTCGTTTTGAAGCACAAATAAGTCGCTTAAAGAGGTGTCATACATAGTTACATACATATATTATGTACGTACATACATAAATACTCTGAAATTCCTTATATTATATTTTTTAACAAAAAAAGAATATTTCTTATATTATATTTTTTAGCAAAAAAAACACTTCCTTATATCTCCCTTTGACTCTTCAGATTAAGAAAAAAATCAAATAACTCAAATTAAGATTTGATACTTAAAAAGCTATAAAAAAAAAGATTTGATACTTTATTTGTTTGGCTGTAAAAGATTTCTTATCCTCTTTCTATCTGGTCTTATAAGGTATTGTAGATGTTTGTTCTTATCAGATTTCTTATCCTCTTTCTAACTGGTCTTATAAGGTATTGTAATTTTTTATGCAACATTTTTAGTTTATATTACTTGGTTATGTATTAGTCAAAAAAAAAATAATTTTAAAACAATTATGTAGAAATAATTCATACAATTTTATAATCTCCTCACTGTCACTCAAAATATCTATAAAAGTAGTATTTGTTTTTTTTTTCTTTTCTTTTTTTTTTCGTCTCAATCTTATTAGAAATTCGAAAACAGAGTCCATGAAAACATGAAAGACAAAAATTAAACAAGAAACAGAGCACACTCGCTCCTATGATAAAATCACTAGAGGCTTCGCCGAGTGTCTTCATTGATGATATTGTGTAGCCAAGTTGGACCACCACGAGCAAGATAAGACTGAAACCGTCCATCCCTTGTCACACTTTTAGCAATCTCCCTTACAACTCTATTCGCTTTAGGCGATGATGTTTGAAAGGATACCTTCATAAACCTTGGCAGAAGATTATGAATCCTAGCTGTCAACGATATTGATAACGAGGCCAATTAACAGGATCTATGGTCGCCTCAATAGTTGCAGCACAATCTTACACTAGTTCCAGATTCTCTATGTGAAAATCATTCAAAATACCACACCTTCAAGTTACTTATTTTTCCAAAAATATTATTATTAGTTTAATTTTCCAAAATTAGTACTAAAAATTTTGTTTTTCAAAAATACCATAAACACAAAAATTGATTTTCAATGGTGTAGAATTTAAATTTTTGGATTTGAGTTAACTATTTTACATTTAGGATATAGTTTTTAGGGGGTAGAGTTAAATGTTTAGGATTTAGAATTTAGTTTTGAAAGTTGAAAGTTTAGTTTTAGTTTTTTGGTATTTTTGTATTTTTGAAAAAGAAAACTAATAATGGTATTTTTAGAAATTAAACTCATTTTAGTTGTATTTATAAAAATTACCCTAAAACCAACATTTCAATTAGCTAACTGAACTCATTGACAACTCAACTCTCTAAAGACTTTAGTTTGCTCATTGACATTGTACGATTTTCATATTAGGATTGAACCCTTAAGAAATAGGAGCCTTAGGTAAAGAAATGGTGATAGTCATGACTAAATACCTCGTCATTGTGGGTTTTTGGTGGGCGAGAATCTCTACCTGAGTAGTGTCTTGGAGGGTGGGGGGAATCTATGTGGAGTTACACTTGTTTTGTCTCTTCCTCCTCTGTTGTAGGAGCAAAGCCTGTAGGGTCTCTCCTACTTCTCTCTCTACATTTCTCTGCTTATATGCGATTGAGAGTTTTCTGTTAGTTAATGCCTAGGGATTGAAAGTTATAAAGATTAGCTGAGTAGAGCTTGGGATAGTCCCAAAGTCAGTCCAACGTTATCGAGGATAGGGTCCTATTATAGATTAGAATTTTTGAATGTTATAAATTCATAATCGAAAAAAACTCGAAAAAGTTCAATGACAACATCAAACATTTAATCATCAAAACCAAATAATTTTTTTTTAAAACAAATATAAATCTCATCATTTTTATTAACATTCTAGATCAGAAAATATATAAAAAAAAATCAGAATTACTTTTATATATAGTTGTGATTCATAAAAATTCAAATCATTAATCTTTGATTTATATTATTTACTAGGTACTAACCCATGGCATAATGCCACGTAAGGAATGTACTTTATACTTTAAATTGGTATTGTGGGTTAAGAATTTTGGTGATGGTTTATTTATGCTTAATTTTTGACATTGTAGAATATTGTATATAAATTCGACAAATATGTAAAGTGTTACGGAAAAAAATAAAATTATTGTTTTGTTTTAATAATTTAGCCTTTTTTACATACATTTATATTGCTTTATAATTTGGTTATATATTTTGTAGTGTTTGTTTATTTATAATTTGGTTATATATAATTTAGCTTGTTTATTTGCTTTGAATTATTTAATCTAAAAATTAGTTAACATTATAAGATCTAATAATGAATAAACCAATACTATCAGGTTAAAACCAAATAAAATAACATGAAATTAAAATATAAAAATAAAAAAATCACTAAAAATGACAAATCGGACCATTAAAAAAACTAAAATAAAAATTATCCTTCAAGGCATAAACATAAAGAAAATATTAAAAGATCGTAGTTAAAATAACATAATAAGAAATGTAAGACAATCATATGGTGCAGGATCATTTCATGCACCTCCTTCAAGCCTGAAAAAAAATATAATGTATATGTAAAAGTTTAAAAAAATAACATCATTTTTTAGAAATTAGGGATTTTTCTAAAAAGGAATATAAAAAAAATTAACTTACATTTCACGGATCTCAACTGCTTCAACAATTTCTGGATTTGGAAAAATCTGAGAAACTATTCCATTACTGAATAGTTGAACATTTTTTCGACCACTAAATGTTCTTTCAACTCTCCAGAAGCGAAGAACAACAATCAACACTGAAGATGAGAGCATTCGGTAGTTGAAATTGAAATCCACTGCTTCCTTACCAATTGCAACACAATTCAGAAGATTTTTACTGCATCAGAATATAGAAATAATCTATATGATTTTTTTGTTCAAAAAAAAAAAAAAATCTATATGATTTTAAAAAATCTTAAAATAATTTAGATATTTTAAAACGGGTTAAAAAACTCACTCTTTGTCAGCCAAGTTAAAAGTAAGCATAAATCCAGACATATCATTGTTTGGAGATGTGTTCTTCAGCTCTCCAACATCAACAATAGCACCACAAACGTCTTACATTCATTTAAAAAAAATTAAGTTTAGTAACAAAAAAAAATATTTATAATATAAGAACAGTTCGTAAATTTTACATACTAACACAGAAACGTTAATACGTTCATCAAGGATATCTGGAATAGACGTAAGTTGATTGAACTGATTATGAAAACCAAATTGTGACTTCTTAACAATGGTTTCAGGGGTAAAATAGATCTTGAACTGATGGCTAGCCGCTTTGATGAGTTCCAAATTAGGAGCTACTCGAAAAATCATAATTGTAATCCAAGCTCCTCTAATGATTTTGTTTGCGTAGTGATCAAAAAGTTTTTGACCTACGACTACCTCAATCCTTTGCCCCTATAATATATTGCAAAAACCATTAGATGTGAATTAAAATAACAGAGGAGAAAAAGGATGTATAAGATTTTAAGTATCAGAGTACTTACATGTTCATTTTCCAACACCAAACGTAGGATTTTGTTTTCAGGAGTGAGCACGAACTTGATGGCTCTTAAAACCTTAACATGTATGTGCCATCCTGTAATTGATGGACTCAAGTCTTCAAAATCATGGAAAAGTTCCATTTTTATAGCACAAATGTATATAAACGATTAGGGTTTTGTTTCAAGTGTAGGGAAAATAGTCTTATGAAGGATCCTATTTATATAGTTATTCACAGGAATATGGAAGATCACAATGTTTCTTTTAGCGACTTTTGGAGTTTTAACTACGACGTTCGAAGAACACAGTCTTTTGGTATATTCCCTTCGCACTAAATTCCAATTTGTTAAGATTTCCGAATATCTAAGATTTTTTCAAAACGAATATACATAATATCTTGAATATATTGAAAAACCCTACTTTTTTAAGTCTCTGTATGCTAAAATCATTTTTGATTATATAGCTATTATTGTTTACGAATTATTTAGATTAACAAATAATTAAAGGACAATATAAATTTGTAATAATTTTTTTAAACTATGTAACAACAGAAATTATTCTAATAAAGATTATAATATCTAATAAAAGAATTAAAATATTATTAAAAGAGTGTGTTCAATAAAAAATAAAACTTCAACCAAGGGAAAAAAAATAACAGTTTACATCTATAAAAAAACATTCTCCTTAAACAAAGCATGACCTACAATACAAAGATGAATATAAATCTATATTAGTATAAGTCAATAATTTTGAAAAAATGAGTATCAAAATCTAATATGTATACAAAAAATATGAATTACCTATTTGATTGTTGCTACTGAAGGTTCTGGAATACCTCTTTGTAGACAACGTTTGTTGTAACAACCCGCCCCGTGGGACCCATCATGCCCATGTGGCACTCTCTGCCACATGGCATCCTTACAGCGCTGCAGCGCATCGACCCTAACCTCTCTCTTGTGGACCCCTCCTGGCCCACAGGCCCTCCTGGCCTACAAGTAGGTTATTGGTGCACCTAGCGTTACTCGAACCCAGGTCCCCATCCTTTAACAACCTTCCCACAGGACAAACTGTTACCAATTGACCTGCAGATTGACATCCATGGCCTTCAGAAGCCTCATGTTCTTCGTTAACTTCAAAACTTTGCAATCTTGCCAAAGATGTGAAGCATTTAGTGAGGACATCACAATTTGTTCTCTACTAGCACCAACTATGACAGGAAGAATTTGTCGGAAATCACCTCCAAAAATAATGACCTTTCCGCCAAATGTTTTTCAGCAAAACATCTCATTATATCTTGTAGACTTCTATCCAATGTCTCGAAACAATATTTGCTCATCATAGGAGCTTCATCCCAAATGATTAACCTCGCTTCTGTTACTAACTCTCCAAGCTCAGAACCACGTGACATATTGCAAGTAGTAGTGTCATCTGGATGGATAGGAATACCAAACCTGGAATGAGCAGTCCGTCCACCTTCTAATAAAAGAGACGCAATACCACTGGAAGCGACATTCAAGACAATGTCTTCTTTTGATCTGATTGCTGCAGATAAAATCTGCCACAAAAAAGTTTTGCCAGTTCCACCAAAACCATATAAGAAAAATACTCCACCTTTGTCACTAAGAACTGCATCCATGATCTCGGTGTGTATCTTCCTCTGTTCATCTGTAAGCATCCTCAACAATTCGTCATGCTTGGTTTTTAGAGACTGACGATCGTAATTACGTTCATCAATAATTAGCTGATTAAACACCGGTGCATCAGTGTCAGACAACTGTGGCATGGACGTGAACTTTTTTAAAGAACTTCCATTCCTTTTCAGTATTTTTTCAAGCTCTTGAAGACAAAATCTTTGTTTATCGTCATCACTCAACTCTAATTCTGTAATGCACAAACATATGTATTTATTAATAAAAATATACATATATTATATATCATTAAAAATAACTAAAAGATGTTTTAGTAAAAATTAGTTGTACCTGGTCGCTGCCACTCCTTTCTTTTTATAGCCTCAATATCTTGTGCTAACATATGCCAAGTTTGTTGTCATACCAAAGATGGTGAACTTAAACTCTCGGAAAGCAGCATTATGACAAACAGCCTACGAACATAATGTGGAGAACACATGAAATTTGCTTCCTCTATACTATGTATGTACTCTTTGTCGTCATCTAACAAACCAAGAGCTAAGCATGTATCTCTGTAGGTCTTATGCACGACATCGTTGACAGTTTTCAACTCTTCCCAGCTTTTAATACCTTTGACATTTTTTATAAGAATTCTCAAATGATATGAGTCATCAATTTGAGCTGGAACATGGTTGATTTTTTCCACAGAAAATCCTTTGTTTTCCCTTTTTCGAAAATATTTATCTGACTATTCCCAAATATATTTATTAGGGATCTGTTCATAATAAGATCTCGAGCGTCTGGATCATTCTTATTAAGTTCAAACCAAGCTTGAAACATGGTGGCATCAATAGAGGTACGATTCAAAACAGAATCTGGAGTCTCACCGTCTCTGACAAAAACAGGTTGCTTACCTTCTTCATAATAAGTAAGCTTTTGAACAGGAGTTTGTCTCCAATGTAAGGGATACTCTAAAATCCTCCACATAGCTTATGTGGCAGATACATATCTGATAAGCAATACAATATAATTAGAGACATGATCGAATGAAAAATAAATGTTAATCTTATAATTTATAAAAAATTAAATTAAAATGTGAATACTGATGAGTCTAGTTTTTATCATTTTTAATCTTTGTTTTAGGATTGTATTTTGAGTCAACTAACTTATATTAGATAGAATTTAGGACTATTTGCTTTACTTAGGGATTTTCAGGTCTACAAGGAGAATATTGGAAAAAGAAGGATTTTGGATCAAATAAGAGTACAAATGGACCAAGCTTGAAGAAATGGGCCAATCGTGAAGAAATGAAGAAGGATCGACCGATCCAACCGAAGGATCGATCGATCCCTGAAGAATTGCGGCTCACGTTCGAAGAGGCGGTGGAACCGACTGACCAGGCCCATGGACCGCTCGATCTGATCAAAGGCTTTGGCCCAAGACGAGAAGACGGTGGGATCGACCGATCCTACCCGAGGATCGATCGATCCCTGCTTGCCTCTTCTCCAAGTTTTTCCATTTTTCGTTTTTCCATTTTCTCTCTTGTTTTCCTTTTGCGGCCTCTCTCCCTTCGCTATATAAAGAGAGGCTCGTCCCTTGTAGAAAAACACAATTCATTCTCTCCTCTTTAGAGTTTGTAAGAGATTCACCTCTCAATACACTCTTAAGTTTTATTTTATAAAGATGTCTCTTTATAGTTTCATCTTTGTTCTTGTTTTTATGTTTGAGTAGTTTCTTTATTAGGCTAGGGTTTCTCTGAAGGGATGTGACCGATTATTAGGTTGTTAGATTTGGGAATTTACTTTATCGTTCTTCTTCTATTGTTATACTTAATGCTTAGGGCTTGAGTAGCTAACTTGTTCTAAGATCTTGTGTGATTAAACTAGGTACGAAAGTAGTGTTTAGTCGCTGGAATCAACGCTAGTCGAGCAAGGTTTTATGGCTTGAGGCGAAAGCCCGGGCCATGACATCTTGTGAACATATCAATCCTATTCTTAATGCTAGTATTACTCTAGGGAACGCGCGAGAGCGGTTTTCTAATATAGTATTACTAAGTAGGTGTTTGCGCGAGAGCGAGATGTCTTATTAATTGTGAATTGAGTTCTAGAACGTATTTTAATATTCTCTACTAATTGATTTAATTGTTTTGTCACATCCTGGATGGTTTCCCTATGCCTAATATTCTTTTATTATTATTGCTTATTTATTTTATCGCTAGGTGGTTAGAAAATCAAATCCTTATTTTATCTTAGCTTAATTTAATCTATTGATTTAAAGTGTATCTCTGGTCTCTGTGGATTCGACCCTAAAGTACTACTATGATTACCGTTTTGATCCGGTATAGTGTATGATAGGTTTTTATTTGTTTATCCGTTTAGGAAAGAGATCAAATTGGCGCCGTTGCCGGGGACCAATAGGCACCTTTAGAGATTTAGAATTGAATTTAGTCTAAGATTTTTATTTTCTGCATTATACTAATTATTCTATTACTATTTTTGATTTCAGGTGCATGCAATTGAGAAGCCACAAGGCTACCGACTTAGTTGCACTCTCTAACGAAGAACTTGGGCGTTTGGAACGAAGTAAAAGGAAAGCTACTAAGTCTGCTGAGATGAATCCCCAAGATGTGCAACCTGCTGCTGCCGGTAACCCACTTGCCTTTCCAGCTGCCGAAGGAGGAAACAATCCTCCACCCGTCCTGCCAGCTGCTGCCGGACCGATCGGTCCACAACTCGGACTGGTCGATCCTCGTGATGCCAGACCGATCGATCTACCACTTGGACCGATCGATCCTCTTGCTGCTGCACGTCCTGCTCGTACACTTGGCGAGCAAGATACACCGGACCGATTCTATGCTAATAGGTCTGCGCTTCGTCCTCCGAATCCCACTCGTCAGGACTATGAGATCAAGTATAGCTTGATCAACCTCGTCCAAAACCGTTGCTTTAACGGCTTGCCCACGGAGAACCCGATGGACCACATCGAGGCTTTTGAAGCATTGTGCAATACCACGAAAGCCAATGGAGTACCCTACGATTATCTGAGGCTGACGTTGTTCAAATTCTCACTTGCGGATAAGGCGTTGCGATGGCTTAAGATGTTGGAGCCCGGTTCCATAACCACTTGGGAAGAGTGTCGAGCTAAGTTCCTCAACCACTTCTACACGAAGGCAAGATCAGCACGCATGAGGAACCAAATTGTTGCTTGTAAGCAAAGGGCTACTGAGACTTTCAATGAAGCTTGGGAACGATTCAAAGAATACGTGAAGGACTGCCCCCATCACGGTTACACTCAAGAAAGCCTCATGACCACTTTCTATGGCGGTATTGACACCCAATACCAAATGGCTCTTGACACGGCAAGCAAGGGAGACTTTTCAACCAACACGGTGGCACAAGCGACGGCACTTATCGAGAATTTGGCACGGAGCAATAGTGATCATGCTCCTGAGTATGATCGATCAGTGAAGGTAAAGGCTGTGGAGACGGATGCACTTAAGGACCTCACGCAGAAGGTGAACCTTCTTCTTGCGCGTGAGCAACAACCGGTGCAAGCTTGTGGAGAAGAAGATGAAGACTTGGAAGATCTTAACTACGTGGGAGGTTACCGTGGTGGTTTCAACCCCAACTATCGAAACCATCCAAATCTCTCCTATCGAAGCAACAACGTGGAGAACCCCCAAGATGTGGTGTATCCACCACGCCAACAAGGAGCTTACAACAAACCAGCTGCTCCTCAAGAGAACAAGCTGGAGGGGATGATGCAATCACTGATTGAGAGTCATAAGAAGAGTGCATCCGAGATCAATGCTAAGATCGATGGGATGTATGGCGATCTCAATGGGAAATTCACTACTTTGGCGATTAGGGTTGATTCTCTAGACAAGAGAGTTTCCTCTATGGCTTCCAGCTCCAAAGGGAAAGAAGCTTGCAATGCTGTTATGGCTCATTCTGGAGTCAACGCAAGCTTCAAAGCGGATGAAATTGGAGGAGTATCGAGTTTTCAGAAGCCAGGATCGACCGGTCTCCTTCACAGATCGATCGATCCGCCTGCTGGTTTCACTTTGCTGACCCGAGAAGCCAGATCGACCGATCCCCAACCAGATCGATCGATCCGTGCCACTGCTCAGGACGTTTCTGATTCGTTTTCAAAAGAGAGTGATGCAAACTTTGTTGCTAAGGCTGATGTACTTCTCTACAAACCTCAGAGCCCTTATCCGGTGGTGCCTAAGACCAAGATCGATGAGACAAGGTACATACGGTTCAAGAGCATCATTGGCGAGTTGATTAAAGAAGCCACGTTCTCCGAAGCTTTGGGAGATCTCCCGTTCTTGAAAAAGATCTGCAAGGATGTCATTGACGGTACTGAAGATGCTGTAGAAGTTGACACTTACCTAGCAAAGAGGAAGGAGGCTAGAAATCCAATGCTTGTCAAAGTGAAGAAACTTGAAGATCCGGGCAAGTTTGTGGTGCCATGTTCGATTGATGGAGAAGTCTTTACTAATTCCCTGTGTGATTCGGGATCAAGCGTGAATGTCATGTCAATGGCAACCGTCCGTAGGCTTGATCTCCAAGGGATGGAGACCTCTAAGTGCTCATTAAAGTTTGCGAATGCGTCCACAACAACCCCTCAAGGCTTCATAGGAGACGTGGAAGTGCGCATTGGCAACCACATAGTGCCCACCGATTTCCATGTCGTGGAAATGAGTGGAGGATCCGAAACTCCTCTAATCTTGGGACGCGCTTTCTTGACCACGGTTGGAGCCGTGTTTGACCTCGAAGAACCCAAGATGACCTTCACTAAGATCGACAAGGATGTGGCCTATTATCCGGTGCTTGAAGCAAATCGTTTGGGATCTAACTTTGCCGATGTGTTCGTTGTGATGAAGAGGACGCCTCGCAAGCAAGTAAATCGCCAATGGCCTTATCCAAAAGTCAAGAGGAATTGTACTTGCAATCCTCCATGTTTTCCCGCCGACGAGAATCAAGAAGAGATGAGAGATGAGATTCATCCACATGATCTCAACATGTTCGAGATGCGAGTAAAGATGGTGCCGGATGATTATAGTTTTGACGAAGCTTGGTTCAAGTATCCTTGTTTGCAAAAGTGCTTTTGGAGAAGTAGAGAACCATTCTATTCCATCGAAGCACACTTCTATAGGGCACGAGAAAGAAACGCGGAGAGGAGATGCCTTCCTAAGATGGAAGATCCCGGATGCTTCGTAATCCCATGTGCTATCAATGGTACTTCGGTTTACAATTGCCTTTGCGACTCCGGAGCCGGAACAAGTGTGATCCCCACCGCCATAGCTTCTCGATGTGGAATCACCAATTGCTATCCATCCACTTCAAATCTTTACATGGCCGACGAGTCTATGGTGGTACCAAGAGGAGAGCTATGCAATGAAATGGTGCGAATTGGGGAAGTGTATGTTCCCACGGACTTCAAAGTTGTAGATGTGCCCGGGAAGCGTCAGCAAGTCATCTTCGGAAGATCTTTCTTGAACACTGTTGGAGCTGTCATAGACATTCTCAATCACCGCGTGTGCTTTGCCAATGTCGACGAAAGGGTTTTCTATCGAATAAAGCCAAGAGAGAACGCGTTTAGGCCCATTCGTATCCAAGAGGAAGAACGCAGCGTACGCATCTCAGGAGAACTAATTCAAATCCCTCGTCCACAAGCCTAAGAGAAGAGAAAGTCAAGCTATAGACTTAAAACAAGCGCTTCCGGGAGGCAACCCGATGATTTTGTACTAACTATTATGTTTTGAGCTTTTGATTTTTGTTTCTTTTGCTTTTAAGTTTAAGACTATTTATATTTGAGGATTTCTAATCAGTGGATCATTAAGGATTCCTAAGTGTATCAGGATTAGGTTTTGATCGCATTAAGATGCGAATTTTTGGTGATCAGACACATAGGATCGATCGATCTCCTTGAAGGATCGATCGATCTCGCCTGGAAAATGAACCGAGGAACAGAAGCCTCGGGATCGACCGATCTACACCAGGGATCGATCGATCCCGACTCAGGTATTTCGAAAAAAATGGATTTCCGGTTTGAATCGGTTTATCCACTTGATTCAAACCGGTTTAAACCGGTTTAGGGCCAATATATCGATGGAGATCGAGTCCTCTCTCTCCTCCATCGATCCCCAACCTCCATTGCTCTCTCTCTCTAAAAACTTCAATCCTCTCAATCTCTCTCAATTCTCCATTGTTTTTGTTGATTCTTGGTGCTAAATCACACTATTTTTCGAGCTCTAACTTATTCCCCTATACCCAGCTTGATTCGTTTGAGGTACTGAGTCCGAATTTTTGAAATTTGATTTCGGGTTTTTCCACTTTAGGGTGTTAGAGCTTTGTAATCTCTTGGATTTAGGTTGAATTAGGTTGTTGGGAATGCTATAGGACTGATAGTTTCTCTGGTTTGAAATGCATTTGATTTTATTGTGAGAAACTTGAAAATTTCGTGTGATAAGCCATAGAATTTCGATTTTTATGAGGTTGAAAATGCAATTTGATGGATTGCGAGAGACGATTAAGTTCGAAAGAGTACTAATTGTTGATTGCATATGCTTAATGCCATTACATGTCTCGGATTTTCTGTTTTGCGTTTCGCGAGTGCGATAGGAATTTCGATTTCATGTTGAATTGGATATTGTTGCTTGCGTCGCACTGCATTGTTTTTATTAGCTTCTTAAACCATTTTGATTTTTGTTAAGCTTTGTGAGTTTTTCTCATTTGTGTTTGAGTGTTTTCTGTTTTCAGAAAATGGCTCCAGGACGACGTAGCGGCAAGGAACCATCCACCGGAGAGAGAGTGGACCCAGAAGAATCAGGAAGACACCATTGCACTCCGCAGCTGCAAATTCGAGCCCACACGGTTTCTAGAAACCTATGTTCTGAGGGCTATGGGCATCCTAGACGATGTCTTGACGTTTCTGCGCAATGCCGGCTTCGGTTCTTTCCCGGAGAAGCGATGGGATCTCTATCCGAGTTCCTCGCCACATTACAGGTCCACTACCCTACGGATCCGCAAGATGCCACCGACGCCTTCATCTCATTTTTTCTATCTAGAAGGCACTTCACCATCACACTCCTTCAGTTGTGTGATCTCTATGGGTTCCCGCCTCGCGAGAAGAACCAATTCGATGGCATCACTGACCCCTCTGCATTCTGGCAGACCTTTGGGTCCGGCGAGTACGTTTCTCGAGGTGCCAAGCAGGCACTTATCCGCAACCCGGTGATTCGCTTGGCGGTCCGTTTCATGAGCAGCACCATCTTTGCCTGTGCAGAGATGGGTACTTTGCAGCTACCTGAGCTCTCCATGTGCTTCTATGGGCTCCATCGCTTCATCACCAGCCCCACCGCGGCCAACTACAACAAGACGCATCGCGTCAACTTCGCCGCATTACTAGTTCCGGAGTTCATCCAGGTGGCGAAGCAGGCACTTCGGTCCAGGAAGAAGGTGATCATGATCGGGAGCTTGGTGACTCCCATTATCACCCATTGCCGTTTCCACATCGCACCAGCCGTTCCTGAGCACAGGGCGCGATTCATTGATCGAGAGCACCTCTACGCGAGTGAGATTCTCATCCGCCACTCACTAGCCTATCGTTTTCAGGAAGCAGACGGGACATACAGGTACATTCGCCTGCCCCGCATTGAGCTGACGTCTCTCGCCATTCCAGGCAACATTGCCTTTCATCCGCCTGCTGGGGCGCTTTGCGAGAGACCTATCCCGCCGAAGACTAGTGGCGTTAGGAGAGCCGCACGCACCAGACGTACCGATGAGGCTGGACCTTCTCAGCCTTCTGCATCTCAGACTCCACCATTTCAGTCATTCTCCGGACAGGTGCCTCCATTTGAGCTTGACGTGAGCGCTTACACCGCTACTGATCCACCTACGGAGCCGGCTACAGAGATGGAGCGATGGGTCTGTGAGACTACGCAGAAGAACAACACCTTGCTGACGAAGATTGCCACTTGGCTTTGCTGCATCGCACCATCACCACCTCCACCTCGACGCTAGCCCACTCCGGTCCATGCGTCTGATACTGAGGAGATTGACCACGCCGCTGTTTCTACTGTCCGCGTCGATGATGATGAGGAGGATTCTCCTACTTGGCTATCATCCCCGAGCCATGACACCTCCGCGACTTATGAGCAGGACGATCTCCGCGAGCGCAACAGGCGAGGCCTTGGACAATGGGAATCTCCACCATCTCCATAGACTCGTATCCACTGGTTCTATCCTCTGTATAATATTCTTTTCGTTTATTTTTGCGACTATGTATTTCTATATTTGGATTTGTGATACTAACGATAGGATCGACCGATCTCCCTTCGGGATCGATCGATCCGCTTTGTGTTTTCTGACTTCTGTTTTTTTTTATTTGATTTGCATTTCCTTTCTTTGATTTTTCTTTCCCACCGGGACGGTGTGAAGTAAGTCTGGGGGGATTTGTGACCATTATGCTAACATTTTTATTTGAGTCGTTTTATTGAGTCAAAATGGTTTAGAACTTGAAACTTCTTTTGTGAATCGCGTGTTCGTACTAATATCTTCTGCTACCCATCATGATTATACTCATTGAAGAGCCGAAGATTGGAACGCTATAGCCGAACAACTCACCAGAAGTCCCTATCTCTTGGAAATCCGATTGACTTGGCGTTGACTCCACCCATGACAAGACGATAATTTGGACTTAATCTTCTCAACTTGGGGCTTGGTATACATCGAACGCGACCTCTGACTCAATGTTTTCTGAGACGCGCATAACTTCGAAAAAGTATGGATTCCCCTCTCTTCTCCTGAAAAAGAAAAAGAAAAAGAAGAAAAAGAGAAAAAGAAAAGAAAAGGGATGTGGTAAACAAAGAAGTGGGCCGAGGGATGTGTGGTTACCCCCTTGCATACTTCGGACTCACGAAAACCAACCCCGGGTTAAAAGAAAAGGAGATCGATAGAAAAAAATAAAATACCCTAGAAAAGTAGGGAGGAATCGATCTCAAAAGAGTAGAATAGAAGAGAAGGAAAGGAACCATAAGAAGAATGTCTTGGGAGCTAGAGGAAGGTAAGCGTCTACGCGATCTTTGATCGATACTCCCTCGTTGAGACCGCACGCTTGTAAAGAATGAACGTAGGGAGTCAACAATGGAGATTTTGGAGCTTCCTTGAGATCTCGGGACACTAGTACGGAGAGTTGCTAAGCCATGTTGTAAGCTCAATCCATTCACGGAAGATGTACGGAGATTCCCGAGAAGTTGTGAGTTCTTGTTTTCAAACCTTTCCTTTAAGATCTGTCTTTTTGATTGTTCTTGCTTGAGGACAAGCAAAGATTCAAGTCTGGGGGAATTGATGAGTCTAGTTTTTATCGTTTTTAATCTTTGTTTTAGGATTGTATTTTGAGTCAACTAACTTATATTAGATAGAATTTAGGACTATTTGCTTTACTTAGGGATTTTCAGGTCTACAAGGAGAATATTGGAAAAAGAAGGATTTTGGATCAAATAAGAGTACAAATGGACCAAGCTTGAAGAAATGGGCCAATCGTGAAGAAATGAAGAAGGATCGACCGATCCAACCGAAGGATCGATCGATCCCTGAAGAATTGCGGCTCACGTTCGAAGAGGCGGTGGAACCGACTGACCAGGCCCATGGACCGCTCGATCTGATCAAAGGCTTTGGCCCAAGACGAGAAGACGGTGGGATCGACCGATCCTACCCGAGGATCGATCGATCCCTGCTTGCCTCTTCTCCAAGTTTTTCCATTTTTCGTTTTTCCATTTTCTCTCTTGTTTTCCTTTTGCGGCCTCTCTCCCTTTGCTATATAAAGAGAGGCTCGTCCCTTGTAGAAAAACACAATTCATTCTCTCCTCTTTAGAGTTTGTAAGAGATTCACCTCTCAATACACTCTTAAGTTTTATTTTATAAAGATGTCTCTTTATAGTTTCATCTTTGTTCTTGTTTTTATGTTTGAATAGTTTCTTTATTAGGCTAGGGTTTCTCTGAAGGGATGTGACCGATTATTAGGTTGTTAGATTTGGGAATTTACTTTATCGTTCTTCTTCTATTGTTATACTTAATGCTTAGGGCTTGAGTAGCTAACTTGTTCTAAGATCTTGTGTGATTAAACTAGGTACGAAAGTAGTGTTTAGTCGCTGGAATCAACGCTAGTCGAGCAAGGTTTTATGGCTTGAGGCGAAAGCCCGGGCCATGACATCTTGTGAACATATCAATCCTATTCTTAATGCTAGTATTACTCTAGGGAACGCGCGAGAGCGGTTTTCTAATATAGTATTACTAAGTAGGTGTTTGCGCGAGAGCGAGATGTCTTATTAATTGTGAATTGAGTTCTAGAACGTATTTTAATATTCTCTACTAATTGATTTAATTGTTTTGTCACATCCTGGATGGTTTCCCTATGCCTAATATTCTTTTATTATTATTGCTTATTTATTTTATCGCTAGGTGGTTAGAAAATCAAATCCTTATTTTATCTTAGCTTAATTTAATCTATTGATTTAAAGTGTATCTCTGGTCTCTGTGGATTCGACCCTAAAGTACTACTATGATTACCGTTTTGATCCGGTATAGTGTATGATAGGTTTTTATTTGTTTATCCGTTTAGGAAAGAGATCAAATACCTGCAATCAAAGTAATCATGTACTTCATTCGGATCTTCCAGATCATTACTATCATCTTTCTTCTTCTTCTTAACACGTGGCTGCACAGAAATGTCCGCACGGTCCGATCCTTTGTTTACATACTTAAACAAATACTTAACTGAATATGTTTGGCAACACCACTCGACATTGATATGAGCTCGATACTTCTTTGACAAATAAGCATTGTACGGAATCAAATATCTGTTGTCACATTTAAAACCATTCTTCTCTAAAAAACGACCATTATCCCTCCTTCTGTAGTGAGAATATCCTTCATTGTCAATGTATGTGAAATTTTCATGCTTCTTTGGATAAAACTTTGAACATTTATCATTCTCCATACATGGTGAATTAGGATTGACCCTACCATATGGTCCATGTATCATACATTCAGTTACTGCTTGATATAGCTCAGGATCTTTTTCCTTATCTGGGAGATCTGCACAAATAATCTTATCAATTTGATCTGTCGTAGGTAACTTATTTTTGGGATCCATCTAAATAATGATATGAGCATGCGGAAGACCCCTTTTTTGAAACTCAATTGTATACATTGCTACAATAATAGAAAAAAATAATTATTAGTATACTTTGAAATTATATCAATAGAGTAAAAAATGAAAGTAATATTTAGATTTTGTTTTACCTGATATAGTCTTCCCAAAACAATGATGCTTGGCTAGATCATCAATGAGATTATCAAGTTTGATCGATCTTGAACATTTTGACAATGATGTCCGGTCTGTCATCGGCATGCAGATTCCTCTCCTTAACAAATCTAGTTATTTGAGGCTATTTTGAATTGCATGTGAAAGTTATAAACAGATCTGGAAATCCAAACTGTTTGCATGTAGCCATTGCATCAAGATATAGAGATAGATTTTCCCCAATTGAATAAAATCTTTTGTTGTTGAATTGAACAATGTTTTGGTAAATTGAATTAAGTTTATATGAATTGAACTACATTTTGGTGAATTGAATTAAGTTTCTATTAATTTTTTAAATATCAAAATATTATTATTTTATTCAGGGGACCAATTGTGAGGGACACCAATGCTCATACTAAAAATAAAAAACTGTCAAAATATTAATATAAAATTTGGGGGACCAAAAACCATGGGACACCAATGCCCATGGTCTAAGTCGCTTAAAGAGGTGTCATACATACATATATTATGTACGTACATACATAAATACTCTGAACTTCCTTATATTATTTTTTTTAACAAAAAAGAATCTTTCTTATATTATATTTCTTAGCAAAAAAAACACTTCCTTATATCTCCCATTTGACTCTTCAGATTAAGAAAAAAAAAGCAAATGACTCAAATTAAGATTTGATACTTAAAAAACTATAAAAAAAAGATTTGATACTTTATTTGTTTGACGGAAAAGATTTCTTATTCTCTTTCTATCTGGTCTTATAAGGTATTGTAGATGTTTGTTCTTATAAGATTTCTTATCCTCTTTCTATCTGGTCTTATAAGGTATTGTAATTTTTATGCAACATTTTTTAGTTTATATTACTTGGTTATGTATTAGTAAAAAAAACAAAATAATTTCAAAACAATTATGTAGAAATAATTCATACAATTTTATAATCTCTTCACTGTCACCCAATAATATCTACAAAAGTAGGGAAAACGATCTATTTCCCCATGAGAACTACCACATCGCACCAGATAGAGCCCATACTATGACCTAGTGCTAGATGTCCCCGAAAACAAATTTCACAACCTAAATCTCCCCGAATCTAAAAGTTTTCACCTATTTCTACATAAATCTGGGTTTAATCGGTTTACAAATTAAACCCGATAGAAAACCATATACACCAGAAACCAAACCGAATTAAAAAACCAATTTAAAGCAAATAAAACAAAAACAAAATTTACTCAATTAAAAAAAAAAAGTTTATTTTTCATCTTCTTCGCTTTGTCTTCTTCTTCTTCTTCTTCCTGATATTCTCTCCTACGACAAGAAGCAGATAAATCTTTCTCCACCTATCAAACATTAGATCAATAAAAAACAGAGAAACAAAACTAGATTATTCATGATCCATTTTTCATAGAAATTTAACGATTTTGTGAGATAAAATCCAAAATTATTGAAATTGCAAACCCATATTTCCAGAAATCAAATTTCCTTGATAATTGAAAATAAACAATGTTAATATGAGAATCAGCAAGCATGGAGAGCTCTAGTTGAAGCTACAAGGCGTTCGATTTCTCGTTTCTAGCAATATCACTCTTGTTTTGGTTGTTTTGTGGGTCTGGGTGTTGGGATTTGAGGTGTGTGATGCTCGAGCCTCGAGTACTTGATTAATGACATGAATTTGTATTGGATTGATTGAAATTAATTTGAGGAGGAGAGATTTGGTAGGGTTTCTTCCTGGGTTGAAGAAGGTGAGCTTGAAGAATTTTCAAAGAGAGAAACCAGATTTGAATAGTGAGATTAAAGAACATTGTATGAAGTCTCAGCTGCAAATCAAGGGAGCAACATCAACGTCGTCGTAAATTGTTCTCGATCTCTCCTCCACTCTCATCTTCACAGGTTTTCACAAAATCGCCACCAGCCCATGAATTTCATTCACACCAAAGTAGATTACAAGTGAATCAGAGAATTTAGAGGAAGAAATCATTTTTGAGTCGCGGAGTAAAGCTCCGACCAAGCTTTGAACAAAACAATGGTGAAAAAAAAAATGGTTTGGTTTTGGTTTAGTGATTTTATTATTATATTTGGTTTAAATCTTGTTTAGTGTTGTATTTAGGCGGTTAATGGTTGCTTGGTAAACAGTAAACCGATGTATGTGGGTAATGAAGTTTCGAACTATGATTTCGGGGAGATATAAGTTTCGAAGTTTTAATTTAGGGAGATATAGGTTGTGAAATTTGTTTTCGGGGACATCTAGCACTAGGTCATAGTATAGGCTCTATCTGGTGCGATGTGATAGTTCTCGTGGGGAAATAGATCGTTTTTGTTTTTTTTTTGTCGTCTCAATCTTATTAGAAATTCAAAAACAATGTCCAAGAAAAAACCAAAGACAAAAATTAAACAAGAAACAGAGCACACTCGGTCCTATGATAAAATCACTAGACGCTTCGCCTAGTGTCTTCATCGATGATATTGTGTAGCCAAGTTGGACCACCACGAGCAAGATAAGACTGAAACCGTCCATCCCTTGTCACACTTTTAGCAATCTCCCTTACAACTCTATTCGCTTTAGGCAATGATGTTTGAAAGGATACCTTCATAAACCTTGACAGAAGATTATGAATCCTAGCAGTCAACGATATTGATAACGAGGCCAATTAAGAGGATTTATGGTCGCCTCAATAGTTGCAGCACAATCTTACACTAGTTCCAGATTCTCTATGTGAAAATCATTCAAAATACCACACCTTCAAGTTATTTATTTTTCCAAAATTATTATTATTAGTTTAATTTTCCAAAATTAGTACTAAAAGTTTTGTTTTTCAAAAATACCATAAACACAAAATTTGATTTTCAATGGTGTAGAATTTAAATTTTTGGATTTGAGTTAACTATTTTACATTTAGGATATAGTTTTTAGGGGGTAGAGTTAAATGTTTAGGAATTAGAATTTAGTTTTGAAAGCTCAAAGTTTAGTTTTAGTTTTTTGGTATTTTTGTATTTTTGAAAAATAAAACTAATAATGGTATTTTTAAAAATTAAACTCATTTTAGTTGTATTTATAAGAATTACCCTAAAAACAACATTTCAATTAGCTAACTGAACTCATTGACAACTCAACTCTATGAAGACTTTAGTTTGCTCATTGACATTGTACGATTTTCATATTAGGATTGATCCCTTAAGAAATAGGAGCCTTAGGTAAAGGAATGGTGATAGTCATGACTAAATACCTCGTCATGGGTTTTTGGTGGGCGAGAGTCTATACCTGAGTGGTGTCTTGGAGGGTGGGGGGGAATCTATGTGGAGTTACACTTGATTTGTCTCATCCTCCTCTGTTGTAGGAGCAAAGCCTGTAGGGTCTCTCCTACTTCTCTCTCTACATTTCTCTGCTTATATGCGATTGAGAGTTTTCTGTTAGTTAATGCCTAGGGATTGAAAGTTATAAAGATCAGCTGAGTAGATTTTGGGATAGTCCCAAAGTCGGTCCAACGTTATCGAGGGTAGGGTCCTATTAAAGATTAGAATTTTTGAATGTTATAAACTCATAATCGAAAAAAAACTCGAAAAAGTTCAATGACAACATCAAAACCAAATAATTTTTTTAAAAAACAAATCTAAATCTCATCATTTTTATTAACATTCTAGATCAGAAAATATATAAAAAAATCAGAATTACTTTTTTTTTATATATATATAATTTTCAGTGATTCATAAAAATTCAAATCATTAATCTTTGATTTATATTATTTATGTTATAGGAAAGCAAGGAAAAAAGTGTTTTTAACTTTAAAAAAAAAAAACTTAAAGAAAAAAAAAAACCTACCGACAAAACCTCTCGCCAGGAGAGAGTCTTTCCAAATCTAAAAGCTAAATCTAAAAATATTTTGTTCCTTCTTCTTCAACGGCTCCGTTCACCACAAGAGTCTCTCAGAATCTCGAACCCAGTCGCTGCTACAAACCCTATCGCCGAGCCAACCCTCATTTTCCTCTAGCTTGCGCCTCGCCTCTCGTTCTCTCTCCCACCGGTTCGTCTTCTCACTCCTTAACTTCGTTCAACTGGTTGCTTCTACCCTAGGGTTTCGAATCTTAGACAGTATCAATCTTGGTCTTCAGATCGGGACGAATCGTGTGTTGGATGTGATACGCCGGAGACTGGAATTAGGGTTAGGAGCTGGTAATTGGAAGAGAAAGGGGTAGAAAATGTGTGCAATGATCCGGATGAGGAAGAGGAAGAAGAAGAAGAAAAACGGAGAGATTTCGTTGTAAATCGCTCCAATCTCCTTCTCATGGTACGAATCTAGGTTTTTATTGTGTAGATTCGTGTATTTCTAGTGTTGAATCGATATTAGGGTTTTCTGATTTTAGTAAAAATTTAGGGTTCATATTGATGTATTTTAGGGTTATTTGAATCAATAAGTAGGCGATTTCTTTGTTATTAGGCATGAATGAAGACAATTTGAGGAATAGTTTGATTGATTTTGTCATTTCTAAGTATCTCGGCTTGAATTTTTGAACAAGTGTTCCTGTTTTTGCTATTTCTTTGTTATTGTGTCTATCTGAATGAATTTTTGAACAAGTGTTCCTGTTTTTGCTATTTCTCTGTGTATGAATGTGTAATTTGATTTGGTGAAGTAGTGGTAGTTATAGTTTTATGAGAAATGCTTGTGATTTTGTTGTAATTTTCAGTTTTATCCGCAAGATTGGTTGTGATCAGTGGTTGTAGTCTGCAGCAGAGAAATGAAGGATAATGTTCTTGCCTTTATAATGTTTTACGAATGTTTTATTTTGAAGTCACTATTGCTATGACGCTTTTATAATATGTCCTTTGTTCTCACATATTTGTTCGAGTCTTGTTTTGTTTCATACCGTCACTCTCGTCATACTTATCCTTTGTCATGGTTAATGAAAACAAGTAGTTAGGTTATTAGAAGAAAATATATAATAGAAATGTAAAAGTAACTGGTTTTCTCATTAATTAACTCTGATTCTATACATTAGTGTAGTTTGATGTTAACTGTACAATTGAAGAACGATTCTGTTAAACCTGTTAACTAACTTCGTATCAACTTCTGTTGAACTTCATTCTTCATATACTATAATAAGATAATCAGCTGATATATATGGAATTCAATCATAGACTTGCTTAAAGCATCGTTAGATATTTTGAGCCAAGCATTAGTCGTCATTCTTTGCTCTTATTTTTAAAGTAGAAAGTGATTATAACTCTAACATTGCTATATGCTTCTTATTTTTTTTTATACATATATGTTCAATGGTTGTGATCAATGGTTGTAGTCTGTTTAATCGGCTCCTTCTCCTTAGCTCTGATCAATTCTAGGTTAGCTTGTTAAGTCTGAACTAATGGTTGCTAGATGTTTTTGCTGCTGTTCAGAATCAAAAATCTGAGAAGAAGGTGCCTAAGAAGGTTGAGAGATCTCAATCATCAGATTCTGATACCAAATTTCAGTAAGTTGCTGCAGCCAAGAAGCCTGTTGTAGCTACTAAAAATGGATCTGTAAAAGCCAAGGCAGAGAGTTCGTTTGACGATGATTCATCTTCTGATGAAGTAAGCACCTCATAAGTATTTTGTAACTGTTTCCTCTGTGTGTTAGAATAATTTTTGAGAAAACATATAACTAACAATGTTTACTGATTCGGAAATAACTAGGAACCTGCAAAGAAACCTGCAGCTAAAGATTCTTCATCCTCTGAGGAAGACTCACATGATGATTCTGAGGATGAGAAGGTGACAAACTGATCTTATATTAGTAATATCTCATATTTGCATGTGTAGTGTGTTTTTATTTGGACTAAGCTAGTTGTTTTCTTTTATTTATTTCTGTACAAATATGTTTTTGAATGGAACTCTAATTACTTCTTTTATGAAAATAGAACCGTGCTGCTAAGAAGGCAGCTCCTGCTAATAGCAGCAAGACTGCAAGTAGCTCTGAATCTTCAAAGGAAGACTCTGATGAGGTTAGTTTAACATATTGATTTGATTTGTTTATGACTCTTTTAGACCTGCAGCTTTTTTTGCACGTTCCTTGTTTACATAATCCATTTCATTGTGGCTAGTAAAGAATAATAGGCGATCACTTAGCTTGTTGTGTCACTTAGCCAATCATAGCTGCTGCTTTGTAGTTGAATTCATTGGGTCGAGAGATTGATTTTTATTGTTGACGTGTTTTACTCTGTACAATAACATGTTGAGGGATGTATGTAACTTTTGTTTGTTGATTGGTTAGGTTTACAAGTTTACTAATCGTTTTGTATTTTACTTAAATGTTTTAGGGAGATTTTGTTTCGTTTCTAATCCTTGGGAAGCTTGTCTCCGCTTCAACGAGGTATTTCTCTTTCTTTCTCGTTTTTGCTTTCAAAACCCAAAAAAGATCTAATACAAAAAACACAAAAATACACAAAAATACACAAAAAACAAAAAAACACAAAAATAAACTAAAACACAAAAATATACAAAAAGTTAGACTCTAATACACAAAAATACAGAAAAAAACAAAAATACACGAATACACAAAAATACACAAAAAAAAACAAAAATAAAAATACACAAAAATACCCAAAAAAGATCATGGACAGACACTAATGTTATAGTGTTCTGTCAGATTCTATTTTGGGGACATTGTCCCGAGAAAAATTGTGAACTATTGGATGGTAGTGCATGCATGTTGGGAGTCCGAATCATAAAAAGGGAACCAAGAACTTAGAGCTAATACAAAAAGGTCCGAAACGCAAAAAGGGAACCGAGAACTTAGAGCTAATACAAAAAGGTCCGAAACGCAAAAAGGGAACCAAGAACTTAGAGCTAATACAAAATGGTATAGCGCTCAATGATCTGCTTAAAGATATAACGCTCAATGATCTGCTTAAATGTATATTGCTCAATGATCTCCTTAAAGATATAATGCTCAATGATCTGCTTAAAGATATAATGCTCAATGATCTGCTTAAAGATATAATGCTCAATGATCTGCTTAAAGATATATAGGTCAATGATCTACTTAAAGATATAGCGCTCAATGATCTGCTTAAAGATATGCTCAATGATCTGCTTAAATATATATTGCTCAATGATCTGCTTAAAGAGAAACTCAGTTATCTGCTAAAGTTAACACAAAAAGGTCCGAAACGCAAAAAAGGAACCAAGAACTTAGAGCTAATACAAAAAGGTCTGAAACGCAAAAAGGGAACCAAGAACTTAGAGCTAATACAAAATGGTCTGAAACTCAAAAAGGGAACTAAGAACTTAAAGCTAATACAAAAAAGTCTGAAACGTAAAAAGGGAACCAAGAACTTAGAGCTAATACAAAATGGTATAGCGCTCAATGATCTGCTTAAAAATATAACGCTCAATCATCTGCTTAAATATATAATGCTCAATGATCTGCTTAAAGATATAATGCCCAGTGGTCTGCTTAAATATATATTGTTCAATGATCTGCTTAAAGATATAATGCTCAATGATCTGCTTAAAGATATAATGCTCAGAAAAAGCGGCCGCAAGAACTTAAGAGCTTTTACCCAAAGTCCGAATCAGAGAAAGCGGCCGCAAGAACTTAGAGCTATTACCCAAAGTCAGAATCATAAAAAGCGGCCGCAAGAACTTAGAGCTTTTACCAAAAGTACGAATCAGAAAAAGCGGCCGCAAGAACTTAGAGCTATTACCCAAAGTCCGAATCAGAAAAAGCGGCCTCAAGAACTTAGAGCTTTTACCCAAAGTCTGAATAAAAAAAAGCAAGAACTTAGAGCTTTAACCCAAAGTCTGAATCAGAGAAAGCGGCCGCAAGAAGTTAGAGCTTTAACCCAAAGTCCGAATCAGAAAAAGCGGCCACAAGAACTTAGAGCTTTTACCCAAAGTCCGAATCATAAAAAGCGGCCGCAAGAACTTAGAGCTTTTAGCCAAAGTCCGAGTCAGAATGGTCTGCTTAAATATATAATGCTCAATGATCTGCTTAAATATATATTGTTCAATGATCTGCTTAAAGATATAATGCTCAATGATCTGCTTAAAGATATAATGCTCAGAAAAAGCGGCCGCAAGAACTTAAGAGCTTTTACCCAAAGTCCGAATCAGAGAAAGCGGCCGCAAGAACTTAGAGCTATTACCCAAAGTCAGAATCATAAAAAGCGGCCGCAAGAACATAGAGCTATTACCCAAAGTCCGAATCATAAAAAGCGGCCGCAAGAACTTAGAGCTTTTACCCAAAGTCCAAATCAGAAAAAGCGGCCACAAGAACTTAGAGCTATTACCCAAAGTCCGAATCATAAAAAGGGGCCGCAAGAACTTAGAGCTTTTACCCAAAGTCCGAATCAGAAAAAGCGGCCGCAAGAACTTAGAGTTATTACCCAAAGTCCGAATCAGAGAAAGCGGCCGCAAGAAGTTAGAGCTATTACCCAAAGTCCGAATCAGAAAAAGCGGCCGCAAGAACTTAGAGTTATTACCCAAAGTCCGAATCAGAAAAAGCGGCCGCAAGAACTTAGAGCTATTACCCAAAGTCCGAATCAGAAAAAGCGGCCGCAAGAACTTAGAGCTTTTACCCAAAGTCCGAATCATAAAAAGCGGCCGCAAGAACTTAGAGCTATTACCCAAAGTCCGAATCAGAAAATGCGGCCGCAAGAACTTAGAGCTATTACCCAAAGTCCGAATCAGAAAAAGCGGCCGCAAAAACTTAGAGCTTTTACCCAAAGTCCGAATCAGAAAAAGCGGCCGCGAGAACTTAGAGCTATTACCCAAAGTCCGAATCAGAAAAAGCGGCCGCGAGAACTTAGAGCTTTTACTCAAATTCCGAATCAGAAAAAGAGGCCGCAAGAACTTAGAGCTTTTACCCAAAGTCCTAACCAGAAAAAGCGGCCGCAAGAACTTAGAGCTAATTACCCAAAGTGCGAATCAGAAAAAGAGGCCGCAAGAACTTAGAGCTTTTACCCAAAGTCCGAATCATAAAAAGCGGCTGCAAGAACTTAGAGCTTTTACCTAAAGTCCGAATCAGAAAAAGCGGCCGCAAAAACTTAGAGCTTTTACCCAAAGTCAGAATCATAAAAAGCGGCCGCAAGAACTTAGAGCTTTTACCAAAAGTACGAATCAGAAAAAGCGGCCGCAAGAACTTAGAGCTATTACCCAAAGTCCGAATCAGAAAAAGCGGCCTCAAGAACTTAGAGCTTTTACCCAAAGTCTGAATAAAAAAAAGCAAGAACTTAGAGCTTTAACCCAAAGTCTGAATCAGAGAAAGCGGCCGCAAGAAGTTAGAGCTTTAACCCAAAGTCCGAATCAGAAAAAGCGGCCACAAGAACTTAGAGCTTTTACCCAAAGTCCGAATCATAAAAAGCGGCCGCAAGAACTTAGAGCTTTTAGCCAAAGTCCGAGTCAGAATGGTCTGCTTAAATATATAATGCTCAATGATCTGCTTAAATATATATTGTTCAATGATCTGCTTAAAGATATAATGCTCAATGATCTGCTTAAAGATATAATGCTCAGAAAAAGCGGCCGCAAGAACTTAAGAGCTTTTACCCAAAGTCCGAATCAGAGAAAGCGGCCGCAAGAACTTAGAGCTATTACCCAAAGTCAGAATCATAAAAAGCGGCCGCAAGAACATAGAGCTATTACCCAAAGTCCGAATCATAAAAAGCGGCCGCAAGAACTTAGAGCTTTTACCCAAAGTCCAAATCAGAAAAAGCGGCCACAAGAACTTAGAGCTATTACCCAAAGTCCGAATCATAAAAAGGGGCCGCAAGAACTTAGAGCTTTTACCCAAAGTCCGAATCAGAAAAAGCGGCCGCAAGAACTTAGAGTTATTACCCAAAGTCCGAATCAGAGAAAGCGGCCGCAAGAAGTTAGAGCTATTACCCAAAGTCCGAATCAGAAAAAGCGGCCGCAAGAACTTAGAGTTATTACCCAAAGTCCGAATCAGAAAAAGCGGCCGCAAGAACTTAGAGCTATTACCCAAAGTCCGAATCAGAAAAAGCGGCCGCAAGAACTTAGAGCTTTTACCCAAAGTCCGAATCATAAAAAGCGGCCGCAAGAACTTAGAGCTATTACCCAAAGTCCGAATCAGAAAATGCGGCCGCAAGAACTTAGAGCTATTACCCAAAGTCCGAATCAGAAAAAGCGGCCGCAAAAACTTAGAGCTTTTACCCAAAGTCCGAATCAGAAAAAGCGGCCGCGAGAACTTAGAGCTATTACCCAAAGTCCGAATCAGAAAAAGCGGCCGCGAGAACTTAGAGCTTTTACTCAAATTCCGAATCAGAAAAAGAGGCCGCAAGAACTTAGAGCTTTTACCCAAAGTCCTAACCAGAAAAAGCGGCCGCAAGAACTTAGAGCTAATTACCCAAAGTGCGAATCAGAAAAAGAGGCCGCAAGAACTTAGAGCTTTTACCCAAAGTCCGAATCATAAAAAGCGGCTGCAAGAACTTAGAGCTTTTACCTAAAGTCCGAATCAGAAAAAGCGGCCGCAAAAACTTAGAGCTTTTACCCAAAGTCAGAATCATAAAAAGCGGCCGCAAGAACTTAGAGCTTTTACCAAAAGTACGAATCAGAAAAAGCGGCCGCAAGAACTTAGAGCTATTGCCCAAAGTCCGAATCAGAAAAAGCGGCCTCAAGAACTTAGAGCTTTTACCCAAAGTCTGAATAAAAAAAAGCAAGAACTTAGAGCTTTAACCCAAAGTCTGAATCAGAGAAAGCGGCCGCAAGAAGTTAGAGCTTTAACCCAAAGTCCGAATCAGAAAAAGCGGCCACAAGAACTTAGAGATTTTACCCAAAGTCCGAATCATAAAAAGCGGCCGCAAGAACTTAGAGCTTTTAGCCAAAGTCCGAGTCAGAATGGTCTGCTTAAATATATAATGCTCAATGATCTGCTTAAATATATATTGTTCAATGATCTGCTTAAAGATATAATGCTCAATGATCTGCTTAAAGATATAATGCTCAGAAAAAGCGGCCGCAAGAACTTAAGAGCTTTTACCCAAAGTCCGAATCAGAGAAAGCGGCCGCAAGAACTTAGAGCTATTACCCAAAGTCAGAATCATAAAAAGCGGCCGCAAGAACATAGAGCTATTACCCAAAGTCCGAATCATAAAAAGCGGCCGCAAGAACTTAGAGCTTTTACCCAAAGTCCAAATCAGAAAAAGCGGCCACAAGAACTTAGAGCTATTACCCAAAGTCCGAATCATAAAAAGGGGCCGCAAGAACTTAGAGCTTTTACCCAAAGTCCGAATCAGAAAAAGCGGCCGCAAGAACTTAGAGTTATTACCCAAAGTCCGAATCAGAGAAAGCGGCCGCAAGAAGTTAGAGCTATTACCCAAAGTCCGAATCAGAAAAAGCGGCCGCAAGAACTTAGAGTTATTACCCAAAGTCCGAATCAGAAAAAGCGGCCGCAAGAACTTAGAGCTATTACCCAAAGTCCGAATCAGAAAAAGCGGCCGCAAGAACTTAGAGCTTTTACCCAAAGTCCGAATCATAAAAAGCGGCCGCAAGAACTTAGAGCTATTACCCAAAGTCCGAATCAGAAAATGCGGCCGCAAGAACTTAGAGCTATTACCCAAAGTCCGAATCAGAAAAAGCGGCCGCAAAAACTTAGAGCTTTTACCCAAAGTCCGAATCAGAAAAAGCGGCCGCGAGAACTTAGAGCTATTACCCAAAGTCCGAATCAGAAAAAGCGGCCGCGAGAACTTAGAGCTTTTACCCAAATTCCGAATCAGAAAAAGAGGCCGCAAGAACTTAGAGCTTTTACCCAAAGTCCTAACCAGAAAAAGCGGCCGCAAGAACTTAGAGCTAATTACCCAAAGTGCGAATCAGAAAAAGAGGCCGCAAGAACTTAGAGCTTTTACCCAAAGTCCGAATCATAAAAAGCGGCTGCAAGAACTTAGAGCTTTTACCTAAAGTCCGAATCAGAAAAAGCGGCCGCAAAAACTTAGAGCTTTTACCCAAAGTCCGAATCAGAAAAAGCGGCCGCAAGAACTTAGAGCTATTACCCAAAGTCCTAATCAGAAAAAGCGGCCGCAAGAACTTAGAGCTTTTACCCAAATTCCGAATCAGAAAAAGCGGCCGCAAGAACTTAGAGCTTTTACCCAAAGTCCGAATCAGAAAAAGCGGCCGCAAGAACTTAGAGCTATTACCCAAAGTGCGAATCAGAAAAAGCGGCCGCAAGAACTTAGAGCTTTTACCCAAAGTCCGAATCATAAAAAGCGGTCGCAAGAACTTAGAGCTATTACCTAAAGTCCGAATCAGAGAAAGCGGCCGCAAGAACTTAGAGCTATTACCCAAAGTCCGAATCATAAAAAGCGGCAGCAAGAACTTAGAGCTTTTACCCAAAGTCCGAATCATAAAAAGTGGCCGCAAGAAGTTAGAGCTATAATCCAAAGTCCGAATCAGAGAAAGCGGCCGCAAGAAGTTAGAGCTATTACCCAAAGTCCGAATCAGAGAAAGCGGCCGCAAGAACTTAGAGCTTTTACCTCAAGTCCGAATCAGAAAAAGCGGCCGCAAGAACTTAGAGCTTTTACCCAAAGTCCGAATCAGAAAAGCGGCCGCAAGAAATTAGAGCTATTACCCAAAGTACGAATCAGAGAAAGCGGCCGCAAGAACTTAGAGCTTTTACCCAAAATACGAATCAGAAAAAGCGGTCGCAAGAACTTAGAGCTATTACCCAAATTCCGAATCAGAGAAAGCGGCCGCAAGAAGTTAGAGCTATTACCCAAAGTCCGAATCAGAAAAAGCGGCCGCAAGAACTTAGAGCTTTTTACCCAAAGTCCAAATCAGAAAAAGCTGCCGCAAGAACTTAGAGCTTTTACCCAAAGTCCGAATCAGAGAAAGCGGCCGCATGAAGTTGTAGCTATTACCCAAAGTCCGAATCAGAGAAAGCGGCCGCAAGAAGTTAAAGCTATTACCCAAAGTCCGAATCAGAAAAAGCGGCCGCAAGAACTTAGAGCTTTTATCCAAAGTCCGAATCAGAGAAAGCGGCCGCAAGAACTTAGAGCTTTTATCCAAAGTTCGAATCAGAAAAAGCGGCCGTAAGAACTTAGAGCTTTTACCCAAAGTCTGAATCTGAGAAAGCGGCCGCAAGAACTTAGAGCTTTTACCCAAAGTCCGAATCTGAGAAAGCGGCCGCAAGAACTTAGAGCCATTACCCAAAGTCCGAATCATAAAAAGCGGCCGCAAGAACTTAGAGCTTTTACCCAAAGTCCGAATCATAAAAAGCGGCCGCAAGAAGTTAGAGCTATAACCCAAAGTCTGAATCAGAGAAAGCGGTCGCAAGAAGTTAGAGCTATTACCCAAAGTCCGAATCAGAGAAAGCGGCCGCAAGAAGTTTGAGCTATTACCCAAAGTCCGAATCAGAGAAAGCGGCCGCAAGAACTTAGAGCTTTTAGCCAAAGTCCGAGTCAGAATGGTCTGCTTAAATATATAATGCTCAATGATCTGCTTAAAGATATAATGCCCAATGGTCTGCTTAAATATATATTTTCCAATGATCTGCTTAAAGATATAATGCTCAATGATCTGCTTAAAGATATAATGCTCAGAAAAAGCGGCCGCAAGAACTTAAGAGCTTTTACCCAAAGTCCGAATCAGAGAAAGCGGCCGCAAGAACTTAGAGCTATTACCCAAAGTCAGAATCATAAAAAGCGGCCGCAAGAACATAGAGCTTTTAGCAAAAGTACGAATCAGAAAAAGCGGCCGCAAGAACTTAGAGCTATTACCCAAAGTCCAAATCAGAAAAAGCGGCCGCAAGAACTTAGAGCTTTTACCCAAAGTCTGAATCAAAAAAAGCAAGAACTTAGAGCTTTAACCCAAAGTCTGAATCAGAGAAAGCGGCCGCAAGAAGTTAGAGCTTTAACCCAAAGTCCGAATCAGAAAAAGCGGCCGCAAGAACTTAGAGCCATTACCCAAAGTCCGAATCATAAAAAGCGGCCGCAAGAACTTAGAGCTTTTACCCAAAGTCCGAATCATAAAAAGCGGCCGCAAGAAGTTAGAGCTATAACCCAAAGTCCGAATCAGAGAAAGCGGTCGCAAGAAGTTAGAGCTATTACCCAAAGTCCGAATCAGAGAAAGCGGCCGCAAGAAGTTTGAGCTATTACCCAAAGTCCGAATCAGAGAAAGCGGCCGCAAGAACTTAGAGCTTTTAGCCAAAGTCCGAGTCAGAATGGTCTGCTTAAATATATAATGCTCAATGATCTGCTTAAAGATATAATGCCCAATGGTCTGCTTAAATATATATTGTTCAATGATCTGCTTAAAGAATAATGCTCAATGATCTGCTTAAAGAGATAATGCTCAGAAAAAGCGGCCGCAAGAACTTAAGAGCTTTTACCCAAAGTCCGAATCAGAGAAAGCGGCCGCAAGAACTTAGAGCTATTACCCAAGGTCAGAATCATAAAAAGCGGCCGCAAGAACTTAGAGCTTTTTACCCAAAGTCCAAATCACAAAAAGCTGCCGCAAGAACTTAGAGCTTTTACCCAAAGTCCGAATCAGAGAAAGCGGCCGCATGAAGTTGGAGCTATTACCCAAAGTCCGAATCAGAGAAAGCGGCCGCAAGAAGTTAAAGCTATTACCCAAAGTCCGAATCAGAAAAAGCGGCCGCAAGAACTTAGAGCTTTTATCCAAAGTCCGAATCAGAGAAAGCGGCCGCAAGAACTTAGAGCTTTTATCCAAAGTTCGAATCAGAAAAAGCGGCCGCAAGAACTTAGAGCTGTTACCCAAAGTCCGAATCAGAGAAAGCGGCCGCAAGAACTTAGAGCTTTTACCCAAAGTCCGAATCTGAGAAAGCGGCCGCAAGAACTTAGAGCTTTTACCCAAAGTCCGAATCAGAAAAAGTGGCCGCAAGAACTTAGAGCCATTACCCAAAGTCCGAATCATAAAAAGCGGCCGCAAGAACTTAGAGCTTTTACCCAAAGTCCGAATCATAAAAAGCGGCCGCAAGAAGTTAGACTATAACCCAAAGTCCGAATCAGAGAAAGCGGTCGCAAGAAGTTAGAGCTATTACCCAAAGTCCGAATCAGAGAAAGCGGCCGCAAGAAGTTTGAGCTATTACCCAAAGTCCGAATCAGAGAAAGCGGCCGCAAGAACTTAGAGCTTTTAGCCAAAGTCCGAGTCAGAATGGTCTGCTTAAATATATAATGCTCAATGATCTGCTTAAAGATATAATGCCCAATGGTCTGCTTAAATATATATTTTCCAATGATCTGCTTAAAGATATAATGCTCAGAAAAAGCGGCCGCAAGAACTTAAGAGCTTTTACCCAAAGTCCGAATCAGAGAAAGCGGCCGCAAGAACTTAGAGCTATTACCTAAAGTCAGAATCATAAAAAGCGGCCGCAAGAACTTAGAGCTTTTAGCAAAAGTACGAATCAGAAAAAGCGGCCGCAAGAACTTAGAGCTATTACCCAAAGTCCAAATCAGAAAAAGCGGCCGCAAGAACTTAGAGCTTTAACCCAAAGTCTGAATCAGAGAAAGCGACCGCAAGAAGTTAGAGCTTTAACCCAAAGTCCG
Organism: Erysimum cheiranthoides; assembly: GCA_011420285.2. Lineage (NCBI taxonomy): Eukaryota > Viridiplantae > Streptophyta > Magnoliopsida > Brassicales > Brassicaceae > Erysimum > Erysimum cheiranthoides. Next base: position 7,022,668 of record CM022182.2, read on the forward strand.
AATCAGAAAAAGCGGCCGCAAGAACTTAGAGCCATTACCTAAAGTCCGAATCATAAAAAGCGGCCGCAAGAACTTAGAGCTTTTACCCAAAGTGCGAATCATAAAAAGCGGCCGCAAGAAGTTAGAGCTATAACCCAAAGTCCGAATCAGAGAAAGCGGTCGCAAGAAGTTAGAGCTATTACCCAAAGTCCGAATCAGAGAAAGCGGCCGCAAGAAGTTTGAGCTATTACCCAAAGTCCGAATCAGAGAAAGCGGCCGCAAGAACTTAGAGGTTTTAGCCAAAGTCCGAGTCAGAATGGTCTGCTTAAATATATAATGCTCAATGATCTGCTTAAAGATATAATGCCCAATGGTCTGCTTAAATATATATTGTTCAATGATCTGCTTAAAGATATAATGCTCAATGATCTGCTTAAAGAGATAATGCTCAGAAAAAGCGGCCGCAAGAACTTAAGAGCTTTTACCCAAAGTCCGAATCAGAGAAAGCGGCCGCAAGAACTTAGAGCTTTTAGCCAAAGTCCGAGTCAGAATGGTCTGCTTAAATATATAATGCTCAATGATCTGCTTAAAGATATAATGCCCAATGGTCTGCTTAAATATATATTTTCCAATGATCTGCTTAAAGATATAATGCTCAGAAAAAGCGGCCGCAAGAACTTAAGAGCTTTTACCCAAAGTCCGAATCAGAGAAAGCGGCCGCAAGAACTTAGAGCTATTACCTAAAGTCAGAATCATAAAAAGCGGCCGCAAGAACTTAGAGCTTTTAGCAAAAGTACGAATCAGAAAAAGCGGCCGCAAGAACTTAGAGCTATTACCCAAAGTCCAAATCAGAAAAAGCGGCCGCAAGAACTTAGAGCTTTAACCCAAAGTCTGAATCAGAGAAAGCGACCGCAAGAAGTTAGAGCTTTAACCCAAAGTCCGAATCAGAAAAAGCGGCCGCAAGAACTTAGAGCCATTACCCAAAGTCCGAATCATAAAAAGCGGCCGCAAGAACTTAGAGCTTTTACCCAAAGTGCGAATCATAAAAAGCGGCCGCAAGAAGTTAGAGCTATAACCCAAAGTCCGAATCAGAGAAAGCGGTCGCAAGAAGTTAGAGCTATTACCCAAAGTCCGAATCAGAGAAAGCGGCCGCAAGAAGTTTGAGCTATTACCCAAAGTCCGAATCAGAGAAAGCGGCCGCAAGAACTTAGAGGTTTTAGCCAAAGTCCGAGTCAGAATGGTCTGCTTAAATATATAATGCTCAATGATCTGCTTAAAGATATAATGCCCAATGGTCTGCTTAAATATATATTGTTCAATGATCTGCTTAAAGATATAATGCTCAATGATCTGCTTAAAGAGATAATGCTCAGAAAAAGCGGCCGCAAGAACTTAAGAGCTTTTACCCAAAGTCCGAATCAGAGAAAGCGGCCGCAAGAACTTAGAGCTATTACCCAAGGTCAGAATCATAAAAAGAGGCCGCAAGAACTTAGAGTTTTTTACCCAAAGTCCAAATCAGAAAAAGCTGCCGCAAGAACTTAGAGCTTTTACCCAAAGTCCGAATCAGAGAAAGCGGCCGCATGAAGTTGGAGCTATTACCCAAAGTCCGAATCAGAGAAAGCGGCCGCAAGAAGTTAAAGCTATTACCCAAAGTCCGAATCAGAAAAAGCGGCCGCAAGAACTTAGAGCTTTTATCCAAAGTCCGAATCAGAGAAAGCGGCCGCAAGAACTTAGAGCTTTTATCCAAAGTTCGAATCAGAAAAAGCGGCCGCAAGAACTTAGAGCTGTTACCCAAAGTCCGAATCAGAGAAAGCGGCCGCAAGAACTTAGAGCTTTTAGCCAAAGTCCGAGTCAGAATGGTCTGCTTAAATATATAATGCTCAATGATCTGCTTAAAGATATAATGCCCAATGGTCTGCTTAAATATATATTTTCCAATGATCTGCTTAAAGATATAATGCTCAATGATCTGCTTAAAGATATAATGCTCAGAAAAAGCGGCCGCAAGAACTTAAGAGCTTTTACCCAAAGTCCGAATCATAGAAAGTGGCCGCAAGAACTTAGAGCTATTACCCAAAATCAGAATCATAAAAAGCGGCCGCAAGAACTTAGAGCTTTTAGCAAAAGTACGAATCAGAAAAAGCGGCCGCAAGAACTTAGAGCTATTACCCAAAGTCCAAATCAGAAAAAGCGGCCGCAAGAACTTAGAGCTTTTACCCAAAGTCTGAATTAAAAAAAGCAAGAACTTAGAGCTTTAACCCAAAGTCTGAATCAGAGAAAGCGGCCGCAAGAAGTTAGAGCTTTAACCCAAAGTCCGAATCAGAAAAAGCGGCCGCAAGAACTTAGAGCCATTACCCAAAGTCCGAATCATAAAAAGCGGCCGCAAGAACTTAGAGCTTTTACCCAAAGTCCGAATCATAAAAAGCGGCCGCAAGAAGTTAGAGCTATAACCCAAAGTCCGAATCAGAGAAAGCGGTCGCAAGAAGTTAGAGCTATTACCCAAAGTCCGAATCAGAGAAAGCGGCCGCAAGAAGTTTGAGCTATTACCCAAAGTCCGAATCAGAGAAAGCGGCCGCAAGAACTTAGAGCTTTTAGCCAAAGTCCGAGTCAGAATGGTCTGCTTAAATATATAATGCTCAATGATCTGCTTAAAGATATAATGCCCAATGGTCTGCTTAAATATATATTGTTCAATGATCTGCTTAAAGATATAATGCTCAATGATCTGCTTAAAGAGATAATGCTCAGAAAAAGCGGCCGCAAGAACTTAAGAGCTTTTACCCAAAGTCCGAATCAGAGAAAGCGGCCGCAAGAACTTAGAGCTATTACCCAAAGTCAGAATAATAAAAAGCGGCCGCAAGAACTTAGAGCTTTTACCAAAAGTACGAATCAGAAAAAGCGGCCGCAAGAACTTAGAGCTATTACCCAAAGTCCGAATCAGAAAAAGCGGCCGCAAGAACTTAGAGCTTTTACCCAAAGTCTGAATCAAAAAAAGCAAGAACTTAGAGCTTTAACCCAAAGTCTGAATCAGAGAAAGCGGCCGCAAGAAGTTAGAGCTTTAACCCAAAGTCCGAATCAGAAAAAGCGGCCGCAAGAACTTAGAGCCATTACCCAAAGTCCGAATCATAAAAAGCGGCCGCAAGAACTTAGAGCTTTTACCCAAAGTCCGAATCATAAAAAGCGGCCGCAAGAAGTTAGAGCTATAACCCAAAGTCCGAATCAGAGAAAGCGGTCGCAAGAAGTTAGAGCTATTACCCAAAATCCGAATCAGCGAAAGCGGCCACAAGAACTTAGAGCTTTTACCCAAAGTCCGAATCAGAGAAAGCGGCCGCAAGAACTTAGAGCTTTTAGCCAAAGTCCGAGTCAGAATGGTCTGCTTAAATATATAATGCTCAATGATCTGCTTAAAGATATAATGCCCAATGGTCTGCTTAAATATATATTGTTCAATGATCTGCTTAAAGATATAATGCTCAATGATCTGCTTAAAGAGATAATGCTCAGAAAAAGCGCCCGCAAGAACTTAAGAGCTTTCACCCAAAGTCCGAATCAGAGAAAGCGGCCGCAAGAACTTAGAGCTATTACCCAAAGTCAGAATCATAAAAAGCGGCCGCAAGAACTTAGAGCTTTTACCAAAAGTACGAATCAGAAAAAGCGGCCGCAAGAACTTAGAGCTATTACCCAAAGTCCGAATCAGAAAAAGCGGCCGCAAGAACTTAGAGCTTTTACCCAAAGTCTGAATCAAAAAAAGCAAGAACTTAGAGCTTTAACCCAAAGTCTGAATCAGAGAAAGCGGCCGCAAGAAGTTAGAGCTTTAACCCAAAGTCCGAATCGGAAAAAGCGGCCGCAAGAACTTAGAGCCATTACCCAAAGTCCGAATCATAAAAAGCGGCCGCAAGAACTTAGAGCTTTTACCCAAAGTCCGAATCATAAAAAGCGGCCGCAAGAAGTTAGAGCTATAACCCAAAGTCCGAATCAGAGAAAGCGGTCGCAAGAAGTTAGAGCTATTACCCAAAATCCGAATCAGAGAAAGCGGTCGCACGAAGTTTGAGCTATTACCCAAAGTCCGAATCAGAGAAAGCGGCCGCAAGAACTTAGAGCTTTTAGCCAAAGTCCGAGTCAGAATGGTCTGCTTAAATATATAATGCTCAATGATCTGCTTAAAGATATAATGCCCAATGGTCTGCTTAAATATATATTGTTCAATGATCTGCTTAAAGATATAATGCTCAATGATCTGCTTAAAGATATAATGCTTAGAAAAAGCGGCCGCAAGAACTTAAGAGCTTTTACCCAAAGTCCGAATCAGAGAAAGCGACCGCAAGAACTTAGAGCTATTACCCAAAGTCAGAATCATAAAAAGCGGCCGCAAGAACTTAGAGCTTTTACCAAAAGTACGAATCAGAAAAAGCGGCCGCAAGAACTTAGAGCTATTACCCAAAGTCCGAATCAGAAAAAGCGGCCGCAAGAACTTAGAGCTTTTACCCAAAGTCTGAATCAAAAAAAGCAAGAACTTAGAGCTTTAGCCCAAAGTCTGAATCAGAGAAAGCGGCCGCAAGAAGTTAGAGCTTTAACCCAAAGTCCGAATCAGAAAAAGCGGCCACAAGAACTTAGAGCTTTTATCCAAAGTCCGAATCATAAAAAGCGGCCGCAAGAACTTAGAGCTTTTAGCCAAAGTCCGAGTCAGAATGGTCTGCTTAAATATATAATGCTCAATGATCTGCTTAAATATATAATGCCCAATGGTCTGCTTAAATATATATTGTTCAATGATCTGCTTAAAGATATAATGCTCAATGATCTGCTTAAAGATATAATGCTCAGAAAAAGCGGCCGCAAGAACTTAAGAGCTTTTACCCAAAGTCCGAATCAGAGAAAGCGGCCGCAAGAACTTAGAGCTTTTATCCAAAGTTCGAATCAGAAAAAGCGGCCGCAAGAACTTAGAGCTGTTACCCAAAGTCCGAATCAGAGAAAGCGGCCGCAAGAACTTAGAGCTTTTATCCAAAGTTCGAATCAGAGAAAGCGGCCGCAAGAACTTAGAGCTTTTATCCAAAGTCTGAATCAGAGAAAGCGGCCGCAAGAACTTAGAGCTTTTATCCAAAGTTCGAATCAGAAAAAGCGGCCGCAAGAACTTAGAGCTGTTACCCAAAGTCCGAATCAGAGAAAGCGGCCGCAAGAACTTAGAGCTTTTAGCCAAAGTCCAAGTCAGAATGGTCTGCTTAAATATATAATGCTCAATGATCTGCTTAAAGATATAATGCCCAATGGTCTGCTTAAATATATATTTTCCAATGATCTGCTTAAAGATATAATGCTCAATGATCTGCTTAAAGATATAATGCTCAGAAAAAGCGGCCGCAAGAACTTAAGAGCTTTTACCCAAAGTCCGAATCATAGAAAGTGGCCGCAAGAACTTAGAGCTATTACCCAAAATCAGAATCATAAAAAGCGGCCGCAAGAACTTAGAGCTTTTAGCAAAAGTACGAATCAGAAAAAGCGGCCGCAAGAACTTAGAGCTATTACCCAAAGTCCAAATCAGAAAAAGCGGCCGCAAGAACTTAGAGCTTTTACCCAAAGTCTGAATTAAAAAAAGCAAGAACTTAGAGCTTTAACCCAAAGTCTGAATCAGAGAAAGCGGCCGCAAGAAGTTAGAGCTTTAACCCAAAGTCCGAATCAGAAAAAGCGGCCGCAAGAACTTAGAGCCATTACCCAAAGTCCGAATCATAAAAAGCGGCCGCAAGAACTTAGAGCTTTTACCCAAAGTCCGAATCATAAAAAGCGGCCGCAAGAAGTTAGAGCTATAACCCAAAGTCCGAATCAGAGAAAGCGGTCGCAAGAAGTTAGAGCTATTACCCAAAGTCCGAATCAGAGAAAGCGGCCGCAAGAAGTTTGAGCTATTACCCAAAGTCCGAATCAGAGAAAGCGGCCGCAAGAACTTAGAGCTTTTAGCCAAAGTCCGAGTCAGAATGGTCTGCTTAAATATATAATGCTCAATGATCTGCTTAAAGATATAATGCCCAATGGTCTGCTTAAATATATATTGTTCAATGATCTGCTTAAAGATATAATGCTCAATGATCTGCTTAAAGAGATAATGCTCAGAAAAAGCGGCCGCAAGAACTTAAGAGCTTTTACCCAAAGTCCGAATCAGAGAAAGCGGCCGCAAGAACTTAGAGCTATTACCCAAAGTCAGAATCATAAAAAGCGGCCGCAAGAACTTAGAGCTTTTACCAAAAGTACGAATCAGAAAAAGCGGCCGCAAGAACTTAGAGCTATTACCCAAAGTCCGAATCAGAAAAAGCGGCCGCAAGAACTTAGAGCTTTTACCCAAAGTCTGAATCAAAAAAAGCAAGAACTTAGAGCTTTAACCCAAAGTCTGAATCAGAGAAAGCGGCCGCAAGAAGTTAGAGCTTTAACCCAAAGTCCGAATCAGAAAAAGCGGCCGCAAGAACTTAGAGCCATTACCCAAAGTCCGAATCATAAAAAGCGGCCGCAAGAACTTAGAGCTTTTACCCAAAGTCCGAATCATAAAAAGCGGCCGCAAGAAGTTAGAGCTATAACCCAAAGTCCGAATCAGAGAAAGCGGTCGCAAGAAGTTAGAGCTATTACCCAAAATCCGAATCAGCGAAAGCGGCCACAAGAACTTAGAGCTTTTACCCAAAGTCCGAATCAGAGAAAGCGGCCGCAAGAACTTAGAGCTTTTAGCCAAAGTCCGAGTCAGAATGGTCTGCTTAAATATATAATGCTCAATGATCTGCTTAAAGATATAATGCCCAATGGTCTGCTTAAATATATATTGTTCAATGATCTGCTTAAAGATATAATGCTCAATGATCTGCTTAAAGAGATAATGCTCAGAAAAAGCGGCCGCAAGAACTTAAGAGCTTTCACCCAAAGTCCGAATCAGAGAAAGCGGCCGCAAGAACTTAGAGCTATTACCCAAAGTCAGAATCATAAAAAGCGGCCGCAAGAACTTAGAGCTTTTACCAAAAGTACGAATCAGAAAAAGCGGCCGCAAGAACTTAGAGCTATTACCCAAAGTCCGAATCAGAAAAAGCGGCCGCAAGAACTTAGAGCTTTTACCCAAAGTCTGAATCAAAAAAAGCAAGAACTTAGAGCTTTAACCCAAAGTCTGAATCAGAGAAAGCGGCCGCAAGAAGTTAGAGCTTTAACCCAAAGTCCGAATCAGAAAAAGCGGCCGCAAGAACTTAGAGCCATTACCCAAAGTCCGAATCATAAAAAGCGGCCGCAAGAACTTAGAGCTTTTACCCAAAGTCCGAATCATAAAAAGCGGCCGCAAGAAGTTAGAGCTATAACCCAAAGTCCGAATCAGAGAAAGCGGTCGCAAGAAGTTAGAGCTATTACCCAAAATCCGAATCAGAGAAAGCGGTCGCACGAAGTTTGAGCTATTACCCAAAGTCCGAATCAGAGAAAGCGGCCGCAAGAACTTAGAGCTTTTAGCCAAAGTCCGAGTCAGAATGGTCTGCTTAAATATATAATGCTCAATGATCTGCTTAAAGATATAATGCCCAATGGTCTGCTTAAATATATATTGTTCAATGATCTGCTTAAAGATATAATGCTCAATGATCTGCTTAAAGATATAATGCTTAGAAAAAGCGGCCGCAAGAACTTAAGAGCTTTTACCCAAAGTCCGAATCAGAGAAAGCGACCGCAAGAACTTAGAGCTATTACCCAAAGTCAGAATCATAAAAAGCGGCCGCAAGAACTTAGAGCTTTTACCAAAAGTACGAATCAGAAAAAGCGGCCGCAAGAACTTAGAGCTATTACCCAAAGTCCGAATCAGAAAAAGCGGCCGCAAGAACTTAGAGCTTTTACCCAAAGTCTGAATCAAAAAAAGCAAGAACTTAGAGCTTTAGCCCAAAGTCTGAATCAGAGAAAGCGGCCGCAAGAAGTTAGAGCTTTAACCCAAAGTCCGAATCAGAAAAAGCGGCCACAAGAACTTAGAGCTTTTATCCAAAGTCCGAATCATAAAAAGCGGCCGCAAGAACTTAGAGCTTTTAGCCAAAGTCCGAGTCAGAATGGTCTGCTTAAATATATAATGCTCAATGATCTGCTTAAATATATAATGCCCAATGGTCTGCTTAAATATATATTGTTCAATGATCTGCTTAAAGATATAATGCTCAATGATCTACTTAAAGATATAATGCTCAGAAAAAGCGGCCGCAAGAACTTAAGAGCTTTTACCCAAAGTCCGAATCAGAGAAAGCGGCCGCAAGAACTTAGAGCTATTACCCAAAGTCAGAATCATAAAAAGCAGCCGCAAGAACATAGAGCTATTACCCAAAGTCCGAATCATAAAAAGTGGCCGCAAGAACTTAGAGCTTTTACCCAAAGTCCGAATCATAAAAAGCGGCCGCAAGAAGTTAGAGCTATAACCCAAAGTCCGAATCAGAGAAAGCGGTCGCAAGAAGTTAGAGCTATTATCCAAAATCCGAATCAGAGAAAGCGGCCGCACGAAGTTTGAGCTATTACCCAAAGTCCGAATCAGAGAAAGCGGCCGCAAGAACTTAGAGCTTTTAGCCAAAGTCCGAGTCAGAATGGTCTGCTTAAATATATAATGCTCAATGATCTGCTTAAAGATATAATGCCCAATGGTCTGCTTAAATATATATTGTTCAATGATCTGCTTAAAGATATAATGCTCAATGATCTTCTTAAAGATATAATGCTCAGAAAAAGCGGCCGCAAGAACTTAAGAGCTTTTACCCAAAGTCCGAATCAGAGAAAGCGGCCGCAAGAACTTAGAGCTATTACCCAAAGTCAGAATCATAAAAAGCGGCCGCAAGAACTTAGAGCTTTTACCAAAAGTACGAATCAGAAAAAGCGGCCGCAAGAACTTAGAGCTATTACCCAAAGTCCGAATCAGAAAAAGCGGCCGAAAGAACTTAGAGCTTTTACCCAAAGTCTGAATCAAAAAAAGCAAGAACTTAGAGCTTTAACCCAAAGTCTGAATCAGAGAAAGCGGCCGCAAGAAGTTAGAGCTTTAACCCAAAGTCCGAATCAGAAAAAGCGGCCACAAGAACTTAGAGCTTTTACCCAAAGTCCGAATCATAAAAAGCGGCCGCAAGAACTTAGAGCTTTTAGCCAAAGTCCGAGTCAGAATGGTCTGCTTAAATATATAATGCTCAATGATCTGCTTAAATATATAATGCCCAATGGTCTGCTTAAATATATATTGTTCAATGATCTGCTTAAAGATATAATGCTCAATGATCTGCTTAAAGATATAATGCTCAGAAAAAGCGGCCGCAAGAACTTAAGAGCTTTTACCCAAAGTTCGAATCAGAGAAAGCGGCCGCAAGAACTTAGAGCTATTACCCAAAGTCAGAATCATAAAAAGCAGCCGCAAGAACATAGAGCTATTACCCAAAGTCCGAATCATAAAAAGCGTCCGCAAGAACTTAGAGCTTTTACCCAAAGTCCGAATCAGAAAAAGCGGCCACAAGAACTTAGAGCTATTACCCAAAGTTCGAATCATAAAAAGCGGCCGCAAGAACTTAGAGCTTTTACCCAAAGTCCGAATCAGAAAAAGCGGCCGCAAGAACTTAGAGCTATTACCCAAAGGCAGAATCAGAGAAAGCGGCCGCAAGAAGTTAGAGCTATTACCCAAAGTCCGAATCAGAAAAAGCGGCCACAAGAACTTAGAGCTTTTACCCAAAGTCCGAATCAGAAAAAGCGGCCGCAAGAACTTAAAGCTATTACCCAAAGTCCGAATCATAAAAAGCGGCCGCAAGAAGTTTGAGCTATTACCCAAAGTCCGAATCATAAAAAGCGGCCGCAAGAAGTTTGAGCTATTACCCAAAGTCCGAGTCAGAATGGTCTGCTTAAATATATAATGCTCAATGATCTACTTAAAGATATAATGCCCAATGGTCAGCTTAAATATATATTGTTCAATGATCTGCTTAAAGATATAATGCTCAATGATCTGCTTAAAGATATAATGCTCAGAAAAAGCGGCCGCAAGAACTTAAGAGCTTTTACCCAAAGTCCGAATCAGAGAAAGCGGCCGCAAGAACTTAGAGCTATTACCCAAAGTCAGAATCATAAAAAGCGGCCGCAAGAACTTAGAGCTTTTACCAAAAGTACGAATCAGAAAAAGCGGCCGCAAGAACTTAGAGCTATTACCCAAAGTCCGAATCAGAAAAAGCGGCCGCAAGAACTTAGAGCTTTTACCCAAAGTCTGAATCAAAAAAAGCAAGAACTTAGAGCTTTAACCCAAAGTCTGAATCAGAGAAAGCGGCCGCAAGAAGTTAGAGCTTTAACCCAAAGTCCGAATCAGAAAAAGCGGCCGCAAGAACTTAGAGCCATTACCCAAAGTCCGAATCATAAAAAGCGGCCGCAAGAACTTAGAGCTTTTACCCAAAGTCCGAATCATAAAAAGCGGCCGCAAGAAGTTAGAGCTATAACCCAAAGTCCGAATCAGAGAAAGCGGTCGCAAGAAGTTAAAGCTATTACCCAAAGTCCGAATCAGAGAAAGCGGCCGCAAGAAGTTTGAGCTATTACCCAAAGTCCGAATCAGAGAAAGCGGCCGCAAGAACTTAGAGCTTTTAGTCAAAGTCCGAGTCAGAATGGTCTGCTTAAATATATAATGCTCAATGATCTGCTTAAAGATATAATGCCCAATGGTCTGCTTAAATATATATTGTTCAATGATCTGCTTAAAGATATAATGCTCAATGATCTGCTTAAAGATATAATGCTCAGAAAAAGCGGCCGCAAGAACTTAAGAGCTTTTACCCAAAGTCCGAATCAGAGAAAGCGGCCGCAAGAACTTAGAGCTATTACCCAAAGTCAGAATCATAAAAAGCGGCCGCAAGAACTTAGAGCTTTTACCAAAAGTACGAATCAGAAAAAGCGGCCGCAAGAACTTAGAGCTATTACCCAAAGTCCGAATCAGAAAAAGCGGCCGCAAGAACTTAGAGCTTTTACCCAAAGTCTGAATAAAAAAAAGCAAGAACTTAGAGCTTTAACCCAAAGTCTGAATCAGAGAAAGCGGCCGCAAGAAGTTAGAGCTTTAACCCAAAGTCCGAATTAGAAAAAGCGGCCACAAGAACTTAGAGCTTTTACCCAAAGTCCGAATCATAAAAAGCGGTCGCAAGAACTTAGAGCTTTTAGCCAAAGTCCGAGTCAGAATGGTCTGCTTAAATATATAATGCTCAATGATCTGCTTAAAGATATAATGCCCAATGGTCTGCTTAAATATATATTGTTCAATGATCTGCTTAAAGATATAATGCTCAATGATCTGCTTAAAGATATAATGCTCAGAAAAAGCGGCCGCAAGAACTTAAGAGCTTTTACCCAATGTCCGAATCAGAGAAAGCGGCCGCAAGCACTTAGAGCTATTACCCAAAGTCAGAATCATAAAAAGCAGCCGCAAGAACATAGAGCTATTACCCAAAGTCCGAATCATAAAAAGCGGCCGCAAGAACTTAGAACTTTTACCCAAAGTCCGAATTAGAAAAAGCGGCCACAAGAACTTAGAGCTATTACCCAAAGTTCGAATCATAAAAAGCGGCCGCAAGAACTTAGAGCTTTTACCCAAAGTCCGAATCAGAAAAAGCGGCCGCAGGAACTTAGAGCTATTACCCAAAGGCAGAATCAGAGAAAGCGGCCGCAAGAAGTTAGAGCTATTATCCAAAGTCCGAATCAGAAAAAGCGGCCACAAGAACTTAGAGCATTTACCTAAAGTCCAAATCAGAAAAAGCGGCCGCAAGAACTTAGAGCTATTACCCAAAGTCCGAATCATAAAAAGCGGCCGCAAGAACTTAGAGCTTTTACCCAAAGTCAGAATCAGAAAAAGCGGCCGCAAGAACTTAGAGCTATTACCCAAAGTCTGAATCAGAGAAAGCGGCCACAAGAAGTTAGAGCTATTACTTAAAGTCCGAATCAGAAAAAGCGGCTGCAAGAACTTAGAGTTATTACCCAAAGTCCGAATCAGAAAAAGCGGCCGCAAGAACTTAGAGCTTTTACCCAAAGTCCGAATCAGAAAAAGCGGCCGCAAGAACTTAGAGCTATTACCCAAAGTCTGAATCATAAAAAGCGGCCGCAAGAACTTAGAGCTATTACCCAAAGTCCGAATCAGAAAATGCGGCTGCAAGAACTTAGAGCTTTTACCCAAAGTCCTAATCAGAAAAAGCGGCCGCAAAAACTTAGAGCTTTTACCCAAAGTCCGAATCAGAAAAAGCGGCCGCAAGAACTTAGAGCTATTACCCAAAGTCCTAATCAGAAAAAGCGGCCGCAAGAACTTAGAGCTTTTACCCAAATTCCGAATCTGAAAAAGAGGCCGCAAGAACTTAGAGCTTTTACCCAAAGTCCGAATCAGAAAAAGCGGCCGCAAGAACTTAGAGCTATTACCCAAAGTGCGAATCAGAAAAAGCGGCCGCAAGAACTTAGAGCTTTTACCTAATGTCCGAATCATAAAAAGCGGTCGCAAGAACTTAGAGCTATTACCTAAAGTCCGAATCAGAGAAAGCGGCCGCAAGAACTTAGAGCTATTACCCAAAGTCCGAATCATAAAAAGCGGCAGCAAGAACTTAGAGCTTTTACCCAAAGTCCGAATCATAAAAAGTGGCCGCAAGAAGTTAGAGCTATAACCCAAAGTCCGAATCAGAGAAAGCGGCCGCAAGAAGTTAGAGCTATTACCCAAAGTCCGAATCAGAGAAAGCGGCCGCAAGAACTTAGAGCTTTTACCTCAAATCCGAATCAGAAAAAGCGGCCGCAAGAACTTAGAGCTTTTACCCAAAGTCCGAATCAGAAAAGCGGCCGCAAGAAATTAGAGCTATTACCCAAAGTACGAATCAGAGAAAGCGGCCGCAAGAACTTAGAGCTTTTACCAAAAATACGAATCAAAAAAAGCGGCCGCAAGAACTTAGAGCTATTACCCAAATTCCGAATCAGAGAAAGCGGCCGCAAGAAGTTAGAGCTATTACCCAAAGTCCGAATCAGAAAAAGCGGCCGCAAGAACTTAGAGCTTTTTACCCAAAGTCCAAATCAGAAAAAGCTGCCGCAAGAACTTAGAGCTTTTACCCAAAGTCCGAATCAGAGAAAGCGGCCGCATGAAGTTGGAGCTATTACCCAAAGTCCGAATCAGAGAAAGCGGCCACAAGAAGTTAGAGCTATTACCTAAAGTCCGAATCAGAAAAAGCGGCTGCAAGAACTTAGAGTTATTACCCAAAGTCCGAATCAGAAAAAGCGGCCGCAAGAACTTAGAGCTTTTACCCAAAGTCCGAATCAGAGAAAGCGGCCGCAAGAACTTAGAGCTTTTACCCAAAGTCCGAATCTGAGAAAGCGGCCGCAAGAACTTAGAGCTTTTACCCAAAGTCCGAATCAGAAAAAGCGGCCGCAAGAACTTAGAGCCATTACCCAAAGTCCGAATCATAAAAAGCGGCCGCAAGAACTTAGAGCTTTTACCCAAAGTCCGAATCATAAAAAGCGGCCGCAAGAAGTTAGAGCTATAACCCAAAGTCCGAATCAGAGAAAGCGGTCGCAAGAAGTTAGAGCTATTACCCAAAGTCCGAATCAGAGAAAGCGGCCGCAAGAACTTAGAGCTTTTAGCCAAAGTCTGAGTCAGAATGGTCTGCTTAAATATATAATGCTCAATGATCTGCTTAACGATATAATGCCCAATGGTCTGCTTAAATATATATTGTCCAATGATCTGCTTAAAGATATAATGCTCAATGATCTGCTTAAAGATATAATGCTCAGAAAAAGCGGCCGCAAGAACTTAAAAGCTTTTACCCAAAGTCCGAATCAGAGAAAGCGGCCGCAAGAACTTAGAGCTATTACCCAAAGTCAGAATCATAAAAAGCGGCCGCAAGAACTTAGAGCTTTTACCAAAAGTACGAATCAGAAAAAGCGGCCGCAAGAACTTAGAGCTATTACCCAAAGTCCAAATCAGAAAAAGCGGCCGCAAGAACTTAGAGCTTTTACCCAAAGTCTGAATCAAAAAAAGCAAGAACTTAGAGCTTTAACCCAAAGTCTGAATCAGAGAAAGCGGCCGCAAGAACTTAGAGCCATTACCCAAAGTCCGAATCATAAAAAGCGGTCGCAAGAACTTAGAGCTTTTACCCAAAGTCCGAATCATAAAAAGCGGCCGCAAGAAGTTAGAGCTATAACCCAAAGTCCGAATCAGAGAAAGCGGTCGCAAGAAGTTAGAGCTATTACCCAAAGTCCGAATTAGAGAAAGCGGCCGCAAGAAGTTATAGCTATTACCCAAAGTTCGAATCAGAGAAAGCGGCCGCAAGAACTTAGAGCTTTTAGCCAAAGTCCGAGTCAGAATGGTCTGCTTAAAGATATAATGCCCAATGGTCTGCTTAAATATATATTGTTTAATGATCTGCTTAAAGATATAATGCTCAATGATCTGCTTAAAGATATAATGCTCAGAAAAAGCAGCCGCAAGAACTTAAGAGCTTTTACCCAAAGTCCGAATCAGAGAAAGCGGCCGCAAGAACTTCGAGCTATTACCCAAAGTCAGAATCATAAAAAGCGGCCGCAAGAACTTAGAGCTTTTACCAAAAGTACGAATCAGAAAAAGCGGCTGCAAGAACTTAGAGCTATTACCCAAAGTCCGAATCAGAAAAAGCGGCCGCAAGAACTTAGAGCTTTTACCCAAAGTCTGAATCAAAAAAAGCAAGAACTTAGAGCTTTAACCCAAAGTCTGAATCAGAGAAATCGGCCGCAAGAAGTTAGAGCTTTAACCCAAAGTCTGAATCAGAAAAAGCGGCCACAAGAACTTAGAGCTTTTACCCAAAGTTTGAATCATAAAAAGCGGCCGCAAGAACTTAGAGCTTTTAGCCAAAGTCCGAGTCAGAATGGTCTGCTTAAATATATAATGCTCAATGATCTGCTTAAAGATATAATGCCCAATGGTCTGCTTAAATATATATTGTTCAATGATCTGCTTAAAGATATAATGCTCAATGATCTGCTTAAAGATATAATGCTCAGAAAAAGCGGCCGCAAGAACTTAGGAGCTTTTACCCAAAGTCCGAATCAGAGAAAGCGGCCGCAAGAACTTAGAGCTATTACCCAAAGTCAGAATCATAAAAAGCGGCCGCAAGAACATAGAGCTATTACCCAAAGTCCGAATCATAAAAAGCGGCCGCAAGAACTTAGAGCTTTTACCCAAAGTCCGAATCAGAAAAAGCGGCCACAAGAACTTAGAGCTATTACCCAAAGTCTGAATCATAAAAAGCGGCTGCAAGAACTTAGAGCTTTTACCCAAAGTCCGAATCAGAAAAAGCGGCCGCAAGAACTTAGAGCTATTACCCAAAGGCAGAATCAGAGAAAGCGCCCGCAAGAAGTTAAAGCTATTACCCAAAGTCCGAATCAGAAAAAGCGGCCGCAAGAACTTAGAGCTATTACCCAAAGTCCGAATCAGAGAAAGCGGCCGCAAGAACTTAGAGCTTTTATCCAAAGTTCGAATCAGAAAAAGCGGCCGCAAGAACTTAGAGCTGTTACCCAAAGTCCGAATCAGAGAAAGCGGCCGCAAGAACTTAGAGCTGTTACCCAAAGTCCGAATCTGAGAAAGCGGCCGCAAGAACTTAGATCTTTTACCCAAAGTCTGAATCAGAAAAAGCGGCCGCAAGAACTTAGAGCCATTACCCAAAGTCCGAATCATAAAAAGCGACCGCAAGAACTTAGAGCTTTTACCCAAAGTCCGAATCATAAAAAGCGACCGCAAGAAGTTAGATCTATAACCCAAAGTCCGAATCAGAGAAAGCGGTCGCAAGAAGTTAGAGCTATTACCCAAAGTCCGAATCAGAGAAAGCGGCCGCAAGAAGTTTGAGCTATTACCCAAAGTCCGAATCAGAGAAAGCGGCCGCAAGAACTTAGAGCTTTTAGCCAAAGTCCGAGTCAGAATGGTCTGCTTAAATATATAATGCTCAATGATCTGCTTAAAAATATAACGCTCAATCATCTGCTTAAATATATAATGCTCAATGATCTGCTTAAAGTTATAATGCCCAATGGTCTGCTTAAATATATATTGTTCAATGATCTGCTTAAAGATATAATGCTCAATGATCTGCTTAAAGATATAATGCTCAGAAAAAGCGGCCGCAAGAACTTAAGAGCTTTTACCCAAAGTCCGAATCAGAGAAAGCGGCCGCAAGAACTTAGAGCTATTACCCAAAGTCAGAATCATAAAAAGCGGCCGCAAGAACTTAGAGCTTTTACCAAAAGTACGAATCAGAAAAAGCGGCCGCAAGAACTTAGAGCTATTACCCAAAGTCCGAATCAGAAAAAGCGGCCGCAAGAACTTAGAGCTTTTACCCAAAGTCTGAATAAAAAAAAGCAAGAACTTAGAGCTTTAACCCAAAGTCTGAATCAGAGAAAGCGGCCGCAAGAAGTTAGAGCTTTAACCCAAAGTCCGAATCAGAAAAAGCGGCCACAAGAACTTAGAGCTTTTACCCAAAGTCCGAATCTTAAAAAGCGGCCGCAAGAACTTAGAGCTTTTAGCCAAAGTCCGAGTCAGAATGGTCTGCTTAAATATATAATGCTCAATGATCTGCTTAAAGATATAATGCCCAATGGTCTGCTTAAATATATATTGTTCAATGATCTGCTTAAAGATATAATGCTCAATGATCTGCTTAAAGATATAATGCTCAGAAAAAGCGGCCGCAAGAACTTAAGAGCTTTTACCCAAAGTGCGAATCAGAGAAAGCGGCCGCAAGAACTTACAGCTATTACCCAAAGTTAGAATCATAAAAAGCGGCCGCAAGAACATAGAGCTATTACCCAAAGTCCAAATCATAAAAAGCGGCCGCAAGAACTTAGAGCTTTTACCCAAAGTCCGAATCAGAAAAAGCGGCCACAAGAACTTAGAGCTATTACCCAAAGTCCGAATCATAAAATGCGGCCGCAAGAACTTAGAGCTTTTACCCAAAGTCCGAATCAGAAAAAGCGGCCGCAAGAACTTAGAGCTATTACTCAAAGGCAGAATCAGAGAAAGCGGCCGCAAGAAGTTAGAGCTATTACCCAAAGTCCGAATCAGAAAAAGCGGCCACAAGAACTTAGAGCTTTTACCCAAAGTCCGAATCAGAAAAAGCGGCCGCAAGAAGTTAGAGCTATTACCTAAAGTACGAATCAGAAAAAGCGGCCGCAAGAACTTAGAGTTATTACCCAAAGTCCGAATCAGAAAAAGCGGCCGCAAGAACTTAGAGCTATTACCCAAAGTCCGAATCAGAAAAAGCGGCCGCAAGAACTTAGAGCTATTACCCAAAGTCCGAATCATAAAAAGAGGCCGCAAGAACTTAGAGCTATTACCCAAAGTCCGAATCAGAAAATGCGGCTGCAAGAACTTAGAGCTTTTACCCAAAGTCCGAATCACAAAAAGCGGCCGCAAAAACTTAGAGCTTTTACCCAAAGTCCGAATCAGAAAAAGCGGCCGCAAGAACTTAGAGCTATTACCCAAAGTCCTAATCAGAAAAAGCGGCCGCAAGAACTTAGAGCTTTTACCCAAATTCCGAATCAGAAAAAGAGGCCGCAAGAACTTAGAGCTTTTACCCAAAGTCCGAATCAGAAAAAGCGGCCGCAAGAACTTAGAGCTATTACCCAAAGTGCGAATCAGAAAAAGCGGCCGCAAGAAGTTAGAGCTTTTACCCAAAGTCCGAATCATAAAAAGCGGCTGCAAGAACTTAGAGCTTTTACCTAAAGTCCGAATCAGAAAAAGTGGCCGCAAAAACTTAGAGCTTTTACCCAAAGTCCGAATCAGAAAAAGCGGCCGCAAGAACTTAGAGCTATTACCCAAAGTCCTAATCAGAAAAAGCGGCCGCAAGAACTTAGAGCTTTTACCCAAATTCCGAATTAGAAAAAGCGGCTGCAAGAACTTAGAGTTATTACCCAAAGTCCGAATCAGAAAAAGCGGCCGCAAGAACTTAGAGCTATTACCCAAAGTGCGAATCAGAAAAAGCGGCCGCAAGAACTTAGAGCTTTTACCCAAAGTCCGAATCATAAAAAGCGGTCGCAAGAACTTAGAGCTATTACCTAAAGTCCGAATCAGAGAAAGCGGCCGCAAGAACTTAGAGCTATTACCCAAAGTCCGAATCATAAAAAGCGGCAGCAAGAACTTAGAGCTTTTACCCAAAGTCCGAATCAGAAAAGCGGCCGCAAGAAATTAGAGCTATTACCCAAAGTACGAATCAGAGAAAGCGGCCGCAAGAACTTAGAGCTTTTACCCAAAATACGAATCAGAAAAAGCGGCCGCAAGAACTTAGAGCTATTACCCAAAGTCCTAATCAGAAAAAGCGGCCGCAAGAACTTAGAGCTTTTACCCAAAGTCCGAATCAGAGAAAGCGGCCGCAAGAACTTAGAGCTATTACCCAAAGTCCGAATCATAAAAAGCGGCAGCAAGAACTTAGAGCTTTTACCCAAAGTCCGAATCAGAAAAGCGGCCGCAAGAAATTAGAGCTATTACCCAAAGTACGAATCAGAGAAAGCGGCCGCAAGAACTTAGAGCTTTTACCCAAAATACGAATCAGAAAAAGCGGCCGCAAGAACTTAGAGCTATTACCCAAATTCCGAATCAGAGAAAGCGGCCGCAAGAAGTTAGAGCTATTACCCAAAGTCCGAATCAGAAAAAGCGGCCGCAGGAACTTAGAGCTTTTACCCAAAGTCTGAATAAAAAAAAGCAAGAACTTAGAGCTTTAACCCAAAGTCTGAATCAGAGAAAGCGGCCGCAAGAAGTTAGAGCTTTAACCCAAAGTCCGAATCAGAAAAAGCGGCCACAAGAACTTAGAGCTTTTACCCAAAGTCCGAATCTTAAAAAGCGGCCGCAAGAACTTAGAGCTTTTAGCCAAAGTCCGAGTCAGAATGGTCTGCTTAAATATATAATGCTCAATGATCTGCTTAAAGATATAATGCCCAATGGTCTGCTTAAATATATATTGTTCAATGATCTGCTTAAAGATATAATGCTCAATGATCTGCTTAAAGATATAATGCTCAGAAAAAGAAGCCGCAAGAACTTAAGAGCTTTTACCCAAAGTCCGAATCAGAGAAAGCGGCCGCAAGAACTTAGAGCTATTACCCAAAGTCAGAATCATAAAAAGCGGCCGCAAGAACTTAGAGCTTTTACCAAAAGTACGAATCAGAAAAAGCGGCTGCAAGAACTTAGAGCTATTACCCAAAGTCCGAATAAGAAAAAGCGGCCGCAAGAACTTAGAGCTTTTACCCAAATTCCGAATCAGAAAAAAGGCCGCAAGAACTTAGAGCTTTTACCCAAAGTCTGAATCAGAAAAAGCGGCCGCAAGAACTTAGAGCTTTTACCCAAAGTCCGAATCAGAGAAAGCGGCCGCAAGAACTTAGAGCTTTTACCCAAAGTCCGAATCTGAGAAAGCGGCCGCAAGAACTTAGAGCTATTACCCAAAGTCCTAATCAGAAAAAGCGGCCGCAAGAACTTAGAGCTTTTACCCAAATTCCGAATCAGAAAAAGCGGCCGCAACAACTTAGAGTTATTACCCAAAGTCCGAATCAGAAAAAGCGGCCGCAAGAACTTAGAGCTATTACCCAAAGTGCGAATCAGAAAAAGCGGCCGCAAGAACTTAGAGCTATTACCCAAAGTCCTAATCAGAAAAAGCGGCCGCAAGAACTTAGAGCTTTTACCCAAATTCCGAATCAGAAAAAGAGGCCGCAAGAACTTAGAGCTTTTACCCAAAGTCCGAATCAGAAAAAGCGGCCGCAAGAACTTAGAGCTATTACCCAAAGTGCGAATCAGAAAAAGCGGCCGCAAGAAGTTAGAGCTTTTACCCAAAGTCCGAATCATAAAAAGCGGCTGCAAGAACTTAGAGCTTTTACCTAAAGTCCGAATCAGAAAAAGTGGCCGCAAAAACTTAGAGCTTTTACCCAAAGTCCGAATCAGAAAAAGCGGCCGCAAGAACTTAGAGCTATTACCCAAAGTCCGAATCAGAAAAAGCGGCCGCAAGAACTTAGAGCTTTTACCCAAATTCCGAATTAGAAAAAGCGGCTGCAAGAACTTAGAGTTATTACCCAAAGTCCGAATCAGAAAAAGCGGCCGCAAGAACTTAGAGCTATTACCCAAAGTGCGAATCAGAAAAAGCGGCCGCAAGAACTTAGAGCTTTTACCCAAAGTCCGAATCATAAAAAGCGGTCGCAAGAACTTAGAGCTATTACCTAAAGTCCGAATCAGAGAAAGCGGCCGCAAGAACTTAGAGCTATTACCCAAAGTCCGAATCATAAAAAGCGGCAGCAAGAACTTAGAGCTTTTACCCAAAGTCCGAATCAGAAAAGCGGCCGCAAGAAATTAGAGCTATTACCCAAAGTACGAATCAGAGAAAGCGGCCGCAAGAACTTAGAGCTTTTACCCAAAATACGAATCAGAAAAAGCGGCCGCAAGAACTTAGAGCTATTACCCAAAGTCCTAATCAGAAAAAGCGGCCGCAAGAACTTAGAGCTTTTACCCAAAGTCCGAATCAGAGAAAGCGGCCGCAAGAACTTAGAGCTATTACCCAAAGTCCGAATCATAAAAAGCGGCAGCAAGAACTTAGAGCTTTTACCCAAAGTCCGAATCAGAAAAGCGGCCGCAAGAAATTAGAGCTATTACCCAAAGTACGAATCAGAGAAAGCGGCCGCAAGAACTTAGAGCTTTTACCCAAAATACGAATCAGAAAAAGCGGCCGCAAGAACTTAGAGCTATTACCCAAATTCCGAATCAGAGAAAGCGGCCGCAAGAAGTTAGAGCTATTACCCAAAGTCCGAATCAGAAAAAGCGGCCGCAGGAACTTAGAGCTTTTACCCAAAGTCTGAATAAAAAAAAGCAAGAACTTAGAGCTTTAACCCAAAGTCTGAATCAGAGAAAGCGGCCGCAAGAAGTTAGAGCTTTAACCCAAAGTCCGAATCAGAAAAAGCGGCCACAAGAACTTAGAGCTTTTACCCAAAGTCCGAATCTTAAAAAGCGGCCGCAAGAACTTAGAGCTTTTAGCCAAAGTCCGAGTCAGAATGGTCTGCTTAAATATATAATGCTCAATGATCTGCTTAAAGATATAATGCCCAATGGTCTGCTTAAATATATATTGTTCAATGATCTGCTTAAAGATATAATGCTCAATGATCTGCTTAAAGATATAATGCTCAGAAAAAGAAGCCGCAAGAACTTAAGAGCTTTTACCCAAAGTCCGAATCAGAGAAAGCGGCCGCAAGAACTTAGAGCTATTACCCAAAGTCAGAATCATAAAAAGCGGCCGCAAGAACTTAGAGCTTTTACCAAAAGTACGAATCAGAAAAAGCGGCTGCAAGAACTTAGAGCTATTACCCAAAGTCCGAATAAGAAAAAGCGGCCGCAAGAACTTAGAGCTTTTACCCAAATTCCGAATCAGAAAAAAGGCCGCAAGAACTTAGAGCTTTTACCCAAAGTCCGAATCAGAAAAAGCGGCCGCAAGAACTTAGAGCTTTTACCCAAAGTCCGAATCAGAGAAAGCGGCCGCAAGAACTTAGAGCTTTTACCCAAAGTCCGAATCTGAGAAAGCGGCCGCAAGAACTTAGAGCTATTACCCAAAGTCCTAATCAGAAAAAGCGGCCGCAAGAACTTAGAGCTTTTACCCAAATTCCGAATCAGAAAAAGCGGCCGCAACAACTTAGAGTTATTACCCAAAGTCCGAATCAGAAAAAGCGGCCGCAAGAACTTAGAGCTATTACCCAAAGTGCGAATCAGAAAAAGCGGCCGCAAGAACTTAGAGCTATTACCCAAAGTCCGAATCAGAAAAAGCGGCCGCAAGAACTTAGAGCTTTTACCCAAATTCCGAATCAGAAAAAGAGGCCGCAAGAACTTAGAGCTTTTACCCAAAGTCCGAATCAGAAAAAGCGGCCGCAAGAACTTAGAGCTATTACCCAAAGTGCGAATCAGAAAAAGCGGCCGCAAGAAGTTAGAGCTTTTACCCAAAGTCCGAATCATAAAAAGCGGCTGCAAGAACTTAGAGCTTTTACCTAAAGTCCGAATCAGAAAAAGTGGCCGCAAAAACTTAGAGCTTTTACCCAAAGTCCGAATCAGAAAAAGCGGCCGCAAGAACTTAGAGCTATTACCCAAAGTCCTAATCAGAAAAAGCGGCCGCAAGAACTTAGAGCTTTTACCCAAATTCCGAATTAGAAAAAGCGGCTGCAAGAACTTAGAGTTATTACCCAAAGTCCGAATCAGAAAAAGCGGCCGCAAGAACTTAGAGCTATTACCCAAAGTGCGAATCAGAAAAAGCGGCCGCAAGAACTTAGAGCTTTTACCCAAAGTCCGAATCATAAAAAGCGGTCGCAAGAACTTAGAGCTATTACCTAAAGTCCGAATCAGAGAAAGCGGCCGCAAGAACTTAGAGCTATTACCCAAAGTCCGAATCATAAAAAGCGGCAGCAAGAACTTAGAGCTTTTACCCAAAGTCCGAATCAGAAAAGCGGCCGCAAGAAATTAGAGCTATTACCCAAAGTACGAATCAGAGAAAGCGGCCGCAAGAACTTAGAGCTTTTACCCAAAATACGAATCAGAAAAAGCGGCCGCAAGAACTTAGAGCTATTACCCAAAGTCCTAATCAGAAAAAGCGGCCGCAAGAACTTAGAGCTTTTACCCAAAGTCCGAATCAGAGAAAGCGGCCGCAAGAACTTAGAGCTATTACCCAAAGTCCGAATCATAAAAAGCGGCAGCAAGAACTTAGAGCTTTTACCCAAAGTCCGAATCAGAAAAGCGGCCGCAAGAAATTAGAGCTATTACCCAAAGTACGAATCAGAGAAAGCGGCCGCAAGAACTTAGAGCTTTTACCCAAAATACGAATCAGAAAAAGCGGCCGCAAGAACTTAGAGCTATTACCCAAATTCCGAATCAGAGAAAGCGGCCGCAAGAAGTTAGAGCTATTACCCAAAGTCCGAATCAGAAAAAGCGGCCGCAGGAACTTAGAGCTTTTACCCAAAGTCTGAATAAAAAAAAGCAAGAACTTAGAGCTTTAACCCAAAGTCTGAATCAGAGAAAGCGGCCGCAAGAAGTTAGAGCTTTAACCCAAAGTCCGAATCAGAAAAAGCGGCCACAAGAACTTAGAGCTTTTACCCAAAGTCCGAATCTTAAAAAGCGGCCGCAAGAACTTAGAGCTTTTAGCCAAAGTCCGAGTCAGAATGGTCTGCTTAAATATATAATGCTCAATGATCTGCTTAAAGATATAATGCCCAATGGTCTGCTTAAATATATATTGTTCAATGATCTGCTTAAAGATATAATGCTCAATGATCTGCTTAAAGATATAATGCTCAGAAAAAGAAGCCGCAAGAACTTAAGAGCTTTTACCCAAAGTCCGAATCAGAGAAAGCGGCCGCAAGAACTTAGAGCTATTACCCAAAGTCAGAATCATAAAAAGCGGCCGCAAGAACTTAGAGCTTTTACCAAAAGTACGAATCAGAAAAAGCGGCTGCAAGAACTTAGAGCTATTACCCAAAGTCCGAATAAGAAAAAGCGGCCGCAAGAACTTAGAGCTTTTACCCAAATTCCGAATCAGAAAAAAGGCCGCAAGAACTTAGAGCTTTTACCCAAAGTCCGAATCAGAAAAAGCGGCCGCAAGAACTTAGAGCTTTTACCCAAAGTCCGAATCAGAGAAAGCGGCCGCAAGAACTTAGAGCTTTTACCCAAAGTCCGAATCTGAGAAAGCGGCCGCAAGAACTTAGAGCTATTACCCAAAGTCCTAATCAGAAAAAGCGGCCGCAAGAACTTAGAGCTTTTACCCAAATTCCGAATCAGAAAAAGCGGCCGCAACAACTTAGAGTTATTACCCAAAGTCCGAATCAGAAAAAGCGGCCGCAAGAACTTAGAGCTATTACCCAAAGTGCGAATCAGAAAAAGCGGCCGCAAGAACTTAGAGCTTTTACCCAAAGTCCGAATCATAAAAAGCGGTCGCAAGAACTTAGAGCTATTACCTAAAGTCCGAATCAGAGAAAGCGGCCGCAAGAACTTAGAGCTATTACCCAAAGTCCGAATCATAAAAAGCGGCAGCAAGAACTTAGAGCTTTTACCCAAAGTCCGAATCAGAAAAGCGGCCGCAAGAAATTAGAGCTATTACCCAAAGTACGAATCAGAGAAAGCGGCCGCAAGAACTTAGAGCTTTTACCCAAAATACGAATCAGAAAAAGCGGCCGCAAGAACTTAGAGCTATTACCCAAAGTCCTAATCAGAAAAAGCGGCCGCAAGAACTTAGAGCTTTTACCCAAATTCCGAATCAGAAAAAGAGGCCGCAAGAACTTAGAGCTTTTACCCAAAGTCCGAATCAGAAAAAGCGGCCGCAAGAACTTAGAGCTACTACCCAAAGTGCGAATCAGAAAAAGCGGCCGCAAGAACTTAGAGCTTTTACCCAAAGTCCGAATCATAAAAAGCGGCTGCAAGAACTTAGAGCTTTTACCCAAAGTCCGAATCAGAGAAAGCGGCCGCAAGAACTTAGAGCTATTACCCAAAGTCCGAATCATAAAAAGCGGCAGCAAGAACTTAGAGCTTTTACCCAAAGTCCGAATCAGAAAAGCGGCCGCAAGAAATTAGAGCTATTACCCAAAGTACGAATCAGAGAAAGCGGCCGCAAGAACTTAGAGCTTTTACCCAAAATACGAATCAGAAAAAGCGGCCGCAAGAACTTAGAGCTATTACCCAAATTCCGAATCAGAGAAAGCGGCCGCAAGAAGTTAGAGCTATTACCCAAAGTCCGAATCAGAAAAAGCGGCCGCAAGAACTTAGAGCTTTTACCCAAAGTCTGAATAAAAAAAAGCAAGAACTTAGAGCTTTAACCCAAAGTCTGAATCAGAGAAAGCGGCCGCAAGAAGTTAGAGCTTTAACCCAAAGTCCGAATCAGAAAAAGCGGCCACAAGAACTTAGAGCTTTTACCCAAAGTCCGAATCTTAAAAAGCGGCCGCAAGAACTTAGAGCTTTTAGCCAAAGTCCGAGTCAGAATGGTCTGCTTAAATATATAATGCTCAATGATCTGCTTAAAGATATAATGCCCAATGGTCTGCTTAAATATATATTGTTCAATGATCTGCTTAAAGATATAATGCTCAATGATCTGCTTAAAGATATAATGCTCAGAAAAAGAAGCCGCAAGAACTTAAGAGCTTTTACCCAAAGTCCGAATCAGAGAAAGCGGCCGCAAGAACTTAGAGCTATTACCCAAAGTCAGAATCATAAAAAGCGGCCGCAAGAACTTAGAGCTTTTACCAAAAGTACGAATCAGAAAAAGCGGCTGCAAGAACTTAGAGCTATTACCCAAAGTCCGAATCAGAAAAAGCGGCCGCAAGAACTTAGAGCTTTTACCCAAATTCCGAATCAGAAAAAGAGGCCGCAAGAACTTAGAGCTTTTACCCAAAGTCCGAATCAGAAAAAGCGGCCGCAAGAACTTAGAGCTATTACCCAAAGTGCGAATCAGAAAAAGCGGCCGCAAGAACTTAGAGCTTTTACCCAAAGTCCGAATCATAAAAAGCGGTCGCAAGAACTTAGAGCTATTACCTAAAGTCCGAATCAGAGAAAGCGGCCGCAAGAACTTAGAGCTATTACCCAAAGTCCGAATCATAAAAAGCGGCAGCAAGAACTTAGAGCTTTTACCCAAAGTCCGAATCAGAAAAGCGGCCGCAAGAAATTAGAGCTATTACCCAAAGTACGAATCAGAGAAAGCGGCCGCAAGAACTTAGAGCTTTTACCCAAAATACGAATCAGAAAAAGCGGCCGCAAGAACTTAGAGCTATTACCCAAATTCCGAATCAGAGAAAGCGGCCGCAAGAAGTTAGAGCTATTACCCAAAGTCCGAATCAGAAAAAGCGGCCGCAAGAACTTAGAGCTTTTTACCCAAAGTCCAAATCAGAAAAAGCTGCCGCAAGAACTTAGAGCTTTTACCCAAAGTCCGAATCAGAGAAAGCGGCCGCATGAAGTTGGAGCTATTACCCAAAGTCCGAATCAGAGAAAGCGGCCACAAGAAGTTAGAGCTATTACCTAAAGTCCGAATCAGAAAAAGCGGCTGCAAGAACTTAGAGTTATTACCCAAAGTCCGAATCAGAAAAAGCGGCCGCAAGAACTTAGAGCTTTTACCCAAAGTCCGAATTAGAGAAAGCGGCCGCAAGAACTTAGAGCTTTTACCCAAAGTCCGAATCTGAGAAAGCGGCCGCAAGAACTTAGAGCTTTTACCCAAAGTCCGAATCAGAAAAAGCGGCCGCAAGAACTTAGAGCCATTACCCAAAGTCCGAATCATAAAAAGCGGCCGCAAGAACTTAGAGCTTTTACCCAAAGTCCGAATCATAAAAAGCGGCCGCAAGAAGTTAGAGCTATAACCCAAAGTCCGAATCAGAGAAAGCGGTCGCAAGAAGATAGAGCTATTACCCAAAGTCCGAATCAGAGAAAGCGGCCGCAAGAACTTAGAGCTTTTAGCCAAAGTCCGAGTCAGAATGGTCTGCTTAAATATATAATGCTCAATGATCTGCTTAACGATATAACGCCCAATGGTCTGCTTAAATATATATTGTCCAATGATCTGCTTAAAGATATAATGCTCAATGATCTGCTTAAAGATATAATGCTCAGAAAAAGCGGCCGCAAGAACTTAAAACCTTTTACCCAAAGTCCGAATCAGAGAATGCGGCCGCAAGAACTTAGAGCTATTACCCAAAGTCAGAATCATAAAAAGCGGCCGCAAGAACTTAGAGCTTTTACCAAAAGTACGAATCAGAAAAAGCGGCCGCAAGAACTTAGAGCTATTACCCAAAGTCCAAATCAGAAAAAGCGGCCGCAAGAACTTAGAGCTTTTACCCAAAGTCTGAATCAAAAAAAAGCAAGAACTTAGAGCTTTAACCCAAAGTCTGAATCAGAGAAAGCGGCCGCAAGAAGTTAGAGCTTTAACCCAAAGTCCGAATCAGAAAAAGCGGCCGCAAGAACTTAGAGCCATTACCCAAAGTCCGAATCATAAAAAGCGGCCGCAAGAACTTAGAGCTTTTACCCAAAGTCCGAATCATAAAAAGCGGCCGCAAGAAGTTAGAGCTATAACCCAAAGTCCGAATCAGAGAAAGCGGTCGCAAGAAGTTAGAGCTATTACCCAAAGTCCGAATCAGAGAATGCGGCCGCAAGAAGTTTGAGCTATTACCCAAAGTTCGAATCAGAGAAAGCGGCCGCAAGAACTTAGAGCTTTTAGCCAAAGTCCGAGTCAGAATGGTCTGCTTAAATATATAATGCTCAATGATCTGCTTAAAGATATAATGCCCAATGGTCTGCTTAAATATATATTGTTCAATGATCTGCTTAAAGATATAATGCTGAATGATCTGCTTAAAGATATAATGCTCAGAAAAAGCAGCCGCAAGAACTTAAGAGCTTTTACCCAAAGTCCGAATCAGAGAAAGCGGCCGCAAGAACTTAGAGCTATTACCCAAAGTCAGAATCATAAAAAGCGGCCGCAAGAACTTAGAGCTTTTACCAAAAGTACGAATTAGAAAAAGCGGCTGCAAGAACTTAGAGCTTTTACCCAAAGTCCGAATCAGAAAAAGCGGCCGCAAGAACTTAGAGCTATTACCCAAAGTGCGAATCAGAAAAAGCGGCCGCAAGAACTTAGAGCTTTTACCCAAAGTCCGAATCATAAAAAGCGGTCGCAAGAACTTAGAGCTATTACCTAAAGTCCGAATCAGAGAAAGCGGCCGCAAGAACTTAGAGCTATTACCCAAAGTCCGAATCATAAAAAGCGGCAGCAAGAACTTAGAGCTTTTACCCAAAGTCCGAATCAGAAAAGCGGCCGCAAGAAATTAGAGCTATTACCCAAAGTACGAATCAGAGAAAGCGGCCCCAAGAACTTAGAGCTTTTACCCAAAATTCGAATCAGAAAAAGCGGCCGCAAGAACTTAGAGCTATTACCCAAATTCCGAATCAGAGAAAGCGGCCGCAAGAAGTTAGAGCTATTACCCAAAGTCCGAATCAGAAAAAGCGGCCGCAAGAACTTAGAGCTTTTTACCCAAAGTCCAAATCAGAAAAAGCTGCCGCAAGAACTTAGAGCTTTTACCCAAAGTCCGAATCAGAGAAAGCGGCCGCATGAAGTTGGAGCTGTTACCCAAAGTCCGAATCAGAGAAAGCGGCCACAAGAAGTTAGAGCTATTACCTAAAGTCCGAATCAGAAAAAGCGGCTGCAAGAACTTAGAGTTATTACCCAAAGTCCGAATCAGAAAATGCGGCCGCAAGAACTTAGAGCTTTTACCCAAAGTCCGAATCAGAGAAAGCGGCCGCAAGAACTTAGAGCTTTTACCCAAAGTCCGAATCTGAGAAAGCGGCCGCAAGAACTTAGAGCTTTTACCCAAAGTCCGAATCAAAAAAAGCGGCCGCAAGAACTTAGAGCCATTACCCAAAGTCCGAATCATAAAAAGCGGCCGCAAGAACTTAGAGCTTTTACCCAAAGTCCGAATCATAAAAAGCGGCCGCAAGAAGTGAGAGCTATAACCCAAAGTCCGAATCAGAGAAAGCGGTCGCAAGAAGTTAGAGCTATTACCCAAAGTCCGAATCAGAGAAAGCGGCCGCAAGAACTTAGAGCTTTTAGCCAAAGTCCGAGTCAGAATGGTCTGCTTAAATATATAATGCTCAATGATCTGCTTAACGATATAACGCCCAATGGTCTGCTTAAATATATATTGTCCAATGATCTGCTTAAAGATATAATGCTCAATGATCTGCTTAAAGATATAATGCTCAGAAAAAGCGGCCGCAAGAACTTAAAACCTTTTACCCAAAGTCCGAATCAGAGAATGCGGCCGCAAGAACTTAGAGCTATTACCCAAAGTCATAATCATAAAAAGCGGCCGCAAAAACTTAGAGCTTTTACCAAAAGTACGAATCAGAAAAAGCGGCCGCAAGAACTTAGAGCTATTACCCAAAGTCCAAATCAGAAAAAGCGGCCGCAAGAACTTAGAGCTTTTACCCAAAGTCTGAATCAAAAAAAAGCAAGAACTTAGAGCTTTAACCCAAAGTCTGAATCAGAGAAAGCGGCCGCAAGAAGTTAGAGCTTTAACCCAAAGTCCGAATCAGAAAAAGCGGCCGCAAGAACTTAGAGCCATTACCCAAAGTCCGAATCATAAAAAGCGGCCGCAAGAACTTAGAGCTTTTACCCAAAGTCCGAATCATAAAAAGCGGCCGCAAGAAGTTAGAGCTATAACCCAAAGTCCGAATCAGAGAAAGCGGTCGCAAGAAGTTAGAGCTATTACCCAAAGTCCGAATCAGAGAAAGCGGCCGCAAAAAGTTTGAGCTATTACCCAAAGTTCGAATCAGAGAAAGCGGCCGCAAGAACTTAGAGCTTTTAGCCAAAGTCCGAGTCAGAATGGTCTCCTTAAATATATAATGCTCAATGATCTGCTTAAAGATATAATGCCCAATGGTCTGCTTAAATATATATTGTTCAATGATCTGCTTAAAGATATAATGCTGAATGATCTGCTTAAAGATATAATGCTCAGAAAAAGCAGCCGCAAGAACTTAAGAGCTTTTACCCAAAGTCCGAATCAGAGAAAGCGGCCGCAAGAACTTAGAGCTATTACCCAAAGTCAGAATCATAAAAAGCGGCCGCAAGAACTTAGATCTTTTACCAAAAGTACGAATCAGAAAAAGCGGCTGCAAGAACTTAGAGCTTTTACCCAAAGTCCGAATCAGAAAAAGCGGCCGCAAGAACTTAGAGCTATTACCCAAAGTGCGAATCAGAAAAAGCGGCCGCAAGAACTTAGAGCTTTTACCCAAAGTCCGAATCATAAAAAGCGGTCGCAAGAACTTAGAGCTATTACCTAAAGTCCGAATCAGAGAAAGCGGCCGCAAGAACTTAGAGCTATTACCCAAAGTCCGAATCATAAAAAGCGGCAGCAAGAACTTAGAGCTTTTACCCAAAGTCCGAATCAGAAAAGCGGCCGCAAGAAATTAGAGCTATTACCCAAAGTACGAATCAGAGAAAGCGGCCGCAAGAACTTAGAGCTTTTACCCAAAATACGAATCAGAAAAAGCGGCCGCAAGAACTTAGAGCTATTACCCAAATTCCGAATCAGAGAAAGCGGCCGCAAGAAGTTAGAGCTATTACCCAAAGTCCGAATCAGAAAAAGCGGCCGCAAGAACTTAGAGCTTTTTACCCAAAGTCCAAATCAGAAAAAGCTGCCGCAAGAACTTAGAGCTTTTACCCAAAGTCCGAATCAGAGAAAGCGGCCGCATGAAGTTGGAGCTATTACCCAAAGTCCGAATCAGAGAAAGCGGCCACAAGAAGTTAGAGCTATTACCTAAAGTCCGAATCAGAAAAAGCGGCTGCAAGAACTTAGAGTTATTACCCAAAGTCCGAATCAGAAAATGCGGCCGCAAGAACTTAGAGCTTTTACCCAAAGTCCGAATCAGAGAAAGCGGCCGCAAGAACTTAGAGCTTTTACCCAAAGTCCGAATCTGAGAAAGCGGCCGCAAGAACTTAGAGCTTTTACCCAAAGTCCGAATCAGAAAAAGCGGCCGCAAGAACTTAGAGCCATTACCCAAAGTCCGAATCATAAAAAGCGGCCGCAAGAACTTAGAGCTTTTACCCAAAGTCCGAATCATAAAAAGCGGCCGCAAGAAGTTAGAGCTATAACCCAAAGTCCGAATCAGAGAAAGCGGTCGCAAGAAGTTAGAGCTATTACCCAAAGTCCGAATCAGAGAAAGCGGCCGCAAGAACTTAGAGCTTTTAGCCAAAGTCCGAGTCAGAATGGTCTGCTTAAATATATAATGCTCAATGATCTGCTTAACGATATAACGCCCAATGGTCTGCTTAAATATATATTGTCCAATGATCTGCTTAAAGATATAATGCTCAATGATCTGCTTAAAGATATAATGCTCAGAAAAAGCGGCCGCAAGAACTTAAAACCTTTTACCCAAAGTCCGAATCAGAGAATGCGGCCGCAAGAACTTAGAGCTATTACCCAAAGTCAGAATCATAAAAAGCGGCCGCAAGAACTTAGAGCTTTTACCAAAAGTACGAATCAGAAAAAGCGGCCGCAAGAACTTAGAGCTATTACCCAAAGTCCAAATCAGAAAAAGCGGCCGCAAGAACTTAGAGCTTTTACCCAAAGTCTGAATCAAAAAAAAGCAAGAACTTAGAGCTTTAACCCAAAGTCTGAATCAGAGAAAGCGGCCGCAAGAAGTTAGAGCTTTAACCCAAAGTCCGAATCAGAAAAAGCGGCCGCAAGAACTTAGAGTCATTACCCAAAGTCCGAATCATAAAAAGCGGCCGCAAGAACTTAGAGCTTTTACCCAAAGTCCGAATCATAAAAAGCGGCCGCAAGAAGTTAGAGCTATAACCCAAAGTCCGAATCAGAGAAAGCGGTCGCAAGAAGTTAGAGCTATTACCCAAAGTCCGAATCAGAGAAAGCGGCCGCAAGAAGTTTGAGCTATTACCCAAAGTTCGAATCAGAGAAAGCGGCCGCAAGAACTTAGAGCTTTTAGCCAAAGTCCGAGTCAGAATGGTCTGCTTAAATATATAATGCTCAATGATCTGCTTAAAGATATAATGCCCAATGGTCTGGTTAAATATATATTGTTCAATGATCTGCTTAAAGATATAATGCTCAATGATCTGCTTAAAGATATAATGCTCAGAAAAAGCAGCCGCAAGAACTTAAGAGCTTTTACCCAAAGTCCGAATCAGAGAAAGCGGCCGCAAGAACTTAGAGCTATTACCCAAAGTCAGAATCATAAAAAGCGGCCGCAAGAACTTAGAGCTTTTACCAAAAGTACGAATCAGAAAAAGCGGCTGCAAGAACTTAGAGCTATTACCCAAAGTCCGAATCAGAAAAAGCGGCCGCAAGAACTTAGAGCTTTTACCCAAAGTCTGAATCAAAAAAAGCAAGAACTTAGAGCTTTACCCCAAAGTCTGAATCAGAGAAAGCGGCTGCAAGAAGTTAGAGCTTTAACCCAAAGTCTGAATCAGAAAAAGCGGCCACAAGAACTTAGAGCTTTTACCCAAAGTTTGAATCATAAAAAGCGGTCGCAAGAACTTAGAGCTTTTAGCCAAAGTCCGAGTCAGAATGGTCTGCTTAAATATATAATGCTCAATGATCTGCTTAAAGATATAATGCCCAATGGTCTGCTTAAATATATATTGTTCAATGATCTGCTTAAAGATATAATGCTCAATGATCTGCTTAAAGATATAATGCTCAGAAAAAGCGGCCGCAAGAACTTAAGAGCTTTTACCCAAAGTCCGAATCAGAGAAAGCGGCCGCAAGAACTTAGAGCTATTACCCAATGTCAGAATCATAAAAAGCGGCCGCAAGAACATAGAGCTATTACCCAAAGTACGAATCATAAAAAGCGGCCGCAAGAACTTAGCGCTTTTACCCAAAGTCCGAATCAGAAAAAGCGGCCACAAGAACTTAGAGCTATTACCCAAAGTCCGAATCATAAAAAGCGGCCGCAAGAACTTAGAGCTTTTACCCAAAGTCCGAATCAGAAAAAGCGGCCGCAAGAACTTAGAGCTATTACCCAAAGGCAGAATCAGAGAAAGCGGCCGCAAGAAGTTAAAGCTATTACCCAAAGTCCGAATCAGAAAAAGCGGCCGCAAGAACTTAGAGCTATTACCCAAAGTCCGAATCAGAGAAAGCGGCCGCAAGAACTTAGAGCTTTTATCCAAAGTTCGAATCAGAAAAAGCGGCCGCAAGAACTTAGAGCTGTTACCCAAAGTCCGAATCAGAGAAAGCGGCCGCAAGAACTTAGAGCTTTTACCCAAAGTCCGAATCTGAGAAAGCGGCCGCAAGAACTTAGAGCTTTTACCCAAAGTCCGAATCAGAAAAAGCGGCCGCAAGAACTTAGAGCCATTACCCAAAGTCCGAATCATAAAAAGCGGCCGCAAGAACTTAGAGCTTTTACCCAAAGTCCGAATCATAAAAAGCGACCGCAAGAAGTTAGAGCTATAACCCAAAGTCCGAATCAGAGAAAGCGGTCGCAAGAAGTTAGAACTATTACCCAAAGTCCGAATCAGAGAAAGCGGCCGCAAGAAGTTTGAGCTATTACCCAAAGTCCGAATCAGAGAAAGCGGCCGCAAGAACTTAGAGCTTTTAGCCAAAGTCCGAGTCAGAATGGTCTGCTTAAATATATAATGCTCAATGATCTGCTTAAAAATATAACGCTCAATCATCTGCTTAAATATATAATGCTCAATGATCTGCTTAAAGATATAATGCCCAATGGTCTGCTTAAATATATATTGTTCAATGATCTGCTTAAAGATATAATGCTCAATGATCTGCTTAAAGATATAATGCTCAGAAAAAGCGGCCGCAAGAACTTAAGAGCTTTTACCCAAAGTCCAAATCAGAGAAAGCGGCCGCAAGAACTTAGAGCTATTACCCAAAGTCAGAATCATAAAAAGCGGCCGCAAGAACTTAGAGCTTTTACCAAAAGTACGAATCAGAAAAAGCGGCCGCAAGAACTTAGAGCTATTACCCAAAGTCCAAATCAGAAAAAGCGGCCGCAAGAACTTAGAGCTTTTACCCAAAGTCTGAATCAAAAAAAAGCAAGAACTTAGAGCTTTAACCCAAAGTCTGAATCAGAGAAAGCGGCCGCAAGAAGTTAGAGCTTTAACCCAAAGTCCGAATCAGAAAAAGCGGCCGCAAGAACTTAGAGCCATTACCCAAAGTCCGAATCATAAAAAGCGGCCGCAAGAACTTAGAGCTTTTACCCAAAGTCCGAATCATAAAAAGCGGCCGCAAGAAGTTAGAGCTATAACCCAAAGTCCGAATCAGAGAAAGCGGTCGCAAGAAGTTAGAGCTATTACCCAAAGTCCGAATCAGAGAAAGCGGCCGCAAGAAGTTTGAGCTATTACCCAAAGTTCGAATCAGAGAAAGCGGCCGCAAGAACTTAGAGCTTTTAGCCAAAGTCCGAGTCAGAATGGTCTGCTTAAATATATAATGCTCAATGATCTGCTTAAAGATATAATGCCCAATGGTCTGCTTAAATATATATTGTTCAATGATCTGCTTAAAGATATAATGCTGAATGATCTGCTTAAAGATATAATGCTCAGAAAAAGCAGCCGCAAGAACTTACGAGCTTTTACCCAAAGTCCGAATCAGAGAAAGCGGCCGCAAGAACTTAGAGCTATTACCCAAAGTCAGAATCATAAAAAGCGGCCGCAAGAACTTAGAGCTTTTACCAAAAGTACGAATCAGAAAAAGCGGCTGCAAGAACTTAGAGCTTTTACCCAAAGTCCGAATCCGAAAAAGCGGCCGCAAGAACTTAGAGCTATTACCCAAAGTGCGAATCAGAAAAAGCGGCCGCAAGAACTTAGAGCTTTTACCCAAAGTCCGAATCAGAGAAAGCGGCCGCAAGAACTTAGAGCTATTACCCAAAGTCCGAATCATAAAAAGCGGCAGCAAGAACTTAGAGCTTTTACCCAAAGTCCGAATCAGAAAAGCGGCCGCAAGAAATTAGAGCTATTACCCAAAGTACGAATCAGAGAAAGCGGCCGCAAGAACTTAGAGCTTTTACCCAAAATACGAATCAGAAAAAGCGGCCGCAAGAACTTAGAGCTATTACCCAAATTCCGAATCAGAGAAAGCGGCCGCAAGAAGTTAGAGCTATTACCCAAAGTCCGAATCAGAAAAAGCGGCCGCAAGAACTTAGAGCTTTTTACCCAAAGTCCAAATCAGAAAAAGCTGCCGCAAGAACTTAGAGCTTTTACCCAAAGTCCGAATCAGAGAAAGCGGCCGCATGAAGTTGGAGCTATTACCCAAAGTCCGAATCAGAGAAAGCGGCCACAAGAAGTTAGAGCTATTACCTAAAGTCCGAATCAGAAAAAGCGGCTGCAAGAACTTAGAGTTATTACCCAAAGTCCGAATCAGAAAATGCGGCCGCAAGAACTTAGAGCTTTTACCCAAAGTCCGAATCAGAGAAAGCGGCCGCAAGAACTTAGAGCTTTTACCCAAAGTCCGAATCTGAGAAAGCGGCCGCAAGAACTTAGAGCTTTTACCCAAAGTCCGAATCAGAAAAAGCGGCCGCAAGAACTTAGAGCCATTACCCAAAGTCCGAATCATAAAAAGCGGCCGCAAGAACTTAGAGCTTTTACCCAAAGTCCGAATCATAAAAAGCGGCCGCAAGAAGTTAGAGCTATAACCCAAAGTCCGAATCAGAGAAAGCGGTCGCAAGAAGTTAGAGCTATTACCCAAAGTCCGAATCAGAGAAAGCGGCCGCAAGAACTTAGAGCTTTTAGCCAAAGTCCGAGTCAGAATGGTCTGCTTAAATATATAATGCTCAATGATCTGCTTAACGATATAACGCCCAATGGTCTGCTTAAATATATATTGTCCAATGATCTGCTTAAAGATATAATGCTCAATGATCTGCTTAAAGATATAATGCTCAGAAAAAGCGGCCGCAAGAACTTAAAACCTTTTACCCAAAGTCCGAATCAGAGAATGCGGCCGCAAGAACTTAGAGCTATTACCCAAAGTCAGAATCATAAAAAGCGGCCGCAAGAACTTAGAGCTTTTACCAAAAGTACGAATCAGAAAAAGCGGCCGCAAGAACTTAGAGCTATTACCCAAAGTCCAAATCAGAAAAAGCGGCCGCAAGAACTTAGAGCTTTTACCCAAAGTCTGAATCAAAAAAAAGCAAGAACTTAGAGCTTTAACCCAAAGTCTGAATCAGAGAAAGCGGCCGCAAGAAGTTAGAGCTTTAACCCAAAGTCCGAATCAGAAAAAGCGGCCGCAAGAACTTAGAGTCATTACCCAAAGTCCGAATCATAAAAAGCGGCCGCAAGAACTTAGAGCTTTTACCCAAAGTCCGAATCATAAAAAGCGGCCGCAAGAAGTTAGAGCTATAACCCAAAGTCCGAATCAGAGAAAGCGGTCGCAAGAAGTTAGAGCTATTACCCAAAGTCCGAATCAGAGAAAGCGGCCGCAAGAAGTTTGAGCTATTACCCAAAGTTCGAATCAGAGAAAGCGGCCGCAAGAACTTAGAGCTTTTAGCCAAAGTCCGAGTCAGAATGGTCTGCTTAAATATATAATGCTCAATGATCTGCTTAAAGATATAATGCCCAATGGTCTGCTTAAATATATATTGTTCAATGATCTGCTTAAAGATATAATGCTCAATGATCTGCTTAAAGATATAATGCTCAGAAAAAGCAGCCGCAAGAACTTAAGAGCTTTTACCCAAAGTCCGAATCAGAGAAAGCGGCCGCAAGAACTTAGAGCTTTTAGCCAAAGTCCGAGTCAGAATGGTCTGCTTAAATATATAATGCTCAATGATCTGCTTAAAGATATAATGCCCAATGGTCTGCTTAAATATATATTGTTCAATGATCTGCTTAAAGATATAATGCTCAATGATCTGCTTAAAGATATAATGCTCAGAAAAAGCGGCCGCAAGAACTTAAGAGCTTTTACCCAAAGTCCGAATCAGAGAAAGCGGCCGCAAGAACTTAGAGCTATTACCCAAAGTCAGAATCATAAAAAGCGGCCGCAAGAACATAGAGCTATTACCCAAAGTACGAATCATAAAAAGCGGCCGCAAGAACTTAGAGCTTTTACCCAAAGTCCGAATCAGAAAAAGCGGCCACAAGAACTTAGAGCTATTACCCAAAGTCCGAATCATAAAAAGCGGCCGCAAGAACTTAGAGCTTTTACCCAAAGTCCGAATCAGAAAAAGCGGCCGCAAGAACTTAGAGCTATTACCCAAAGGCAGAATCAGAGAAAGCGGCCGCAAGAAGTTAAAGCTATTACCCAAAGTCCGAATCAGAAAAAGCGGCCGCAAGAACTTAGAGCTATTACCCAAAGTCCGAATCAGAGAAAGCGGCCGCAAGAACTTAGAGCTTTTATCCAAAGTTCGAATCAGAAAAAGCGGCCGCAAGAACTTAGAGCTGTTACCCAAAGTCCGAATCAGAGAAAGCGGCCGCAAGAACTTAGAGCTTTTACCCAAAGTCCGAATCTGAGAAAGCGGCCGCAAGAACTTAGAGCTTTTACCCAAAGTCCGAATCAGAAAAAGCGGCCGCAAGAACTTAGAGCCATTACCCAAAGTCCGAATCATAAAAAGCGGCCGCAAGAACTTAGAGCTTTTACCCAAAGTCCGAATCATAAAAAGCGACCGCAAGAAGTTAGAGCTATAACCCAAAGTCCGAATCAGAGAAAGCGGTCGCAAGAAGTTAGAGCTATTACCCAAAGTCCGAATCAGAGAAAGCGGCCGCAAGAAGTTTGAGCTATTACCCAAAGTCCGAATCAGAGAAAGCGGCCGCAAGAACTTAGAGCTTTTAGCCAAAGTCCGAGTCAGAATGGTCTGCTTAAATATATAATGCTCAATGATCTGCTTAAAAATATAACGCTCAATCATCTGCTTAAATATATAATGCTCAATGATCTGCTTAAAGATATAATGCCCAATGGTCTGCTTAAATATATATTGTTCAATGATCTGCTTAAAGATATAATGCTCAATGATCTGCTTAAAGATATAATGCTCAGAAAAAGCGGCCGCAAGAACTTAAGAGCTTTTACCCAAAGTCCAAATCAGAGAAAGCGGCCGCAAGAACTTAGAGCTATTACCCAAAGTCAGAATCATAAAAAGCGGCCGCAAGAACTTAGAGCTTTTACCAAAAGTACGAATCAGAAAAAGCGGCCGCAAGAACTTAGAGCTATTACCCAAAGTCCGAATCAGAAAAAGCGGCCGCAAGAACTTAGAGCTTTTACCCAAAGTCTGAATAAAAAAAAGCAAGAACTTAGAGCTTTAACCCAAAGTCTGAATCAGAGAAAGCGGCCGCAAGAAGTTAGAGCTTTAACCCAAAGTCCGAATCAGAAAAAGCGGCCACAAGAACTTAGAGCTTTTACCCAAAGTCCGAATCATAAAAAGCGGCCGCAAGAACTTAGAGCTTTTAGCCAAAGTCCGAGTCAGAATGGTCTGCTTAAATATATAATGCTCAATGATCTGCTTAAAGATATAATGCCCAATGGTCTGCTTAAATATATATTGTTCAATGATCTGCTTAAAGATATAATGCTCAATGATCTGCTTAAAGATATAATGCTCAGAAAAAGCGGCCGCAAGAACTTAAGAGCTTTTACCCAAAGTCCGAATCAGAGAAAGCGGCCGCAAGAACTTAGAGCTATTACCCAAAGTCAGAATCATAAAAAGCGGCCGCAAGAACATAGAGCTATTACCCAAAGTCCGAATCATAAAAAGCGGCCGCAAGAACTTAGAGCTTTTACCCAAAGTCCGAATCAGAAAAAGCGGCCACAAGAACTTAGAGCTATTACCCAAAGTCCGAATCATAAAAAGCGGCCGCAAGAACTTAGAGCTTTTACCCAAAGTCCGAATCAGAAAAAGCGGCCGCAAGAACTTAGAGCTATTACCCAAAGGCAGAATCAGAGAAAGCGGCCGCAAGAAGTTAGAGCTATTACCCAAAGTCCGAATCAGAAAAAGCGGCCACAAGAACTTAGAGCTTTTACCCAAAGTCCGAATCAGAAAAAGCGGCCGCAAGAAGTTAGAGCTATTACCTAAAGTCCGAATCAGAAAAAGCGGCCGCAAGAACTTAGAGTTATTACCCAAAGTCCGAATCAGAAAAAGCGGCCGCAAGAACTTAGAGCTATTACCCAAAGTCCGAATCAGAAAAAGCGGCCGCCAGAACTTAGAGCTTTTACCCAAAGTCTGAATCAAAAAAAAGCAAGAACTTAGAGCTTTTACCCAAAGTCCGAATCAGAAAAAGCGGCCGCAAGAAGTTAGAGCTATAACCCAAAGTCCGAATCAGAGAAAGCAGTCGCAAGAAGTTAGAGCTATTACCCAAAGTCCGAATCAGAGAAAGCGGCCGCAAGAAGTTTGAGCTATTACCCAAAGTCCGAATCAGAGAAAGCGGCCGCAAGAACTTAGAGCTTTTAGCCAAAGTCCGAGTCAGAATGGTCTGCTTAAATATATAATGCTCAATGATCTGCTTAATGATATAATGCCCAATGGTCTGCTTAATTATATATTGTTCAATGATCTGCTTAAAGATATAATGCTCAATGATCTGCTTAAAGATATAATGCTCAGAAAAAGCGGCCGTAAGAACTTAAGAGCTTTTACCCAAAGTCTGAATCAGAGAAAGCGGCCGCAAGAACTTAGAGCTATTACCCAAAGTCAGAATCATAAAAAGCGGCCGCAAGAACTTAGAGCTTTTACCAAAAGTACGAATCAGAAAAAGCGGCCGCAAGAACTTAGAGCTATTACCCAAAGTCCGAATCAGAAAAAGCGGCCGCAAGAACTTAGAGCTTTTACCCAAAGTCTGAATAAAAAAAAGCAAGAACTTAGAGCTTTAACCCAAAGTCTGAATCAGAGAAAGCGGCCGCAAGAAGTTAGAGCTTTAACCCAAAGTCCGAATCAGAAAAAGCGGCCACAAGAACTTAGAGCTTTTACCCAAAGTCCGAATCATAAAAAGCGGCCGCAAGAACTTAGAGCTTTTAGCCAAAGTCCGAGTCAGAATGGTCTGCTTAAATATATAATGCTCAATGATCTGCTTAAAGATATAATGCCCAATGGTCTGCTTAAATATATATTGTTCAATGATCTGCTTAAAGATATAATGCTCAATGATCTGCTTAAAGATATAATGCTCAGAAAAAGCGGCCGCAAGAACTTAAGAGCTTTTACCCAAAGTCCGAATCAGAGAAAGCGGCCGCAAGAACTTAGAGCTATTACCCAAAGTCAGAATCATAAAAAGCGGCCGCAAGAACATAGAGCTATTACCCAAAGTCCGAATCATAAAAAGCGGCCGCAAGAACTTAGAGCTTTTACCCAAAGTCCGAATCAGAAAAAGCGGCCACAAGAACTTAGAGCTATTACCCAAAGTCCGAATCATAAAAAGCGGCCGCAAGAACTTAGAGCTTTTACCCAAAGTCCGAATCAGAAAAAGCGGCCGCAAGAACTTAGAGCTATTACCCAAAGGCAGAATCAGAGAAAGCGGCCGCAAGAAGTTAGAGCTATTACCCAAAGTCCGAATCAGAAAAAGCGGCCACAAGAACTTAGAGCTTTTACCCAAAGTCCGAATCAGAAAAAAGCGGCCGCAAGAAGTTAGAGCTATTACCTAAAGTCCGAATCAGAAAAAGCGGCCGCAAGAACTTAGAGTTATTACCCAAAGTCCGAATCAGAAAAAGCGGCCGCAAGAACTTAGAGCTATTACCCAAAGTCCGAATCAGAAAAAGCGGCCGCAAGAACTTAGAGCTATTACCCAAAGTCCGAATCATAAAAAGCGGCCGCAAGAACTTAGAGCTATTACCTAAAGTCCGAATCAGAAAATGCGGCTGCAAGAACTTAGAGCTTTTACCCAAAGTCCGAATCAGAAAAAGCGGCCGCAAAAACTTAGAGCTTTTACCCAAAGTCCGAATCAGAAAAAGCGGCCGCAAGAACTTAGAGCTATTACCCAAAGTCCTAATCAGAAAAAGCGGCCGCAAGAACTTAGAGCTTTTACCCAAATTCCGAATCAGAAAAAGAGGCCGCAAGAACTTAGAGCTTTTACCCAAAGTC
The DNA here is from genome assembly GCA_011420285.2 of Erysimum cheiranthoides. Classification (NCBI taxonomy): domain Eukaryota; kingdom Viridiplantae; phylum Streptophyta; class Magnoliopsida; order Brassicales; family Brassicaceae; genus Erysimum; species Erysimum cheiranthoides. Next base: position 7,063,151 of record CM022182.2, read on the forward strand.
CGAATCAGAAAAAGCGGCCGCAAGAACTTAGAGCTATTACCCAAAGTCCGAATCTGAGAAAGCGGCCGCAAGAAGTTAGAGCTTTTACCCAAAGTCCGAATCAGAAAAAGTGGCCGCAAGAACTTAGAGCCATTACCCAAAGTCCGAATCATAAAAAGCGGCCGCAAGAACTTAGAGCTTTTACCCAAAGTCTGAATCATAAAAAGCGGCCGCAAGAAGTTAGAGCTATAACCCAAAGTCCGAATCAGAGAAAGCAGTCGCAAGAAGTTAGAGCTATTACCCAAAGTCCGAATCAGAGAAAGCGGCCGCAAGAAGTTTGAGCTATTACCCAAAGTCCGAATCAGAGAAAGCGGCCGCAAGAACTTAGAGCTTTTAGCCAAAGTCCGAGTCAGAATGGTCTGCTTAAATATATAATGCTCAATGATCTGCTTAAAGATATAATGCCCAATGGTCTGCTTAAATATATATTGTCCAATAATCTGCTTAAAGATATAATGCTCAATGATCTGCTTAAAGATATAATGCTCAGAAAAAGCGGCCGCAAGAACTTAAGAGCTTTTACCCAAAGTCCGAATCAGAGAAAGCGGCCGCAAGAACTTAGAGCTATTACCCAAAGTCAGAATCATAAAAAGCGGCCGCAAGAACTTAGAGCTTTTAGCAAAAGAACGAATCAGAAAAAGCGGCCGCAAGAACTTAGAGCTATTACCCAAAGTCCAAATCAGAAAAAGCGGCCGCAAGAACTTAGAGCTTTTACCAAAAGTCTGAATCAAAAAAAACAAGAACTTAGAGCTTTAACCAAAAGTCTGAATCAGAGAAAGCGGCCGCAAGAAGTTAGAGCTTTAACCCAAAGTCCGAATCAGAAAAAGCGGCCGCAAGAACTTAGAGCCATTACCCAAAGTCCGAATCATAAAAAGCGGCTGCAAGAACTTAGAGCTTTTACCCAAAGTCCAAATCATAAAAAGCGGCCGCAAGAAGTTAGAGCTATAACCCAAAGTCCGAATCAGAGAAAGCGGTCACAAGTAGTTAGAGCTATTACCCAAAGTCCGAATCAGAGAAAGCGGCCGCAAGAAGTTTGAGCTATTACCCAAAGTCCGAATCAGAGAAAGCGGCCGCAAGAACTTAGAGCTTTTAGCCAAAGTCCGAGTCAGAATGGTCTGCTTAAATATATAATGCTCAATGATCTGCTTAAAGATATAATGCCCAATGGTCTGCTTAAATATATATTGTTCAATGATCTGCTTAAAGATATAATGCTCAATGATCTGCTTAAAGATATAATGCTCAGAAAAAGCGGCCGCAAGAACTTAAGAGCTTTTACCCAAAGTCCGAATCAGAGAAAGCGGCCGCAAGAACTTAGAGCTTTTAGCCAAATATATATTGTTCAATGATCTGCTTAAAGATATAATGCTCAATGATCTGCTTAAAGATATAATGCTCAGAAAAAGCGGCCGCAAGAACTTAAGAGCTTTTACCCAAAGTCCGAATCAGAGAAAGCGGCCGCAAGAACTTAGAGCTATTACCCAAAGTCGGAATCATAAAAAGCAGCCGCAAGAACATAGAGCTATTACCCAAAGTCCGAATCATAAAAAGCGGCCGCAAGAACTTAGAGCTTTTACCCAAAGTCCGAATCAGAAAAAGCGGCCACAAGAACTTAGAGCTATTACCCAAAGTCCGAATCATAAAAAGCGGCCGCAAGAACTTAGAGCTTTTACCCAAAGTCCGAATCAGAAAAAGCGGCCGCAAGAACTTAGAGCTATTACCCAAAGGCAGAATCAGAGAAAGCGGCCGCAAGAAGTTAGAGCTATTACCCAAAGTCCGAATCAGAAAAAGCGGCCACAAGAACTTAGAGCTTTTACCCAAAGTCCGAATCAGAAAAAGCGGCCGCAAGAACTTAGAGCTATTACCCAAAGTCCGAATCATAAAAAGCGGCCGCAAGAAGTTTGAGCTATTACCCAAAGTCCGAATCAGAGAAAGCGGCCGCAAGAACTTAGAGCTTTTAGCCAAAGTCCGAGTCAGAATGGTCTGCTTAAATATATAATGCTCAATGATCTGCTTAAAGATATAATGCCCAATGGTCTGCTTAAATATATATTGTTCAATGATCTGCTTAAAGATATAATGCTCAATGATCTGCTTAAAGATATAATGCTCAGAAAAAGCGGCCGCAAGAACTTAAGAGCTTTTACCCAAAGTCCGAATCAGAGAAAGCGGCCGCAAGAACTTAGAGCTATTACCCAAAGTCAGAATCATAAAAAGCGGCCGCAAGAACTTAGAGCTTTTACCAAAAGTACGAATCAGAAAAAGCGGCCGCAAGAACTTAGAGCTATTACCCAAAGTCCGAATCAGAAAAAGCGGCCGCAAGAACTTAGAGCTTTTACCCAAAGTCTGAATCAAAAAAAGCAAGAACTTAGAGCTTTAACCCAAAGTCTGAATCAGAGAAAGCGGCTGCAAGAAGTTAGAGCTTTAACCCAAAGTCCGAATCAGTAAAAGCGGCCGCAAGAACTTAGAGCCATTACCCAAAGTCCGAATCATAAAAAGCGGCCGCAAGAACTTAGAGCTTTTACCCAAAGTCCGAATCATAAAAAGCGGCCGCAAGAAGTTAGAGCTATAACCCAAAGTCCGAATCAGAGAAAGCGGTCGCAAGAAGTTAGAGCTATTACCCAAAGTCCGAATCAGAGAAAGCGGCCGCAAGAAGTTTGAGCTATTACCCAAAGTCCGAATCAGAGAAAGCGGCCGCAAGAACTTAGAGCTTTTACCCAAAGTCCGAGTCAGAATGGTCTGCTTAAATATATAATGCTCAATGATCTGCTTAATGATATAATGCCCAATGGTCTGCTTAATTATATATTGTTCAATGATCTGCTTAAAGATATAATGCTCAATGATCTGCTTAAAGATATAATGCTCAGAAAAAGCGGCCGCAAGAACTTAAGAGCTTTTACCCAAAGTCTGAATCAGAGAAAGCGGCCGCAAGAACTTAGAGCTATTACCCAAAGTCAGAATCATAAAAAGCGGCCGCAAGAACTTAGAGCTTTTACCAAAAGTACGAATCAGAAAAAGCGGCCGCAAGAACTTAGAGCTATTACCCAAAGTCCGAATCAGAAAAAGCGGCCGCAAGAACTTAGAGCTTTTACCCAAAGTCTGAATCAAAAAAAGCAAGAACTTAGAGCTTTAACCCAAAGTCTGAATCAGAGAAAGCGGCCGTAAGAAGTTAGAGCTTTAACCCAAAGTCCGAATCAGAAAAAGCGGCCACAAGAACTTAGAGCTTTTACCCAAAGTCCGAATCATAAAAAGCGGTCGCAAGAACTTAGAGCTTTTAGCCAAACTCCGAGTCAGAATGGTCTGCTTAAATATATAATGCTCAATGATCTGCTTAATGATATAATGCCCAATGGTCTGCTTAATTATATATTGTTCAATGATCTGCTTAAAGATATAATGCTCAATGATCTGCTTAAAGATATAATGCTCAGAAAAAGCGGCCGCAAGAACTTAAGAGCTTTTACCCAAAGTCTGAATCAGAGAAAGCGGCCGCAAGAACTTAGAGCTATTACCCAAAGTCAGAATCATAAAAAGCGGCCGCAAGAACTTAGAGCTTTTACCAAAAGTACGAATCAGAAAAAGCGGCCGCAAGAACTTAGAGCTATTACCCAAAGTCCGAATCAGAAAAAGCGGCCGCAAGAACTTAGAGCTTTTACCCAAAGTCTGAATCAAAAAAAGCAAGAACTTAGAGCTTTAACCCAAAGTCTGAATCAGAGAAAGCGGCCGCAAGAAGTTAGAGCTTTAACCCAAAGTCCAAATCAGAAAAAGCGGCCACAAGAACTTAGAGCTTTTACCCAAAGTCCGAATCATAAAAAGCGGTCGCAAGAACTTAGAGCTTTTAGCCAAACTCCGAGTCAGAATGGTCTGCTTAAATATATAATGCTCAATGATCTGCTTAAAGATATAATGCCCAATGGTCTGCTTAAATATATATTGTTCAATGATCTGCTTAAAGATATAATGCTCAATGATCTGCTTAAAGATATAATGCTCAGAAAAAGCGGCCGCAAGAACTTAAGAGCTTTTACCCAAAGTCCGAATCAGAGAAAGCGGCCGCAAGAACTTAGAGCTATTACCCAAAGTCAGAATCATAAAAAGCAGCCGCAAGAACATAGAGCTATTACCCAAAGTCTGAATCATAAAAAGCGGCCGCAAGAACTTAGAGCTTTTACCCAAAGTCCGAATCAGAAAAAGCGGCCACAAGAACTTAGAGCTATTACCCAAAGTCCGAATCATAAAAAGCGGCCGCAAGAACTTAGAGCTTTTACCCAAAGTCCGAATCAGAAAAAGCGGCCGCAAGAACTTAGAGCTATTACCCAAAGGCAGAATCAGAGAAAGCGGCCGCAAGAAGTTAGAGCTATTACCCAAAGTCCGAATCAGAAAAAGCGGCCACAAGAACTTAGAGCATTTACCCAAAGTCCGAATCAGGAAAAGCGGCCGCAAGAACTTAGAGCTATTACCCAAAGTCCGAATCATAAAAAGCGGCCGCAAGAACTTAGAGCTTTTACCCAAAGTCAGAATCAGAAAAAGCGGCCGCAAGAACTTAGAGCTATTACCCAAAGTCTGAATCAGAGAAAGCGGCCACAAGAAGTTAGAGCTATTACCTAAAGTCCGAATCAGAAAAAGCGGCTGCAAGAACTTAGAGTTATTACCCAAAGTCCGAATCAGAAAAAGCGGCCGCAAGAACTTAGAGCTTTTACCCAAAGTCCGAATCAGAAAAAGCGGCCGCAAGAACTTAGAGCTATTACCAAAAGTCTGAATCATAAAAAGCGGCCGCAAGAACTTAGAGCTATTACCCAAAGTCCGAATCAGAAAATGCGGCTGCAAGAACTTAGAGCTTTTACCCAAAGTCCGAATCAGAAAAAGCGGCCGCAAAAACTTAGAGCTTTTACCCAAAGTCCGAATCAGAAAAAGCGGCCGCAAGAACTTAGAGCTATTACCCAAAGTCCTAATCAGAAAAAGCGGCCGCAAGAACTTAGAGCTTTTACCCAAATTCCGAATCAGAAAAAAAGGCCGCAAGAACTTAGAGCTTTTACCCAAAGTCCGAATCAGAAAAAGCGGCCGCAAGAACTTAGAGCTATTACCCAAAGTGCGAATCAGAAAAAGCGGCCGCAAGAACTTAGAGCTTTTACCCAAAGTCCGAATCATAAAAAGCGGTCGCAAGAACTTAGAGCTATTACCTAAACTCCGAATCAGAGAAAGCGGCCGCAAGAACTTAGAGCTATTACCCAAAGTCCGAATCATAAAAAGCGGCAGCAAGAACTTAGAGCTTTTACCCAAAGTCTGAATCATAAAAAGTGGCCGCAAGAAGTTAGAGCTATAACCCAAAGTCCGAATCAGAGAAAGCGGCCGCAAGAAGTTAGAGCTATTACCCAAAGTCCGAATCAGAGAAAGCGGCCGCAAGAACTTAGAGCTTTTACCTCAAGTCCGAATCAGAAAAAGCGGCCGCAAGTACTTAGAGCTTTTACCCAAAGTCCGAATCAGAAAAGCGGCCGCAAGAAATTAGAGCTATTACCCAAAGTACGAATCAGAGAAAGCGGCCGCAAGAACTTAGAGCTTTTACCCAAAATACGAATCAGAAAAAGCGGCCGCAAGAACTTAGAGCTATTACCCAAATTCCGAATCAGAGAAAGCGGTCGCAAGAAGTTAGAGCTATTACCCAAAGTCCGAATCAGAAAAAGCGGCCGCAAGAACTTAGAGCTTTTTACCCAAAGTCCAAATAAAAAAAGCTGCCGCAAGAACTTAGAGCTTTTACCCAAAGTCCGAATCAGAGAAAGCGGCCGCATGAAGTTGGAGCTATTACCCAAAGTCCGAATCAGAGAAAGCGGCCGCAAGAAGTTAAAGCTATTACCCAAAGTCCGAATCAGAAAAAGCGGCCACAAGAACTTAGAGCTATTACCCAAAGTCCGAATCAGAGAAAGCGGCCGCAAGAACTTAGAGCTTTTATCCAAAGTTCGAATCAGAAAAAGCGGCCGCAAGAACTTAGAGCTGTTACCCAAAGTCCGAATCAGAGAAAGCGGCCGCAAGAACTTAGAGCTTTTACCCAAAGTCCGAATCTGAGAAAGCGGCCGCAAGAACTTAGAGCTTTTACCCAAAGTCCGAATCAGAAAAAGCGGCCGCAAGAACTTAGAGCCATTACCCAAAGTCCGAATCATAAAAAGCGGCCGCAAGAACTTAGAGCTTTTACCCAAAGTCCGAATCATAAAAAGCGGCCGCAAGAAGTTAGAACTATAACCCAAAGTCCGAATCAGAGAAAGCGGTCGCAAGAAGTTAGAGCTATTACCCAAAGTCCGAATCAGAGAAAGCGGCCGCAAGGAGTTTGAGCTATTACCCAAAGTCCGAATCAGAGAAAGCGGCCGCAAGAACTTAGAGCTTTTAGCCAAAGTCCGAGTCAGAATGGTCTGCTTAAATATATAATGCTCAATGATCTGCTTAACGATATAATGCCCAATGGTCTGCTTAAATATATATTGTCCAATGATCTGCTTAAAGATATAATGCTCAATGATCTGCTTAAAGATATAATGCTCAGAAAAAGCGGCCGCAAGAACTTAAGAGCTTTTACCCAAAGTCCGAATCAGAGAAAGCGGCCGCAAGAACTTAGAGCTATTACCCAAAGTCAGAATCATAAAAAGCGGCCGCAAGAACTTAGAGCTTTTACCAAAAGTACGAATCAGAAAAAGCGGCCGCAAGAACTTAGAGCTATTACCCAAAGTCCAAATCAGAGAATGCGGCCGCAAGAACTTAGAGCTATTACCCAAAGTCAGAATCATAAAAAGCGGCCGCAAGAACTTAGAGCTTTTACCAAAAGTACGAATTAGAAAAAGCGGCTGCAAGAACTTAGAGCTATTACCCAAAGTCCGAATCAGAAAAAGCGGCCGCAAGAACTTAGAGCTTTTACCCAAAGTCTGAATCAAAAAAAGCAAGAACTTAGAGCTTTAACCCAAAGTCTGAATCAGAGAAAGCGGCCGCAAGAAGTTAGAGCTTTAACCCAAAGTCTGAATCAGAAAAAGCGGCCACAAGAACTTAGAGCTTTTACCCAAAGTTTGAATCATAAAAAGCGGCCGCAAGAACTTAGAGCTTTTAGCCAAAGTCTGAGTCAGAATGGTCTGCTTAAATATATAATGCTCAATGATCTGCTTAACGATATAATGCCCAATGGTCTGCTTAAATATATATTGTTCAATGATCTGCTTAAAGATATAATGCTCAATGATCTGCTTAAAGATATAATGCTCAGAAAAAGCGGCCGCAAGAACTTAAGAGCTTTTACCCAAAGTCCGAATCAGAGAAAGCGGCCGCAAGAACTTAGAGCTATTACCCAAAGTCAGAATCATAAAAAGCGGCCGCAAGAACATAGAGCTATTACCCAAAGTCCGAATCATAAAAAGCGGCCGCAAGAACTTAGAGCTTTTCCCAAAGTCCGAATCAGAAAAAGCGGCCACAAGAACTTAGAGCTATTACCCAAAGTCCGAATCATAAAAAGCGACCGCAAGAACTTAGAGCTTTTACCCAAAGTCCGAATCAGAAAAAGCGGCCACAAGAACTTAGAGCTATTACCCAAAGGCAGAATTAGAGAAAGCGGCCGCAAGAAGTTAAAGCTATTACCCAAAGTCTGAATAAGAAAAAGCGGCCGCAAGAACTTAGAGCTATTACCCAAAGTCCGAATCAGAGAAAGTGGCCGCAAGAACTTAGAGGTTTTATCCAAAGTTCGAATCAGAAAAAGCGGCCGCAAGAACTTAGAGCTGTTACCCAAAGTCCGAATCAGAGAAAGCGGCCGCAAGAACTTAGAGCTTTTACCCAAAGTCCGAATTTGAGAAAGCGGCCGCAAGAACTTAGAGCTTTTACCCAAATTCCGAATCAGAAAAAGCGGCCACAAGAACTTAGAGCCATTACCCAAAGTCCGAATCATAAAAAGCGGCCGCAAGAACTTAGAGCTTTTACCCAAAGTCTGAATCATAAAAAGCGACCGCAAGAAGTTAGAGCTATAACCCAAAGTCCGAATCAGAGAAAGCGGTCGCAAGAAGTTAGAGCTATTACCCAAAGTCCGAATCAGAGAAAGCGGCCGCAAGAAGTTTGAGCTATTAGCCAAAGTTCGAATCAGAGAAAGCGGCCGCAAGAACTTAGAGCTTTTAGCCAAAGTCCGAGTCAGAATGGTCTGCTTAAATATATAATGCTCAATGATCTGCTTAACGATATAATGCCCAATGGTCTGCTTAAATATATATTGTCCAATGATCTGCTTAAAGATATAATGCTCAATGATCTGCTTAAAGATATAATGCTCAGAAAAAGCGGCCGCAAGAACTTAAGAGCTTTTACCCAAAGTCCGAATCAGAGAAAGCGGCCGCAAGAACTTAGAGCTATTACCCAAAGTCAGAATCATAAAAAGCGGCCGCAAGAACTTAGAGCTTTTACCAAAAGTACGAATCAGAAAAAGCGGCCGCAAGAACTTAGAGCTATTACCCAAAGTCCAAATCAGAAAAAGCGGCCGCAAGAACTTAGAGCTTTTACCCAAAGTCTGAATCAAAAAAAGCAAGAACTTAGAGCTTTAACCCAAAGTCTGAATCAGAGAAAGCGGCCGCAAGAAGTTAGAGCTTTAACCCAAAGTCCGAATCAGAAAAAGCGGCCGCAAGAACTTAGAGCCATTACCCAAAGTCCGAATCATAAAAAGCGGCCGCAAGAACTTAGAGCTTTTACCCAAAGTCCGAATCATAAAAAGCGGCCGCAAGAAGTTAGAGCTATAACCCAAAGTCCGAATCAGAGAAAGCGGTCGCAAGAAGTTAGAGCTATTACCCAAAGTCCGAATCAGAGAAAGCGGCCGCAAGAAGTTTGAGCTATTACCCAAAGTCCGAATCAGAGAAAGCGGCCGCAAGAACTTAGAGCTTTTAGCCAAAGTCCGAGTCAGAATGGTCTGCTTAAATATATAATGCTCAATGATCTGCTTAAAGATATAATGCCCAATGGTCTGCTTAAATATATATTGTTCAATGATCTGCTTAAAGATATAATGCTCAATGATCTGCTTAAAGATATAATGCTCAGAAAAAGCGGCCGCAAGAACTTAAGAGCTTTTACCCAAAGTCCGAATCAGAGAAAGCGGCCGCAAGAACTTAGAGCTATTACCCAAAGTCAGAATCATAAAAAGCGGCCGCAAGAACTTAGAGCTTTTACCAAAAGTACGAATCAGAAAAAGCGGCCGCAAGAACTTAGAGCTATTACCCAAAGTCCGAATCAGAAAAAGCGGCAGCAAGAACTTAGAGCTTTTACCCAAAGTCTGAATCAAAAAAAGCAAGAACTTAGAGCTTTAACCCAAAGTCTGAATCAGAGAAAGCGGCCGCAAGAAGTTAGAGCTTTAACCCAAAGTCCGAATCAGAAAAAGCGGCCACAAGAACTTAGAGCTTTTACCCAAAGTTTGAATCATAAAAAGCGGCCGCAAGAACTTACAGCTTTTAGCCAAAGTCCGAGTCAGAATGGTCTGCTTAAATATATAATGCTCAATGATCTGCTTAAAGATATAATGCCCAATGGTCTGCTTAAATATATATTGTTCAATGATCTGCTTAAAGATATAATGCTCAATGATCTGCTTAAAGATATAATGCTCAGAAAAGCGGCCGCAAGAACTTAAGAGCTTTTACCCAAAGTCCGAATCAGAGAAAGCGGCCGCAAGAACTTAGAGCTATTACCCAAAGTCAAAATCATAAAAAGCGGCCGCAAGAACAAAGAGCTATTACCCAAAGGCAGAATCAGAGAAAGCGGCCGCAAGAAGTTAGAGCTATTACCCAAAGTCCGAATCAGAAAAAGCGGCCACAAGAACTTAGAGCTTTTACCCAAAGTCCGAATCAGAAAAAGCGGCCGCAATAACTTAGAGCTATTACCCAAAGTCCGAATCATAAAAAGCGGCCGCAAGAACTTAGAGCTTTTACCCAAAGTCAGAATCAGAAAAAGCGGCCGCAAGAACTTATAGCTATTTCCCAAAGTCTGAATCAGAGAAAGCGGCCACAAGAAGTTAGAGCTATTACCTAAAGTCCGAATCAGAAAAAGTGGCTGCAAGAACTTAGAGTTATTACCCAAAGTCCGAATCAGAAAAAGCGGCCGCAAGAACTTAGAGCTATTAACCAAAGTCCGAATCATAAAAAGCGGCCACAAGAACTTAGAGCTATTACCCAAAGTCCGAATCAGAAAATGCGGCTGCAAGAACTTAGAGCTTTTACCCAAAGTCCGAATCAGAAAAAGCGGCCGCAAAAACTTAGAGCTTTTACCCAAAGTCCGAATCAGAAAAAGCGGCCGCAAGAACTTAGAGCTATTACCCAAAGTCCTAATCAGGAAAAGCGGCCGCAAGAACTTAGAGCTTTTACCCAAATTCCGAATCAGAAAAAGAGGCCGCAAGAACTTAGAGCTTTTACCCAAAGTTCGAATCAGAAAAAGCGGCCGCAAGAACTTAGAGCTATTACCCAAAGTGCGAATCAGAAAAAGCGGCCGCAAGAACTTAGAGCTTTTACCCAAAGTCCGAATCATAAAAAGCGGTCGCAAGAACTTAGAGCTATTACCTAAAGTCCGAATCAGAGAAAGCGGCCGCAAGAACTTAGAGCTATTACCCAAAGTCCGAATCATAAAAAGCGGCAGCAAGAACTTAGAGCTTTTACCCAAAGTCCGAATCATAAAAAGTGGCCGCAAGAAGTTAGAGCTATAACCCAAAGTCCGAATCAGAGAAAGCGGCCGCAAGAAGTTAGAGCTATTACCCAAAGTCCGAATCAGAGAAAGCGGCCGCAAGAACTTAGAGCTTTTACCTCAAGTCCGAATCAGAAAAAGCGGCCTCAAGAACTTAGAGCTTTTACCCAAAGTCCGAATCAGAAAAGCGGCCGCAAGAAATTAGAGCTATTACCCAAAGTACGAATCAGAGAACGCGGCCGCAAGAACTTAGAGCTTTTACCCAAAATACGAATCAGAAAAAGCGGCCGCAAGAACTTAGAGCTATTACCCAAAGTCCGAATCATAAAAAGCGGCCGCAAGAACTTAGAGCTTTTACCCAAAGTCAGAATCAGAAAAAGCGGCCGCAAGAACTTAGAGCTATTACCCAAAGTCTGAATCAGAGAAAGCGGCCAGACGAAGTTAGAGCTATTACCTAAAGTCCGAATCAGAAAAAGCGGCTGCAAGAACTTAGAGTTATTACCCAAAGTCCGAATCAGAAAAAGCGGCCGCAAGAACTTAGAGCTTTTACCCAATGTCCGAATCAGAAAAAGCGGCCGCAAGAACTTAGAGCTATTACCCAAAGTCTGAATCATAAAAAGCGGCCGCAAGAACTTAGAGCTATTACCCAAAGTCCGAATCAGAAAATGCGGCTGCAAGAACTTAGAGCTTTTACCCAAAGTCCGAATCAGAAAAAGCGGCCGCAAAAACTTAGAGCTTTATCCAAAGTCTGAATCAGAAAAAGCGGCCGCAAGAACTTAGAGCTTTTACCCAAAGTCCTAATCAGAAAAAGCGGCCGCAACAACTTAGAGCTTTTACCCAAATTCCGAATCAGAAAAAGAGGCCGCAAGAACTTAGAGCTTTTACCCAAAGTCCGAATCAGAAAAAGCGTCCGCAAGAACTTAGAGCTATTACCCAAAGTGCGAATCAGAAAAAGCGGCCACAAGAACTTAGAGCTTTTACCCAAAGTCCGAATCATAAAAAGCGGTCGCAAGAACTTAGAGCTATTACCTAAAGTCCGAATCAGAGAAAGCGGCCGCAAGAACTTAGAGCTATTACCCAAAGTCCGAATCATAAAAAGCGGCAGCAAGAACTTAGAGCTTTTACCCAAAGTCCGAATCATAAAAAGTGGCCGCAAGAAGTTAGAGCTATAACCCAAAGTCCGAATCAGAGAAAGCGACCGCAAGAAGTTAGAGCTATTACCCAAAGTCCGAATCAGAGAAAGCGGCCGCAAGAACTTAGAGCTTTTACCTCAAGTCCGAATCAGAAAAAGCGGCCGCAAGAACTTAGAGCTTTTACCCAAAGTCCGAATCAGAAAAGCGGCCGCAAGAAATTAGAGCTATTACCCAAAGTACGAATCAAAGAAAGCGGCCGCAAGAACTTAGAGCTTTTACCCAAAATACGAATCAGAAAAAGCGGCCGCAAGAACTTAGAGCTATTACCCAAATTCCGAATCAGAGAAAGCAGCCGCAAGAAGTTAGAGCTATTACCCAAAGTCCGAATCAGAAAAAGCGGCCGCAAGAACTTAGAGCTTTTTACCGAAAGTCCAAATCAGAAAAAGCTGCCGCAAGAACTTAGAGCTTTTACCCAAAGTCCGAATCAGAGAAAGCGGCCGCATGAAGTAGGAGCTATTACCCAAAGTCCGAATCAGAGAAAGCGGCCGCAAGAAGTTAAAGCTATTACCCAAAGTCCGAATCAGAAAAAGCGGCCGCAAGAACTTTGAGCCATTACCCAAAGTCCGAATCAGAGAAAGCGGCCGCAAGAACTTAGAGCTTTTATCCAAAGTTCGAATCAGAAAAAGCGGCCGCAAGAACTTAGAGCTGTTACCCAAAGTCCGAATCAGAGAAAGCGGCCGCAAGAACTTAGAGCTTTTACCCAAAGTCCGAATCTGAGAAAGCGGCCGCAAGAACTTAGAGCTTTTACCCAAAGTCCGAATCAGAAAAAGCGGCCGCAAGAACTTAGAGCCATTACCCAAAGTTCGAATCATAAAAAGCGGCCGCAAGAACTTAGAGCTTTTACCCAAAGTCCGAATCATAAAAAGCGGCCGCAAGAAGTTAGAGCTATAACCCAAAGTCCGAATCAGAGAAAGTGGTCGCAAGAAGTTAGAGCTATTACCCAAAGTCCGAATCAGAGAAAGCGGCCGCAAGAAGTTTGAGCTATTACCCAAAGTCCGAATCAGAGAAAGCGGCCGCAAGAACTTAGAGCATTTAGCCAAAGTCCGAGTCAGAATGGTCTGCTTAAATATATAATGCTCAATGATCTGCTTAACGATATAATGCCCAATGGTCTGCTTAAATATATATTGTCCAATGATCTGCTTAAAGATATAATGCTCAATGATCTGCTTAAAGATATAATGCTCAGAAAAAGCGGCCGCAAGAACTTAAGAGCTTTTACCCAAAGTCCGAATCAGAGAAAGCGGCCGCAAGAACTTAGAGCTATTACCCAAAGTCAGAGTCATAAAAAGCGGCCGCAAGAACTTAGAGCTTTTACCAAAAGTACGAATCAGAAAAAGCGGCCGCAAGAACTTAGAGCTATTACCCAAAGTCCAAATCAGAAAAAGCGGCCGCAAGAACTTAGAGCTTTTACCCACAGTCTGAATCAAAAAAAGCAAGAACTTAGAGCTTTAACCCAAAGTCTGAATCAGAGAAAGCGGCCGCAAGAAGTTAGAGCTTTAACCCAAAGTCCGAATCAGAAAAAGCGGCCGCAAGAACTTAGAGGCATTACCCAAAGTCCGAATCATAAAAAGCGGCCGCAAGAACTTAGAGCTTTTACCCAAAGTCCGAATCATAAAAAGCGGCCGCAAGAAGTTAGAGCTATAACCCAAAGTCCGAATCAGAGAAAGCGGTCGCAAGAAGTTAGAGCTATTACCCAAAGTCCGAATCAGAGAAAGAGGCCGCAAGAAGTTTGAGCTATTACCCAAAGTCCGAATCAGAGAAAGCGGCCGCAAGAACTTAGAGCTTTTAGCCAAAGTCCGAGTCAGAATGGTCTGCTTAAATATATAATGCTCAATGATCTGCTTAAAGATATAATGCCCAATGGTCTGCTTAAATATATATTGTTCAATGATCTGCTTAAAGATATAATGCTCAATGATCTGCTTAAAGATATAATGCTCAGAAAAAGCAGCCGCAAGAACTTAAGAGCTTTTACCCAAAGTCCGAATCAGAGAAAGCGGCCGCAAGAACTTAGAGCTATTACCCAAAGTCAGAATCATAAAAAGCGGCCGCAAGAACATAGAGCTATTACCCAAAGTCCGAATCATAAAAAGCGGCCGCAAGAACTTAGAGCTTTTACCCAAAGTCCGAATCAGAAAAAGCGGCCACAAGAACTTAGAGCTATTACCCAAAGTCCGAATCATAAAAAGCGGCCGCAAGAACTTAGAGCTTTTACCCAAAGTCCGAATCAGAAAAAGCGGCCGCAAGAACTTAGAGCTATTACCCAAAGTCCGAATCATAAAAAGCGGCCGCAAGAACTTAGAGCTTTTACCCAAAGTCCGAATCAGAAAAAGCGGCCACAAGAACTTAGAGCTATTACCCAAAGTCCGAATCATAAAAAGCGGCCGCAAGAACTTAGAGCTTTTACCCAAAGTCCGAATTAGAAAAAGCGGCCGCAAGAACTTAGAGCTATTACCCAAAGTCCGAATCATAAAAAGCGGCCGCAAGAAGTTAGAGCTTTTACCCAAAGTCCGAATCATAAAAAGCGGCCGCAAGAACTTAGAGCTTTTACCCAAAGTCCGAATCAGAAAAAGCGGCCACAAGAACTTGGAGCTATTACCCAAAGTCCGAATCATAAAAAGCGGCCGCAAGAACTTAGAGCTTTTACCCAAAGTCCGAATCAGAAAAAGCGGCCGCAAGAACTTAGAGCTATTACCCAAAGGCAGAATCAGAGAAAGCGGCCGCAAGAAGTTAAAGCTATTACCCAAAGTCCGAATCAGAAAAAGCGGCCGCAAGAACTTAGAGCTATTACCCAAAGTCCGAATCAGAGAAAGCGGCCGCAAGAACTTAGAGCTTTTATCCAAAGTTCGAATCAGAAAAAGCGGCCGCAAGAACTTAGAGCTGTTACCCAAAGTCCGAATCAGAGAAAGCGGCCGCAAGAACTTAGAGCTTTTACCCAAAGTCCGAATCTGAGAAAGCGGCCGCAAGAACTTAGAGCTTTTACCCAAAGTCCGAATCAGAAAAAGCGGCCGTAAGAACTTAGAGCCATTACCCAAAGTCCGAATCATAAAAAGCGGCCGCAAGAACTTAGAGCTTTTACCCAAAGTCCGAATCATAAAAAGCGACCGCAAGAAGTTAGAGCTATAACCCAAAGTCCGAATCAGAGAAAGCGGTCGCAAGAAGTTAGAGCTATTACCCAAAGTCCGAATCAGAGAAAGCGGCCGCAAGAAGTTTGAGCTATTACCCAAAGTCCGAATCAGAGAAAGCGGCCGCAAGAACTTAGAGCTTTTAGCCAAAGTCCGAGTCAGAATGGTCTGCTTAAATATATAATGCTCAATGATCTGCTTAAAAATATAACGCTCAATCATCTGCTTAAATATATAATGCTCAATGATCTGCTTAAAGATATAATGCCCAATGGTCTGCTTAAATATATATTGTTCAATGATCTGCTTAAAGATATAATGCTCAATGATCTGCTTAAAGATATAATGCTCAGAAAAAGCGGCCGCAAGAACTTAAGAGCTTTTACCCAAAGTCCGAATCAGAGAAAGCGGCCGCAAGAACTTAGAGCTATTACCCAAAGTCAGAATCATAAAAAGCGGCCGCAAGAACTTAGAGCTTTTACCAAAAGTACGAATCAGAAAAAGCGGCCGCAAGAACTTAGAGCTATTACCCAAAGTCCGAATCAGAAAAAGCGGCCGCAAGAACTTAGAGCTTTTACCCAAAGTCTGAATAAAAAAAAGCAAGAACTTAGAGCTTTAACCCAAAGTCTGAATCAGAGAAAGCGGCCGCAAGAAGTTAGAGCTTTAACCCAAAGTCCGAATCAGAAAAAGCGGCCACACGAACTTAGAGCTTTTACCCAAAGTCCGAATCATAAAAAGCGGCCGCAAGAACTTAGAGCTTTTAGCCAAAGTCCGAGTCAGAATGGTCTGCTTAAATATATAATGCTCAATGATCTGCTTAAAGATATAATGCCCAATGGTCTGCTTAAATATATATTGTTCAATGATCTGCTTAAAGATATAATGCTCAATGATCTGCTTAAAGATATAATGCTCAGAAAAAGCGGCCGCAAGAACTTAAGAGCTTTTACCCAAAGTCCGAATCAGAGAAAGCGGCCGCAAGAACTTAGAGCTATTACCCAAAGTCAGAATCATAAAAAGCGGCCGCAAGAACATAGAGCTATTACCCAAAGTCCGAATCATAAAAAGCTGCCGCAAGAACTTAGAGCTTTTACCCAAAGTCCGAATCAGAAAAAGCGGCCACAAGAACTTAGAGCTATTACCCAAAGTCCGAATCATAAAAAGCGGCCGCAAGAACTTAGAGCTTTTACCCAAAGTCCGAATCAGAAAAAGCGGCCGCAAGAACTTAGAGCTATTACCCAAAGTCCGAATCATAAAAAGCGGCCGCAAGAACTTAGAGCTTTTACCCAAAGTCCGAATCAGAAAAAGCGGCCACAAGAACTTAAAGCTATTACCCAAAGTCCGAATCATAAAAAGCGGCCGCAAGAACTTAGAGCTTTTACCCAAAGTCCGAATCAGAAAAAGCGGCCGCAAGAACTTAGAGCTATTACCCAAAGTCCGAATCATAAAAAGCGGCCGCAAGAACTTAGAGCTTTTACCCAAAGTCCGAATCATAAAAAGCGGCCGCAAGAACTTAGAGCTTTTACCCAAAGTCCGAATCAGAAAAAGCGGCCACAAGAACTTAGAGCTATTACCCAAAGTCCGAATCATAAAAAGCGGCCGCAAGAACTTAGAGCTTTTACCCAAAGTCCGAATCAGAAAAAGCGGCCGCAAGAACTTAGAGCTATTACCGAAAGGCAGAATCAGAGAAAGCGGCCGCAAGAAGTTAAAGCTATTACCCAAAGTCCGAATCAGAAAAAGCGGCCGCAAGAACTTAGAGCTATTACCCAAAGTCCGAATCAGAGAAAGCGGCCGCAAGAACTTAGAGCTTTTATCCAAAGTTCGAATCAGAAAAAGCGGCCGCAAGAACTTAGAGCTGTTACCCAAAGTCCGAATCAGAGAAAGCGGCCGCAAGAACTTAGAGCTTTTACCCAAAGTCCGAATCTGAGAAAGCGGCCGCAAGAACTTAGATCTTTTACCCAAAGTCCGAATCAGAAAAAGCGGCCGTAAGAACTTAGAGCCATTACCCAAAGTCCGAATCATAAAAAGCGGCCGCAAGAACTTAGAGCTTTTACCCAAAGTCCGAATCATAAAAAGCGACCGTAAGAAGTTAGAGCTATAACCCAAAGTCCGAATCAGAGAAAGCGGTCGCAAGAAGTTAGAGCTATTACCCAAAGTCCGAATCAGAGAAAGCGGCCGCAAGAAGTTTGAGCTATTACCCAAAGTCCGAATCAGAGAAAGCGGCCGCAAGAACTTAGAGCTTTTAGCCAAAGTCCGAGTCAGAATGGTCTGCTTAAATATATAATGCTCAATGATCTGCTTAAAAATATAACGCTCAATCATCTGCTTAAATATATAATGCTCAATGATCTGCTTAAAGATATAATGCCCAATGGTCTGCTTAAATATATATTGTTCAATGATCTGCTTAAAGATATAATGCTCAATGATCTGCTTAAAGATATAATGCTCAGAAAAAGCGGCCGCAAGAACTTAAGAGCTTTTACCCAAAGTCCGAATCAGAGAAAGCGGCCGCAAGAACTTAGAGCTATTACCCAAAGTCAGAATCATAAAAAGCGGCCGCAAGAACTTAGAGCTTTTACCAAAAGTACGAATCAGAAAAAGCGGCCGCAAGAACTTAGAGCTATTACCCAAAGTCCGAATCAGAAAAAGCGGCCGCAAGAACTTAGAGCTTTTACCCAAAGTCTGAATAAAAAAAAGCAAGAACTTAGAGCTTTAACCCAAAGTCTGAATCAGAGAAAGCGGCCGCAAGAAGTTAGAGCTTTAACCCAAAGTCCGAATCAGAAAAAGCGGCCACAAGAACTTAGAGCTTTTACCCAAAGTCCGAATCATAAAAAGCGGCCGCAAGAACTTAGAGCTTTTAGCCAAAGTCCGAGTCAGAATGGTCTGCTTAAATATATAATGCTCAATGATCTGCTTAAAGATATAATGCCCAATGGTCTGCTTAAATATATATTGTTCAATGATCTGCTTAAAGATATAATGCTCAATGATCTGCTTAAAGATATAATGCTCAGAAAAAGCGGCCGCAAGAACTTAAGAGCTTTTACCCAAAGTCCGAATCAGAGAAAGCGGCCGCAAGAACTTAGAGCTATTACCCAAAGTCAGAATCATAAAAAGCGGCCGCAAGAACATAGAGCTATTACCCAAAGTCCGAATCATAAAAAGTGGCCGCAAGAACTTAGAGCTTTTACCCAAAGTCCGAATCAGAAAAAGCGGCCACAAGAACTTAGAGCTATTACCCAAAGTCCGAATCATAAAAAGCGGCCGCAAGAACTTAGAGCTTTTACCCAAAGTCCGAATCAGAAAAAGCGGCCGCAAGAACTTAGAGCTATTACCCAAAGGCAGAATCAGAGAAAGCGGCCGCAAGAAGTTAGAGCTATTACCCAAAGTCCGAATCAGAAAAAGCGGCCACAAGAACTTAGAGCTTTTACCCAAAGTCCGAATCAGAAAAAGCGGCCGCAAGAAGTTAGAGCTATTACCCAAAGTCCGAATCAGAAAAAGCGGCCGCAAGAACTTAGAGCTATTACCCAAAGGCAGAATCAGAGAAAGCGGCCGCAAGAAGTTAGAGCTATTACCCAAAGTCCGAATCAGAAAAAGCGGCCACAAGAACTTAGAGCTTTTAACCAAAGTCCGAATCAGAAAAAGCGACCGCAAGAACTTAGAGCTATTACCCAAAGTCCGAATCATAAAAAGCGGCCGCAAGAACTTAGAGCTTTTACCCAAAGTCAGAATCAGAAAAAGCGGCCGCAAGAACTTATAGCTATTTCCCAAAGTCTGAATCAGAGAAAGCGGCCACAAGAAGTTAGAGCTATTACCTAAAGTCCGAATCAGAAAAAGCGGCTGCAAGAACTTAGAGTTATTACCCACAGTCTGAATCAGAAAAAGCGGCCGCAAGAACATAGAGCTATTACCCAAAGTGCGAATCAGAAAAAGCGGCCGCAAGAACTTAGAGCTTTTACCCAAAGTCCGAATCAGAAAAAGCGGTCGCAAGAACTTAGAGCTATTACCTAAAGTCCGAATCAGAGAAAGCGGCCGCAAGAACTTAGAGCTATTACCCAAAGTCCGAATCATAAAAAGCGGCAGCAAGAACTTAGAGCTTTTACCCAAAGTCCGAATCATAAAAAGTGGCCGCAAGAAGTTAGAACTATAACCCAAAGTCCGAATCATAGAAAGCGGCCGCAAGAAGTTAGAGCTATTACCCAAAGTCCGAATCAGAGAAAGCGGCCGCAAGAACTTAGAGCTTTTACCTCAAGTCCGAATCAGAAAAAGCGGCCGCAAGAACTTAGAGCTTTTACCCAAAGTCCGAATAAGAAAAGCGGCCGCAAGAAATTAGAGCTATTACCCAAAGTACAAATCAGAGAACGCGGCCGCAAGAACTTAGAGCTTTAACCCAAAATACGAATCAGAAAAAGCGGCCGCAAGAACTTAGAGCTATTACCCAAAGTCCGAATCATAAAAAGCGGCCGCAAGAACTTAGAGCTTTTACCCAAAGTCAGAATAAGAAAAAGCGGCCGCAAGAACTTAGAGCTATTACCCAAAGTCTGAATCAGAGAAAGTGGCCACACGAAGTTAGAGCTATTACCTAAAGTCCGAATCAGAAAAAGCGGCTGCAAGAACTTAGAGTTATTACCCAAAGTCCGAATCAGAAAAAGCGGCCGCAAGAACTTAGAGCTTTTACCCAAAGTCCGAATCAGAAAAAGCGGCCGCAAGAACTTAGAGCTATTACCCAAAGTCTGAATCATAAAAAGCGGCCGCAAGAACTTAGAGCTATTACCCAAAGTCCGAATCAGAAAATGCGGCTGCAAGAACTTAGAGCTTTTACCCAAAGTCCGAATCAGAAAAAGCGGCCGCAAAAACTTAGAGCTTTATCCAAAGTCCGAATTAGAAAAAGCGGCGGCAAGAACTTAGAGCTATTACCCAAAGTCCTAATCAGAAAAAGCGGCCGCAAGAACTTAGAGCTTTTACCCAAATTCCGAATCAGAAAAAGAGGCCGCAAGAACTTAGAGCTTTTACCCAAAGTCCGAATCAGAAAAAGCGGCCGCAAGAACTTAGAGCTATTACCCAAAGTGCGAATCAGAAAAAGCGGCCGCAAGAACTTAGAGCTTTTACCCAAAGTCCGAATCATAAAAAGCGGTCGCAAGAACTTAGAGCTATTACCTAAAGTCCGAATCAGAGAAAGCGGCCGCAAGAACTTAGAGCTATTACCCAAAGTCCGAATCATAAAAAGCGGCAGCAAGAACTTAGAGCTTTTACCCAAAGTCCGAATCATAAAAAGTGGCCGCAAGAAGTTAGAGCTATAACCCAAAGTCCGAATCAGAGAAAGCGACCGCAAGAAGTTAGAGCTATTACCCAAAGTCCGAATCAGAGAAAGCGGCCGCAAGAACTTAGAGCTTTTACCTCAAGTCCGAATCAGAAAAAGCGGCCGCAAGAACTTAGAGCTTTTACCCAAAGTCCGAATCAGAAAAGCGGCCGCAAGAAATTAGAGCTATTACCCAAAGTACGAATCAAAGAAAGCGGCCGCAAGAACTTAGAGCTTTTACCCAAAATACGAATCAGAAAAAGCGGCCGCAAGAACTTAGAGCCATTACCCAAAGTCCGAATCATAAAAAGCGGCCGCAAGAACTTAGAGCTTTTACCCAAAGTCCGAATCATAAAAAGCGACCGTAAGAAGTTAGAGCTATAACCCAAAGTCCGAATCAGAGAAAGCGGTCGCAAGAAGTTAGAGCTATTACCCAAAGTCCGAATCAGAGAAAGCGGCCGCAAGAAGTTTGAGCTATTACCCAAAGTCCGAATCAGAGAAAGCGGCCGCAAGAACTTAGAGCTTTTAGCCAAAGTCCGAGTCAGAATGGTCTGCTTAAATATATAATGCTCAATGATCTGCTTAAAAATATAACGCTCAATCATCTGCTTAAATATATAATGCTCAATGATCTGCTTAAAGATATAATGCCCAATGGTCTGCTTAAATATATATTGTTCAATGATCTGCTTAAAGATATAATGCTCAATGATCTGCTTAAAGATATAATGCTCAGAAAAAGCGGCCGCAAGAACTTAAGAGCTTTTACCCAAAGTCCGAATCAGAGAAAGCGGCCGCAAGAACTTAGAGCTATTACCCAAAGTCAGAATCATAAAAAGCGGCCGCAAGAACATAGAGCTATTACCCAAAGTCCGAATCATAAAAAGTGGCCGCAAGAACTTAGAGCTTTTACCCAAAGTCCGAATCAGAAAAAGCGGCCACAAGAACTTAGAGCTATTACCCAAAGTCCGAATCATAAAAAGCGGCCGCAAGAACTTAGAGCTTTTACCCAAAGTCCGAATCAGAAAAAGCGGCCGCAAGAACTTAGAGCTATTACCCAAAGGCAGAATCAGAGAAAGCGGCCGCAAGAAGTTAGAGCTATTACCCAAAGTCCGAATCAGAAAAAGCGGCCACAAGAACTTAGAGCTTTTACCCAAAGTCCGAATCAGAAAAAGCGGCCGCAAGAAGTTAGAGCTATTACCCAAAGTCCGAATCAGAAAAAGCGGCCGCAAGAACTTAGAGCTATTACCCAAAGGCAGAATCAGAGAAAGCGGCCGCAAGAAGTTAGAGCTATTACCCAAAGTCCGAATCAGAAAAAGCGGCCACAAGAACTTAGAGCTTTTAACCAAAGTCCGAATCAGAAAAAGCGACCGCAAGAACTTAGAGCTATTACCCAAAGTCCGAATCATAAAAAGCGGCCGCAAGAACTTAGAGCTTTTACCCAAAGTCAGAATCAGAAAAAGCGGCCGCAAGAACTTATAGCTATTTCCCAAAGTCTGAATCAGAGAAAGCGGCCACAAGAAGTTAGAGCTATTACCTAAAGTCCGAATCAGAAAAAGCGGCTGCAAGAACTTAGAGTTATTACCCACAGTCTGAATCAGAAAAAGCGGCCGCAAGAACATAGAGCTATTACCCAAAGTGCGAATCAGAAAAAGCGGCCGCAAGAACTTAGAGCTTTTACCCAAAGTCCGAATCAGAAAAAGCGGTCGCAAGAACTTAGAGCTATTACCTAAAGTCCGAATCAGAGAAAGCGGCCGCAAGAACTTAGAGCTATTACCCAAAGTCCGAATCATAAAAAGCGGCAGCAAGAACTTAGAGCTTTTACCCAAAGTCCGAATCATAAAAAGTGGCCGCAAGAAGTTAGAACTATAACCCAAAGTCCGAATCATAGAAAGCGGCCGCAAGAAGTTAGAGCTATTACCCAAAGTCCGAATCAGAGAAAGCGGCCGCAAGAACTTAGAGCTTTTACCTCAAGTCCGAATCAGAAAAAGCGGCCGCAAGAACTTAGAGCTTTTACCCAAAGTCCGAATAAGAAAAGCGGCCGCAAGAAATTAGAGCTATTACCCAAAGTACAAATCAGAGAACGCGGCCGCAAGAACTTAGAGCTTTTACCCAAAATACGAATCAGAAAAAGCGGCCGCAAGAACTTAGAGCTATTACCCAAAGTCCGAATCATAAAAAGCGGCCGCAAGAACTTAGAGCTTTTACCCAAAGTCAGAATAAGAAAAAGCGGCCGCAAGAACTTAGAGCTATTACCCAAAGTCTGAATCAGAGAAAGTGGCCACACGAAGTTAGAGCTATTACCTAAAGTCCGAATCAGACAAAGCGGCTGCAAGAACTTAGAGTTATTACCCAAAGTCCGAATCAGAAAAAGCGGCCGCAAGAACTTAGAGCTTTTACCCAAAGTCCGAATCAGAAAAAGCGGCCGCAAGAACTTAGAGCTATTACCCAAAGTCTGAATCATAAAAAGCGGCCGCAAGAACTTAGAGCTATTACCCAAAGTCCGAATCAGAAAATGCGGCTGCAAGAACTTAGAGCTTTTACCCAAAGTCCGAATCAGAAAAAGCGGCCGCAAAAACTTAGAGCTTTATCCAAAGTCCGAATTAGAAAAAGCGGCGGCAAGAACTTAGAGCTATTACCCAAAGTCCTAATCAGAAAAAGCGGCCGCAAGAACTTAGAGCTTTTATCCAAATTCCGAATCAGAAAAAGAGGCCGCAAGAACTTAGAGCTTTTACCCAAAGTCCGAATCAGAAAAAGCGGCCGCAAGAACTTAGAGCTATTACCCAAAGTGCGAATCAGAAAAAGCGGCCGCAAGAACTTAGAGCTTTTACCCAAAGTCCGAATCATAAAAAGCGGTCACAAGAACTTAGAGCTATTACCTAAAGTCCGAATCAGAGAAAGCGGCCGCAAGAACTTAGAGCTATTACCCAAAGTCCGAATCATAAAAAGCGGCAGCAAGAACTTAGATCTTTTACCCAAAGTCCGAATCATAAAAAGTGGCCGCAAGAAGTTAGAGCTATAACCCAAAGTCCGAATCAGAGAAAGCGACCGCAAGAAGTTAGAGCTATTACCCAAAGTCCGAATCAGAGAAAGCGGCCGCAAGAACTTAGAGCTTTTACCTCAAGTCCGAATCAGAAAAAGCGGCCGCAAGAACTTAGAGCTTTTACCCAAAGTCCAAATCAGAAAAGCGGCCGCAAGAAATTAGAGCTATTACCCAAAGTACGAATCAAAGAAAGCGGCCGCAAGAACTTAGAGCTTTTACCCAAAATACGAATCAGAAAAAGCGGCCGCAAGAACTTAGAGCCATTACCCAAAGTCCGAATCATAAAAAGCGGCCGCAAGAACTTAGAGCTTTTACCCAAAGTCCGAATCATAAAAAGCGACCGTAAGAAGTTAGAGCTATAACCCAAAGTCCGAATCAGAGAAAGCGGTCGCAAGAAGTTAGAGCTATTACCCAAAGTCCGAATCAGAGAAAGCGGCCGCAAGAAGTTTGAGCTATTACCCAAAGTCCGAATCAGAGAAAGCGGCCGCAAGAACTTAGAGCTTTTAGCCAAAGTCCGAGTCAGAATGGTGTGCTTAAATATATAATGCTCAATGATCTGCTTAAAAATATAACGCTCAATCATCTGCTTAAATATATAATACTCAATGATCTGCTTAAAGATATAATGCCCAATGGTCTGCTTAAATATATATTGTTCAATGATCTGCTTAAAGATATAATGCTCAATGATCTGCTTAAAGATATAATGCTCAGAAAAAGCGGCCGCAAGAACTTAAGAGCTTTTACCCAAAGTCCGAATCAGAGAAAGCGGCCGCAAGAACTTAGAGCTATTACCCAAAGTCAGAATCATAAAAAGCGGCCGCAAGAACTTAGAGCTTTTACCAAAAGTACGAATCAGAAAAAGCGGCCGCAAGAACTTAGAGCTATTACCCAAAGTCCGAATCAGAAAAAGCGGCCGCAAGAACTTAGAGCTTTTACCCAAAGTCTGAATAAAAAAAAGCAAGAACTTAGAGCTTTAACCCAAAGTCTGAATCAGAGAAAGCGGCCGCAAGAAGTTAGAGCTTTAACCCAAAGTCCGAATCAGAAAAAGCGGCCACAAGAACTTAGAGCTTTTACCCAAAGTCCGAATCATAAAAAGCGGCCGCAAGAACTTAGAGCTTTTAGCCAAAGTCCGAGTCAGAATGGTCTGCTTAAATATATAATGCTCAATGATCTGCTTAAAGATATAATGCCCAATGGTCTGCTTAAATATATATTGTTCAATGATCTGCTTAAAGATATAATGCTCAATGATCTGCTTAAAGATATAATGCTCAGAAAAAGCGGCCGCAAGAACTTAAGAGCTTTTACCCAAAGTCCGAATCAGAGAAAGCGGCCGCAAGAACTTAGAGCTATTACCCAAAGTCAGAATCATAAAAAGCGGCCGCAAGAACATAGAGCTATTACCCAAAGTCCGAATCATAAAAAGTGGCCGCAAGAACTTAGAGCTTTTACCCAAAGTCCGAATCAGAAAAAGCGGCCACAAGAACTTAGAGCTATTACCCAAAGTCCGAATCATAAAAAGCGGCCGCAAGAACTTAGAGCTTTTACCCAAAGTCCGAATCAGAAAAAGCGGCCGCAAGAACTTAGAGCTATTACCCAAAGGCAGAATCAGAGAAAGCGGCCGCAAGAAGTTAGAGCTATTACCCAAAGTCCGAATCAGAAAAAGCGGCCACAAGAACTTAGAGCTTTTACCCAAAGTCCGAATCAGAAAAAGCGGCCGCAAGAAGTTAGAGCTATTACCCAAAGTCCGAATCAGAAAAAGCGGCCGCAAGAACTTAGAGCTATTACCCAAAGGCAGAATCAGAGAAAGCGGCCGCAAGAAGTTAGAGCTATTACCCAAAGTCCGAATCAGAAAAAGCGGCCACAAGAACTTAGAGCTTTTAACCAAAGTCCGAATCAGAAAAAGCGACCGCAAGAACTTAGAGCTATTACCCAAAGTCCGAATCATAAAAAGCGGCCGCAAGAACTTAGAGCTTTTACCCAAAGTCCGAATCAGAAAAAGCGGCCGCAAGAACTTAGAGCTATTACCCAAAGTCTGAATCATAAAAAGCGGCCGCAAGAACTTAGAGCTATTACCCAAAGTCCGAATCAGAAAATGCGGCTGCAAGAACTTAGAGCTTTTACCCAAAGTCCGAATCAGAAAAAGCGGCCGCAAAAACTTAGAGCTTTATCCAAAGTCCGAATTAGAAAAAGCGGCGGCAAGAACTTAGAGCTATTACCCAAAGTCCTAATCAGAAAAAGCGGCCGCAAGAACTTAGAGCTTTTACCCAAATTCCGAATCAGAAAAAGAGGCCGCAAGAACTTAGAGCTTTTACCCAAAGTCCGAATCAGAAAAAGCGGCCGCAAGAACTTAGAGCTATTACCCAAAGTGCGAATCAGAAAAAGCGGCCGCAAGAACTTAGAGCTTTTACCCAAAGTCCGAATCATAAAAAGCGGTCGCAAGAACTTAGAGCTATTACCTAAAGTCCGAATCAGAGAAAGCGGCCGCAAGAACTTAGAGCTATTACCCAAAGTCCGAATCATAAAAAGCGGCAGCAAGAACTTAGAGCTTTTACCCAAAGTCCGAATCATAAAAAGTGGCCGCAAGAAGTTAGAGCTATAACCCAAAGTCCGAATCAGAGAAAGCGACCGCAAGAAGTTAGAGCTATTACCCAAAGTCCGAATCAGAGAAAGCGGCCGCAAGAACTTAGAGCTTTTACCTCAAGTCCGAATCAGAAAAAGCGGCCGCAAGAACTTAGAGCTTTTACCCAAAGTCCGAATCAGAAAAGCGGCCGCAAGAAATTAGAGCTATTACCCAAAGTACGAATCAAAGAAAGCGGCCGCAAGAACTTAGAGCTTTTACCCAAAATACGAATCAGAAAAAGCGGCCGCAAGAACTTAGAGCCATTACCCAAAGTCCGAATCATAAAAAGCGGCCGCAAGAACTTAGAGCTTTTACCCAAAGTCCGAATCATAAAAAGCGACCGTAAGAAGTTAGAGCTATAACCCAAAGTCCGAATCAGAGAAAGCGGTCGCAAGAAGTTAGAGCTATTACCCAAAGTCCGAATCAGAGAAAGCGGCCGCAAGAAGTTTGAGCTATTACCCAAAGTCCGAATCAGAGAAAGCGGCCGCAAGAACTTAGAGCTTTTAGCCAAAGTCCGAGTCAGAATGGTCTGCTTAAATATATAATGCTCAATGATCTGCTTAAAAATATAACGCTCAATCATCTGCTTAAATATATAATGCTCAATGATCTGCTTAAAGATATAATGCCCAATGGTCTGCTTAAATATATATTGTTCAATGATCTGCTTAAAGATATAATGCTCAATGATCTGCTTAAAGATATAATGCTCAGAAAAAGCGGCCGCAAGAACTTAAGAGCTTTTACCCAAAGTCCGAATCAGAGAAAGCGGCCGCAAGAACTTAGAGCTATTACCCAAAGTCAGAATCATAAAAAGCGGCCGCAAGAACATAGAGCTATTACCCAAAGTCCGAATCATAAAAAGTGGCCGCAAGAACTTAGAGCTTTTACCCAAAGTCCGAATCAGAAAAAGCGGCCACAAGAACTTAGAGCTATTACCCAAAGTCCGAATCATAAAAAGCGGCCGCAAGAACTTAGAGCTTTTACCCAAAGTCCGAATCAGAAAAAGCGGCCGCAAGAACTTAGAGCTATTACCCAAAGGCAGAATCAGAGAAAGCGGCCGCAAGAAGTTAGAGCTATTACCCAAAGTCCGAATCAGAAAAAGCGGCCACAAGAACTTAGAGCTTTTACCCAAAGTCCGAATCAGAAAAAGCGGCCGCAAGAAGTTAGAGCTATTACCCAAAGTCCGAATCAGAAAAAGCGGCCGCAAGAACTTAGAGCTATTACCCAAAGGCAGAATCAGAGAAAGCGGCCGCAAGAAGTTAGAGCTATTACCCAAAGTCCGAATCAGAAAAAGCGGCCACAAGAACTTAGAGCTTTTAACCAAAGTCCGAATCAGAAAAAGCGACCGCAAGAACTTAGAGCTATTACCCAAAGTCCGAATCATAAAAAGCGGCCGCAAGAACTTAGAGCTTTTACCCAAAGTCAGAATCAGAAAAAGCGGCCGCAAGAACTTATAGCTATTTCCCAAAGTCTGAATCAGAGAAAGCGGCCACAAGAAGTTAGAGCTATTACCTAAAGTCCGAATCAGAAAAAGCGGCTGCAAGAACTTAGAGTTATTACCCACAGTCTGAATCAGAAAAAGCGGCCGCAAGAACATAGAGCTATTACCCAAAGTGCGAATCAGAAAAAGCGGCCGCAAGAACTTAGAGCTTTTACCCAAAGTCCGAATCAGAAAAAGCGGTCGCAAGAACTTAGAGCTATTACCTAAAGTCCGAATCAGAGAAAGCGGCCGCAAGAACTTA
Source organism: Erysimum cheiranthoides (assembly GCA_011420285.2). Taxonomy (NCBI): domain Eukaryota; kingdom Viridiplantae; phylum Streptophyta; class Magnoliopsida; order Brassicales; family Brassicaceae; genus Erysimum; species Erysimum cheiranthoides. The sequence goes on from CM022182.2 coordinate 7,090,904, forward strand.
GAGCTATTACCCAAAGTCCGAATCATAAAAAGCGGCAGCAAGAACTTAGAGCTTTTACCCAAAGTCCGAATCATAAAAAGTGGCCGCAAGAAGTTAGAACTATAACCCAAAGTCCGAATCATAGAAAGCGGCCGCAAGAAGTTAGAGCTATTACCCAAAGTCCGAATCAGAGAAAGCGGCCGCAAGAACTTAGAGCTTTTACCTCAAGTCCGAATCAGAAAAAGCGGCCGCAAGAACTTAGAGCTTTTACCCAAAGTCCGAATAAGAAAAGCGGCCGCAAGAAATTAGAGCTATTACCCAAAGTACAAATCAGAGAACGCGGCCGCAAGAACTTAGAGCTTTTACCCAAAATACGAATCAGAAAAAGCGGCCGCAAGAACTTAGAGCTATTACCCAAAGTCCGAATCATAAAAAGCGGCCGCAAGAACTTAGAGCTTTTACCCAAAGTCAGAATAAGAAAAAGCGGCCGCAAGAACTTAGAGCTATTACCCAAAGTCTGAATCAGAGAAAGTGGCCACACGAAGTTAGAGCTATTACCTAAAGTCCGAATCAGACAAAGCGGCTGCAAGAACTTAGAGTTATTACCCAAAGTCCGAATCAGAAAAAGCGGCCGCAAGAACTTAGAGCTTTTACCCAAAGTCCGAATCAGAAAAAGCGGCCGCAAGAACTTAGAGCTATTACCCAAAGTCTGAATCATAAAAAGCGGCCGCAAGAACTTAGAGCTATTACCCAAAGTCCGAATCAGAAAATGCGGCTGCAAGAACTTAGAGCTTTTACCCAAAGTCCGAATCAGAAAAAGCGGCCGCAAAAACTTAGAGCTTTATCCAAAGTCCGAATTAGAAAAAGCGGCGGCAAGAACTTAGAGCTATTACCCAAAGTCCTAATCAGAAAAAGCGGCCGCAAGAACTTAGAGCTTTTACCCAAATTCCGAATCAGAAAAAGAGGCCGCAAGAACTTAGAGCTTTTACCCAAAGTCCGAATCAGAAAAAGCGGCCGCAAGAACTTAGAGCTATTACCCAAAGTCCGAATCATAAAAAGCGGTCGCAAGAACTTAGAGCTATTACCTAAAGTCCGAATCAGAGAAAGCGGCCGCAAGAACTTAGAGCTATTACCCAAAGTCCGAATCATAAAAAGCGGCAGCAAGAACTTAGATCTTTTACCCAAAGTCCGAATCATAAAAAGTGGCCGCAAGAAGTTAGAGCTATAACCCAAAGTCCGAATCAGAGAAAGCGACCGCAAGAAGTTAGAGCTATTACCCAAAGTCCGAATCAGAGAAAGCGGCCGCAAGAACTTAGAGCTTTTACCTCAAGTCCGAATCAGAAAAAGCGGCCGCAAGAACTTAGAGCTTTTACCCAAAGTCCAAATCAGAAAAGCGGCCGCAAGAAATTAGAGCTATTACCCAAAGTACGAATCAAAGAAAGCGGCCGCAAGAACTTAGAGCTTTTACCCAAAATACGAATCAGAAAAAGCGGCCGCAAGAACTTAGAGCCATTACCCAAAGTCCGAATCATAAAAAGCGGCCGCAAGAACTTAGAGCTTTTACCCAAAGTCCGAATCATAAAAAGCGACCGTAAGAAGTTAGAGCTATAACCCAAAGTCCGAATCAGAGAAAGCGGTCGCAAGAAGTTAGAGCTATTACCCAAAGTCCGAATCAGAGAAAGCGGCCGCAAGAAGTTTGAGCTATTACCCAAAGTCCGAATCAGAGAAAGCGGCCGCAAGAACTTAGAGCTTTTAGCCAAAGTCCGAGTCAGAATGGTGTGCTTAAATATATAATGCTCAATGATCTGCTTAAAAATATAACGCTCAATCATCTGCTTAAATATATAATGCTCAATGATCTGCTTAAAGATATAATGCCCAATGGTCTGCTTAAATATATATTGTTCAATGATCTGCTTAAAGATATAATGCTCAATGATCTGCTTAAAGATATAATGCTCAGAAAAAGCGGCCGCAAGAACTTAAGAGCTTTTACCCAAAGTCCGAATCAGAGAAAGCGGCCGCAAGAACTTAGAGCTATTACCCAAAGTCAGAATCATAAAAAGCGGCCGCAAGAACTTAGAGCTTTTACCAAAAGTACGAATCAGAAAAAGCGGCCGCAAGAACTTAGAGCTATTACCCAAAGTCCGAATCAGAAAAAGCGGCCGCAAGAACTTAGAGCTTTTACCCAAAGTCTGAATAAAAAAAAGCAAGAACTTAGAGCTTTAACCCAAAGTCTGAATCAGAGAAAGCGGCCGCAAGAAGTTAGAGCTTTAACCCAAAGTCCGAATCAGAAAAAGCGGCCACAAGAACTTAGAGCTTTTACCCAAAGTCCGAATCATAAAAAGCGGCCGCAAGAACTTAGAGCTTTTAGCCAAAGTCCGAGTCAGAATGGTCTGCTTAAATATATAATGCTCAATGATCTGCTTAAAGATATAATGCCCAATGGTCTGCTTAAATATATATTGTTCAATGATCTGCTTAAAGATATAATGCTCAATGATCTGCTTAAAGATATAATGCTCAGAAAAAGCGGCCGCAAGAACTTAAGAGCTTTTACCCAAAGTCCGAATCAGAGAAAGCGGCCGCAAGAACTTAGAGCTATTACCCAAAGTCAGAATCATAAAAAGCGGCCGCAAGAACATAGAGCTATTACCCAAAGTCCGAATCATAAAAAGTGGCCGCAAGAACTTAGAGCTTTTACCCAAAGTCCGAATCAGAAAAAGCGGCCACAAGAACTTAGAGCTATTACCCAAAGTCCGAATCATAAAAAGCGGCCGCAAGAACTTAGAGCTTTTACCCAAAGTCCGAATCAGAAAAAGCGGCCGCAAGAACTTAGAGCTATTACCCAAAGGCAGAATCAGAGAAAGCGGCCGCAAGAAGTTAGAGCTATTACCCAAAGTCCGAATCAGAAAAAGCGGCCACAAGAACTTAGAGCTTTTACCCAAAGTCCGAATCAGAAAAAGCGGCCGCAAGAAGTTAGAGCTATTACGCAAAGTCCGAATCAGAAAAAGCGGCCGCAAGAACTTAGAGCTATTACCCAAAGGCAGAATCAGAGAAAGCGGCCGCAAGAAGTTAGAGCTATTACCCAAAGTCCGAATCAGAAAAAGCGGCCACAAGAACTTAGAGCTTTTAACCAAAGTCCGAATCAGAAAAAGCGACCGCAAGAACTTAGAGCTATTACCCAAAGTCCGAATCATAAAAAGCGGCCGCAAGAACTTAGAGCTTTTACCCAAAGTCAGAATCAGAAAAAGCGGCCGCAAGAACTTATAGCTATTTCCCAAAGTCTGAATCAGAGAAAGCGGCCACAAGAAGTTAGAGCTATTACCTAAAGTCCGAATCAGAAAAAGCGGCTGCAAGAACTTAGAGTTATTACCCACAGTCTGAATCAGAAAAAGCGGCCGCAAGAACATAGAGCTATTACCCAAAGTGCGAATCAGAAAAAGCGGCCGCAAGAACTTAGAGCTTTTACCCAAAGTCCGAATCAGAAAAAGCGGTCGCAAGAACTTAGAGCTATTACCTAAAGTCCGAATCAGAGAAAGCGGCCGCAAGAACTTAGAGCTATTACCCAAAGTCCGAATCATAAAAAGCGGCAGCAAGAACTTAGAGCTTTTACCCAAAGTCCGAATCATAAAAAGTGGCCGCAAGAAGTTAGAACTATAACCCAAAGTCCGAATCATAGAAAGCGGCCGCAAGAAGTTAGAGCTATTACCCAAAGTCCGAATCAGAGAAAGCGGCCGCAAGAACTTAGAGCTTTTACCTCAAGTCCGAATCAGAAAAAGCGGCCGCAAGAACTTAGAGCTTTTACCCAAAGTCCGAATAAGAAAAGCGGCCGCAAGAAATTAGAGCTATTACCCAAAGTACAAATCAGAGAACGCGGCCGCAAGAACTTAGAGCTTTTACCCAAAATACGAATCAGAAAAAGCGGCCGCAAGAACTTAGAGCTATTACCCAAAGTCCGAATCATAAAAAGCGGCCGCAAGAACTTAGAGCTTTTACCCAAAGTCAGAATAAGAAAAAGCGGCCGCAAGAACTTAGAGCTATTACCCAAAGTCTGAATCAGAGAAAGTGGCCACACGAAGTTAGAGCTATTACCTAAAGTCCGAATCAGAAAAAGCGGCTGCAAGAACTTAGAGTTATTACCCAAAGTCCGAATCAGAAAAAGCGGCCGCAAGAACTTAGAGCTTTTACCCAAAGTCCGAATCAGAAAAAGCGGCCGCAAGAACTTAGAGCTATTACCCAAAGTCTGAATCATAAAAAGCGGCCGCAAGAACTTAGAGCTATTACCCAAAGTCCGAATCAGAAAATGCGGCTGCAAGAACTTAGAGCTTTTACCCAAAGTCCGAATCAGAAAAAGCGGCCGCAAAAACTTAGAGCTTTATCCAAAGTCCGAATTAGAAAAAGCGGCGGCAAGAACTTAGAGCTATTACCCAAAGTCCTAATCAGAAAAAGCGGCCGCAAGAACTTAGAGCTTTTACCCAAATTCCGAATCAGAAAAAGAGGCCGCAAGAACTTAGAGCTTTTACCCAAAGTCCGAATCAGAAAAAGCGGCCGCAAGAACTTAGAGCTATTACCCAAAGTGCGAATCAGAAAAAGCGGCCGCAAGAACTTAGAGCTTTTACCCAAAGTCCGAATCATAAAAGCGGTCGCAAGAACTTAGAGCTATTACCTAAAGTCCGAATCAGAGAAAGCGGCCGCAAGAACTTAGAGCTATTACCCAAAGTCCGAATCATAAAAAGCGGCAGCAAGAACTTAGAGCTTTTACCCAAAGTCCGAATCATAAAAAATGGCCGCAAGAAGTTAGAGCTATAACCCAAAGTCCGAATCAGAGAAAGCGACCGCAAGAAGTTAGAGCTATTACCCAAAGTCCGAATCAGAGAAAGCGGCCGCAAGAACTTAGAGCTTTTACCTCAAGTCCGAATCAGAAAAAGCGGCCGCAAGAACTTAGAGCTTTTACCCAAAGTCCGAATCAGAAAAGCGGCCGCAAGAAATTAGAGCTATTACCCAAAGTACGAATCAAAGAAAGCGGCCGCAAGAACTTAGAGCTTTTACCCAAAATACGAATCAGAAAAAGCGGCCGCAAGAACTTAGAGCTATTACCCAAATTCCGAATCAGAGAAAGCGGCCGCAAGAAGTTAGAGCTATTACCCAAAGTCCGAATCAGAAAAAGCGGCCGCAAGAACTTAGAGCTTTTTACCCAAAGTCCAAATCAGAAAAAGTTGCCGCAAGAACTTAAAGCTTTTACCCAAAGTCCGAATCAGAGAAAGCGGCCGCATGAAGATGGAGCTATTACCCAAAGTCCGAATCAGAGACAGCGGCCGCAAGAAGTTAAAGCTATTACCCAAAGTCCGAATCAGAAAAAGCGGCCGCAAGAACTTAGAGCTATTACCCAAAGTCCGAATCAGAGAAAGCGGCCGCAAGAACTTAGAGCTTTTATCCAAAGTTCGAATCAGAAAAAGCGGCCGCAAGAACTTAGAGCTTTTACCCAAAGTCTGAATCAGAGAAAGCGGCCGCAAGAACTTAGAGCTTTTACCCAAAGTCCGAATCTGAGAAAGCGGCCGCAAGAACTTAGAGCTTTTACCCAAAGTCCGAATCAGAAAAAGCGGCCGCAAGAACTTAGAGCCGTTACCCAAAGTCCGAATCATAAAAAGCGGCCGCAAGAACTTAGAGCTTTTACCCAAAGTCCGAATCATAAAAAGCGGCCGCAAGAAGTTAGAGCTATAACCCAAAGTCCGAATCAGAGAAAGTGGTCGCAAGAAGTTAGAGCTATTACCCAAAGTCCGAATCAGAGAAAGCGGCCGCAAGAAGTTTGAGCTATTACCCAAAGTCCGAATCAGAGAAAGCGGCCGCAAGAACTTAGAGCTTTTAGCCAAAGTCCGAGTCAGAATGGTCTGCTTAAATATATAATGCTCAATGATCTGCTTAACGATATAATGCCCAATGGTCTGCTTAAATATATATTGTCCAATGATCTGCTTAAAGATATAATGCTCAATGATCTGCTTAAAGATATAATGCTCAGAAAAAGCGGCCGCAAGAACTTAAGAGCTTTTACCCAAAGTCCGAATCAGAGAAAGCGGCCGCAAGAACTTAGAGCTATTACCCAAAGTCAGAATCATAAAAAGCGGCCGCAAGAACTTAGAGCTTTTACCAAAAGTACGAATCAGAAAAAGCGGCCGCAAGAACTTAGAGCTATTACCCAAAGTCCAAATCAGAAAAAGCGGCCGCAAGAACTTAGAGCTTTTACCCAAAGTCTGAATCAAAAAAAGCAAGAACTTAGAGCTTTAACCCAAAGTCTGAATCAGAGAAAGCGGCCGCAAGAAGTTAGAGCTTTAACCCAAAGTCCGAATCAGAAAAAGCGGCCGCAAGAACTTAGAGGCATTACCCAAAGTCCGAATCATAAAAAGCGGCCGCAAGAACTTAGATCTTTTACCCAAAGTCCGAACCATAAAAAGCGGCCGCAAGAAGTTAGAGCTATAACCCAAAGTCCGAATCAGAGAAAGCGGTCGCAAGAAGTTAGAGCTGTTACCCAAAGTCCGAATCAGAGAAAGCGGCCGCAAGAAGTTTGAGCTATTACCCAAAGTCCGAATCAGAGAAAGCGCCCGCAAGAACTTAGAGCTTTTAGCCAAAGTCCGAGTCAGAATGGTCTGCTTAAATATATAATGCTCAATGATCTGCTTAAAGATATAATGCCCAATGGTCTGCTTAAATATATATTATTCAATGATCTGCTTAAAGATATAATGCTCAATGATCTGCTTAAAGATATAATGCTCAGAAAAAGCAGCCGCAAGAACTTAAGAGCTTTTACCCAAAGTCCGAATCAGAGAAAGCGGCCGCAAGAACTTAGAGCTATTACCCAAAGTCCGAATCATAAAAAGCGGCCGCAAGAACTTAGAGCTTTTACCCAAAGTCCGAATCATAAAAAGCGGTCGCAAGAACTTAGAGCTATTACCTAAAGTCCGAATCAGAGAAAGCGGCCGCAAGAACTTAGAGCTATTACCCAAAGTCCGAATCATAAAAAGCGGCAGCAAGAACTTAGAGCTTTTACCCAAAGTCCGAATCATAAAAAGTGGCCGCAAGAAGTTAGACCTATAACCCAAAGTCTGAATCAGAGAAAGCGACCGCAAGAAGTTAGAGCTATTACCCAAAGTCCGAATCAGAGAAAGCGGCCGCAAGAACTTAGAGCTTTTACCTCAAGTCCGAATCAGAAAAAGCGGCCACAAGAACTTAGAGCTTTTACCCAAAGTCCGAATCAGAAAAGCGGCCGCAAGAAATTAGAGCTATTACCCAAAGTACGAATCAGAGAAAGCGGCCGCAAGAACTTAGAGCTTTTACCCAAAATACGAATCAGAAAAAGCGGCCACAAGAACTTAGAGCTATTACCCAAATTCCGAATCAGAGAAAGCGGCCGCAAGAAGTTAGAGCTATTACCCAAAGTCCGAATCAGAAAAAGCGGCAGCAAGAACTTAGAGCTTTTTACCCAAAGTCCAAATCAGAAAAAGTTGCCGCAAGAACTTAAAGCTTTTACCCAAAGTCCGAATCAGAGAAAGCGGCCGCATGAAGTTAGAGCTATTACCCAAAGTCCGAATCAGAGAAAGCGGCCGCAAGAAGTTAAAGCTATTACCCAAAGTCCGAATCAGAAAAAGCGGCCGCAAGAACTTAGAGCTATTACCCAAAGTCCGAATCAGAGAAAGCGGCCGCAAGAACTTAGAGCTTTTATCCAAAGTTCGAATCAGAAAAAGCGGCCGCAAGAACTTAGAGCTGTTACCCAAAGTCCGAATCAGAGAAAGCGGCCGCAAGAACTTAGAGCTTTTACCCAAAGTCCGAATCTGAGAAAGCGGCCGCAAGAACTTAGAGCTTTTACCCAAAGTCCGAATCAGAAAAAGCGGCCGCAAGAACTTAGAGCCATTACCCAAAGTCCGAATCATAAAAAGCGGCCGCAAGAACTTAGAGCTTTTACCCAAAGTCCGAATCATAAAAAGCGGCCGCAAGAAGTTAGAGCTATAACCCAAAGTCCGAATCAGAGAAAGTGGTCGCAAGAAGTTAGAGCTATTACCCAAAGTCCGAATCAGAGAAAGCGGCCGCAAGAAGTTTGAGCTATTACCCAAAGTCCGAATCAGAGAAAGCGGCCGCAAGAACTTAGAGCTTTTAGCCAAAGTCCGAGTCAGAATGGTCTGCTTAAATATATAATGCTCAATGATCTGCTTAACGATATAATGCCCAATGGTCTGCTTAAATATATATTGTCCAATGATCTGCTTAAAGATATAATGCTCAATGATCTGCTTAAAGATATAATGCTCAGAAAAAGCGGCCGCAAGAACTTAAGAGCTTTTACCCAAAGTCCGAATCAGAGAAAGCGGCCGCAAGAACTTAGAGCTATTACCCAAAGTCAGAATCATAAAAAGCGGCCGCAAGAACTTAGAGCTTTTACCAAAAGTACGAATCAGAAAAAGCGGCCGCAAGAACTTAGAGCTATTACCCAAAGTCCAAATCAGAAAAAGCGGCCGCAAGAACTTAGAGCTTTTACCCAAAGTCTGAATCAAAAAAAGCAAGAACTTAGAGCTTTAACCCAAAGTCTGAATCAGAGAAAGCGGCCGCAAGAAGTTAGAGCTTTAACCCAAAGTCCGAATCAGAAAAAGCGGCCGCAAGAACTTAGAGGCATTACCCAAAGTCCGAATCATAAAAAGCGGCCGCAAGAACTTAGATCTTTTACCCAAAGTCCGAATCATAAAAAGCGGCCGCAAGAAGTTAGAGCTATAACCCAAAGTCTGAATCAGAGAAAGCGGTCGCAAGAAGTTAGAGCTGTTACCCAAAGTCCGAATCAGAGAAAGCGGCCGCAAGAAGTTTGAGCTATTACCCAAAGTCCGAATCAGAGAAAGCGCCCGCAAGAACTTAGAGCTTTTAGCCAAAGTCCGAGTCAGAATGGTCTGCTTAAATATATAATGCTCAATGATCTGCTTAAAGATATAATGCCCAATGGTCTGCTTAAATATATATTGTTCAATGATCTGCTTAAAGATATAATGCTCAATGATCTGCTTAAAGATATAATGCTCAGAAAAAGCAGCCGCAAGAACTTAAGAGCTTTTACCCAAAGTCCGAATCAGAGAAAGCGGCCGCAAGAACTTAGAGCTATTACCCAAAGTCAGAATCATAGAAAGCGGCCGCAAGAACTTAGAGCTTTTACCAAAAGTACGAATCACAAAAAGCGGCTGCAAGAACTTAGAGCTATTACCCAAAGTTCGAATCAGAAAAAGCGGCCGCAAGAACTTAGAGCTTTTACCCAAAGTCTGAATCAAAAAAAGCGGCCGCAAGAACTTAGAGCTGTTACCCAAAGTCCGAATCAGAGAAAGCGGCCGCAAGAACTTAGAGCTTTTACCCAAAGTCCGAATCTGAGAAAGCGGCCGCAAGAACTTAGAGCTTTTACCCAAAGTCCGAATCATAAAAAGCGGCCGCAAGAAGTTAGAGCTATAACCCAAAGTCCGAATCAGAGAAAGTGGTCGCAAGAAGTTAGAGCTATTACCCAAAGTCCGAATCAGAGAAAGCGGCCGCAAGAAGTTTGAGCTATTACCCAAAGTCCGAATCAGAGAAAGCGGCCGCAAGAACTTAGAGCTTTTAGCCAAAGTCCGAGTCAGAATGGTCTGCTTAAATATATAATGCTCAATGATCTGCTTAACGATATAATGCCCAATGGTCTGCTTAAATATATATTGTCCAATGATCTGCTTAAAGATATAATGCTCAATGATCTGCTTAAAGATATAATGCTCAGAAAAAGCGGCCGCAAGAACTTAAGAGCTTTTACCCAAAGTCCGAATCAGAGAAAGCGGCCGCAAGAACTTAGAGCTATTACCCAAAGTCAGAATCATAAAAAGCGGCCGCAAGAACTTAGAGCTTTTACCAAAAGTACGAATCAGAAAAAGCGGCCGCAAGAACTTAGAGCTATTACCCAAAGTCCAAATCAGAAAAAGCGGCCGCAAGAACTTAGAGCTTTTACCCAAAGTCTGAATCAAAAAAAGCAAGAACTTAGAGCTTTAACCCAAAGTCTGAATCAGAGAAAGCGGCCGCAAGAAGTTAGAGCTTTAACCCAAAGTCCGAATCAGAAAAAGCGGCCGCAAGAACTTAGAGGCATTACCCAAAGTCCGAATCATAAAAAGCGGCCGCAAGAACTTAGATCTTTTACCCAAAGTCCGAATCATAAAAAGCGGCCGCAAGAAGTTAGAGCTATAACCCAAAGTCCGAATCAGAGAAAGCGGTCGCAAGAAGTTAGAGCTGTTACCCAAAGTCCGAATCAGAGAAAGCGGCCGCAAGAAGTTTGAGCTATTACCCAAAGTCCGAATCAGAGAAAGCGCCCGCAAGAACTTAGAGCTTTTAGCCAAAGTCCGAGTCAGAATGGTCTGCTTAAATATATAATGCTCAATGATCTGCTTAAAGATATAATGCCCAATGGTCTGCTTAAATATATATTGTTCAATGATCTGCTTAAAGATATAATGCTCAATGATCTGCTTAAAGATATAATGCTCAGAAAAAGCAGCCGCAAGAACTTAAGAGCTTTTACCCAAAGTCCGAATCAGAGAAAGCGGCCGCAAGAACTTAGAGCTATTACCCAAAGTCAGAATCATAAAAAGCGGCCGCAAGAACTTAGAGCTTTTACCAAAAGTACGAATCACAAAAAGCGGCTGCAAGAACTTAGAGCTATTACCCAAAGTTCGAATCAGAAAAAGCGGCCGCAAGAACTTAGAGCTTTTACCCAAAGTCTGAATCAAAAAAAGCGGCCGCAAGAACTTAGAGCTGTTACCCAAAGTCCGAATCAGAGAAAGCGGCCGCAAGAACTTAGAGCTTTTACCCAAAGTCCGAATCTGAGAAAGCGGCCGCAAGAACTTAGAGCTTTTACCCAAAGTCCGAATCAGAAAAAGCGGCCGCAAGAACTTAGAGCCATTACCCAAAGTCCGAATCATAAAAAGCGGCCGCAAGAACTTAGAGCTTTTACCCAAAGTCCGAATCATAAAAAGCGACCGCAAGAAGTTAGAGCTATAACCCAAAGTCCAAATCAGAGAAAGCGGTCGCAAGAAGTTAGAGCTATTACCCAAAGTCCGAATCAGAGAAAGCGGCCGCAAGAAGTTTGAGCTATTACCCAAAGTCTGAATCAGAGAAAGCGGCCGCAAGAACTTAGAGCTTTTAGCCAAAGTCCGAGTCAGAATGGTCTGCTTAAATATATAATGCTCAATGATCTGCTTAACGATATAATGCCCAATGGTCTACTTAAATATATATTGTCCAATGATCTGCTTAAAGATATAATGCTCAATGATCTACTTAAAGATATAATGCTCAGAAAAAGCGGCCGCAAGAACTTAAGAGCTTTTACCCAAAGTCCGAATCAGAGAAAGCGGCCGCAAGAACTTAGAGCTATTACCCAAAGTCAGAATCATAAAAAGCGGCCGCAAGAACTTAGAGCTTTTACCAAAAGTACGAATCAGAAAAAGCGGCCGCAAGAACTTAGAGCTATTACCCAAAGTCCAAATCAGAAAAAGCGGCCGCAAAAACTTAGAGCTTTTACCCAAAGTCTGAATCAAAAAAAGCAAGAACTTAGAGCTTTAACCCAAAGTCTGAATCAGAGAAAGCGGCCGCAAGAAGTTAGAGCTTTAACCCAAAGTCCGAATCAGAAAAAGCGGCCGCAAGAACTTAGAGCCATTACCCAAAGTCCGAATCATAAAAAGCGGCCGCAAGAACTTAGAGCTTTTACCCAAAGTCCGAATCATAAAAAGCGGCCGCAAGAAGTTAGAGCTATAACCCAAAGTCCGAATCAGAGAAAGCGGTCGCAAGAAGTTATAGCTATTACCCAAAGTCCGAATCAGAGAAAGCGGTCGCAAGAAGTTTGAGCTATTACCCAAAGTCCGAATCAGAGAAAGCGGCCGCAAGAACTTAGAGCTTTTAGCCAAAGTCCGAGTCAGAATGGTGTGCTTAAATATATGATGCTCAATGATCTGCTTAAAGATATAATGCCCAATGGTCTGCTTAAATATATATTGTTCAATGATCTGCTTAAAGATATAATGCTCAATGATCTGCTTAAAGATATAATGCTCAGAAAAAGCGGCCGCAAGAACTTAAGACCTTTTACCCAAAGTCCGAATCAGAGAAAGCGGCCGCAAGAACTTAGAGCTATTACCCAAAGTCAGAATCATAAAAAGCGGCCGCAAGAACATAGAGCTTTTACCAAAAGTACGAATCAGAAAAAGCGGCCGCAAGAACTTAGAGCTATTACCCAAAGTCCGAATCAGAAAAAGCGGCCGCAAGAACTTAGAGCTTTTACCCAAAGTCTGAATCAAAAAAAGCAAGAACTTAGAGCTTTAACCCAAAGTCTGAATCAGAGAAAGCGGCCGCAAGAAGTTAGAGCTTTAACCCAAAGTCCGAATCAGAAAAAGCGGCCACAAGAACTTAGAGCTTTTACCCAAAGTTTGAATCATAAAAAGCGGCCGCAAGAACTTAGAGCTTTTAGCCAAAGTCCGAGTCAGAATGGTCTGCTTAAATATATAATGCTCAATGATCTGCTTAAAGATATAATGCCCAATGGTCTGCTTAAATATATATTGTTCAATGATCTGCTTAAAGATATAATGCTCAATGATCTGCTTAAAGATATAATGCTCAGAAAAAGCGGCCGCAAGAACTTAAGAGCTTTTACCCAAAGTCCGAATCAGAGAAAGCGGCCACAAGAACTTAGAGCTATTACCCAAAGTCGGAATCATAAAAAGCGGCCGCAAGAACTTAGAGCTTTTACCAAAAGTACGAATCAGAAAAAGCGGCCGCAAGAACTTAGAGCTATTACCCAAAGTCCAAATCAGAAAAAGCGGCCGCAAGAACTTAGAGCTTTTACCCAAAGTCTGAATCAAAAAAAGCAAGAACTTAGAGCTTTAACCCAAAGTCTGAATCAGAGAAAGCGGCCGCAAGAAGTTAGAGCTTTAACCCAAAGTCCGAATCGGAAAAAGCGGCCGCAAGAACTTAGAGCCATTACCCAAAGTCCGAATCATAAAAAGCGGCCGCAAGAACTTAGAGCTTTTACCCAAAGTCCGAATCATAAAAAGCGGCCGCAAGAAGTTAGAGCTATAACCCAAAGTCCGAATCAGAGAAAGCGGTCGCAAGAAGTTAGAGCTATTACCCAAAGTCCGAATCAGAGAAAGCGGCCGCAAGAACTTTGAGCTATTACCCAAAGTGCGAATCAGAGAAAGCGGCCGCAAGAACTTAGAGCTTTTAGCCAAAGTCCGAGTCAGAATGGTCTGCTTAAATATATAATGCTCAATGATCTGCTTAAAGATATAATGCCCAATGGTCTGCTTAAATATATATTGTTCAATGATCTGCTTAAAGATATAATGCTCAATGATCTGCTTAAAGATATAATGCTCAGAAAAAGCGGCCGCAAGAACTTAAGAGCTTTTACCCAAAGTCCGAATCAGAGAAAGCGGCCGCAAGAACTTAGAGCTATTACCCAAAGTCAGAATCATAAAAAGCGCCGCAAGAACTTAGAGCTTTTACCAAAAGTACGAATCAGAAAAAGCGGCCGCAAGAACTTAGATCTATTACCCAAAGTCCGAATCAGAAAAAGCGGCCGCAAGAACTTAGAGCTTTTACCCAAAGTCTGAATCAAAAAAATCAAGAACTTAGAGCTTTAACCCAAAGTCTGAATCAGAGAAAGCGGCCGCAAGAAGTTAGAGCTTTAACCCAAAGTCCGAATCAGAAAAAGCGGCCGCAAGAACTTAGAGCCATTACCCAAAGTCCGAATCATAAAAAGCGGCCGCAAGAACTTAGAGCTTTTACCCAAAGTCCGAATCATAAAAAGCGGCCGCAAGAAGTTAGAGCTATAACCCAAAGTCCGAATCAGAGAAAGCGGTCGCAAGAAGTTATAGCTATTACCCAAAGTCCGAATCAGAGAAAGCGGTCGCAAGAAGTTTGAGCTATTACCCAAAGTCCGAATCAGAGAAAGCGGCCGCAAGAACTTAGAGCTTTTAGCCAAAGTCCGAGTCAGAATGGTGTGCTTAAATATATGATGCTCAATGATCTGCTTAAAGATATAATGCCCAATGGTCTGCTTAAATATATATTGTTCAATGATCTGCTTAAAGATATAATGCTCAATGATCTGCTTAAAGATATAATGCTCAGAAAAAGCGGCCGCAAGAACTTAAGAGCTTTTACCCAAAGTCCGAATCAGAGAAAGCGGCCGCAAGAACTTAGAGCTATTACCCAAAGTCAGAATCATAAAAAGCGGCCGCAAGAACATAGAGCTTTTACCAAAAGTACGAATCAGAAAAAGCGGCCGCAAGAACTTAGAGCTATTACCCAAAGTCCGAATCAGAAAAAGCGGCCGCAAGAACTTAGAGCTTTTACCCAAAGTCTGAATCAAAAAAAGCAAGAACTTAGAGCTTTAACCCAAAGTCTGAATCAGAGAAAGCGGCCGCAAGAAGTTAGAGCTTTAACCCAAAGTCCGAATCAGAAAAAGCGGCCACAAGAACTTAGAGCTTTTACCCAAAGTTTGAATCATAAAAAGCGGCCGCAAGAACTTAGAGCTTTTAGCCAAAGTCCGAGTCAGAATGGTCTGCTTAAATATATAATGCTCAATGATCTGCTTAAAGATATAATGCCCAATGGTCTGCTTAAATATATATTGTTCAATGATCTCCTTAAAGATATAATGCTCAATGATCTGCTTAAAGATATAATGCTCAGAAAAAGCGGCCGCAAGAACTTAAGAGCTTTTACCCAAAGTCCGAATCAGAGAAAGCGGCCACAAGAACTTAGAGCTATTACCCAAAGTCGGAATCATAAAAAGCGGCCGCAAGAACTTAGAGCTTTTACCAAAAGTACGAATCAGAAAAAGCGGCCGCAAGAACTTAGAGCTATTACCCAAAGTCCAAATCAGAAAAAGCGGCCGCAAGAACTTAGAGCTTTTACCCAAAGTCTGAATCAAAAAAAGCAAGAACTTAGAGCTTTAACCCAAAGTCTGAATCAGAGAAAGCGGCCGCAAGAAGTTAGAGCTTTAACCCAAAGTCCGAATAGGAAAAAGCGGCCGCAAGAACTTAGAGCCATTACCCAAAGTCCGAATCATAAAAAGCGGCCGCAAGAACTTAGAGCTTTTACCCAAAGTCCGAATCATAAAAAGCGGCCGCAAGAAGTTAGAGCTATAACCCAAAGTCCGAATCAGAGAAAGCGGTCGCAAGAAGTTAGAGCTATTACCCAAAGTCCGAATCAGAGAAAGCGGCCGCAAGAACTTTGAGCTATTACCCAAAGTGCGAATCAGAGAAAGCGGCCGCAAGAACTTAGAGCTTTTAGCCAAAGTCCGAGTCAGAATGGTCTGCTTAAATATATAATGCTCAATGACCTGCTTAAAGATATAATGCCCAATGGTCTGCTTAAATATATATTGTTCAATGATCTGCTTAAAGATATAATGCTCAATGATCTGCTTAAAGATATAATGCTCAGAAAAAGCGGCCGCAAGAACTTAAGAGCTTTTACCCAAAGTCCGAATCAGAGAAAGCGGCCGCAAGAACTTAGAGCTATTACCCAAAGTCAGAATCATAAAAAGCGCCGCAAGAACTTAGAGCTTTTACCAAAAGTACGAATCAGAAAAAGCGGCCGCAAGAACTTAGATCTATTACCCAAAGTCCGAATCAGAAAAAGCGGCCGCAAGAACTTAGAGCTTTTACCCAAAGTCTGAATCAAAAAAATCAAGAACTTAGAGCTTTAACCCAAAGTCTGAATCAGAGAAAGCGGCCGCAAGAAGTTAGAGCTTTAACCCAAAGTCCGAATCAGAAAAAGCGGCCACAAGAACTTAGAGCTTTTACCCAAAGTTTGAATCATAAAAAGCGGCCGCAAGAACTTAGAGCTTTTAGCCAAAGTCCGAGTCAGAATGGTCTGCTTAAATATATAATGCTCAATGATCTGCTTAAAGATATAATGCCCAATGGTCTGCTTAAATATATATTGTTCAATGATCTGCTTAAAGATATAATGCTCAATGATCTGCTTAAAGATATAATGCTCAGAAAAAGCGGCCGCAAGAACTTAAGAGCTTTTACCCAAAGTCCGAATCAGAGAAAGCGGCCGCAAGAACTTAGAGCTATTACCCAAAGTCAGAATCATAAAACGCGGCCGCAAGAACATAGAGCTATTACACAAAGTCCGAATCATAAAAAGCGGCCGCAAGAACTTAGAGCTTTTACCCAAAGTCCGAATCAGAAAAAGCGGCCACAAGAACTTAGAGCTATTACCCAAAGTCCGAATCATAAAAAGCGGCCGCAAGAACTTAGAGCTTTTACCCAAAGTCCGAATCAGAAAAAGCGGCCGCAAGAACTTAGAGCTATTACCCAAAGGCAGAATCAGAGAAAGCGGCCGCAAGAAGTTAGAGCTATTACCCAAAGTCCGAATCAGAAAAAGCGGCCACAAGAACTTAGAGCTTTTACGCAAAGTCCGAATCAGAAAAAACGGCCGCAAGAACTTAGAGCTATTACCCAAAGTCCGAATCATAAAAAGCGGCCGCAAGAACTTAGAGCTTTTACCCAAAGTCAGAATCAGAAAAAGCGGCCGCAAGAACTTATAGCTATTTCCCAAAGTCTGAATCAGAGAAAGTGGCCACAAGAAGTTAGAGCTATTACCTAAAGTCCGAATCAGAAAAAGCGGCTGCAAGAACTTAGAGTTATTACCCAAAGTCCGAATCAGAAAAAGCGGCCGCAAGAACTTAGAGCTTTTACCCAAAGTCCGAATCAGAAAAAGCGGCCGCAAGAACTTAGAGCTATTACTCAAAGTCCGAATCATAAAAAGCGGCCGCAAGAACTTAGAGCTATTACCCAAAGTCCGAATCAGAAAATGCGGCTGCAAGAACTTAGAGCTTTTACCCAAAGTCCGAATCAGAAAAAGCGGCCGCAAAAACTTAGAGCTTTTACCCAAAGTCCGAATCAGAAAAAGCGGCCGCAAGAACTTAGAGCTATTACCCAAAGTCCTAATCAGAAAAAGCGGCCGCAAGAACTTAGAGCTTTTACCCAAATTCCGAATCAGAAAAAGAGGCTGCAAGAACTTAGAGCTTTTACCCAAAGTCCGAATCAGAAAAAGCGGCCGCAAGAACTTAGAGCTATTACCCAAAGTGCGAATCAGAAAAAGCGGCCGCGAGAATTAGAGCTTTTACCCAAAGTCCGAATCATAAAAAGCGGTCGCAAGAACTTAGAGCTATTACCTAAAGTCCGAATCAGAGAAAGCGGCCGCAAGAACTTAGAGCTATTACCCAAAGTCCGAATCATAAAAAGCGGCAGCAAGAACTTAGAGCTTTTACCCAAAGTCCGAATCATAAAAAGTGGCCGCAAGAAGTTAGAGCTATAACCCAAAGTCCGAATCAGAGAAAGCGGCCGCAAGAAGTTAGAGCTATTACCCAAAGTCTGAATCAGAGAAAGCGGCCGCAAGAACTTAGAGCTTTTACCTCAAGTTCGAATCAGAAAAAGCGGCCGCAAGAACTTAGAGCTTTTACCCAAAGTCCGAATCAGAAAAGCGGCCGCAAGAAATTAGAGCTATTACCCAAAGTACGAATCAGAGAACGCGGCCGCAAGAACTTAGAGCTTTTACCCAAAATACGAATCAGAAAAAGCGGCCGCAAGAACTTAGAGCTATTACCCAAATTCCGAATCAGAGAAAGCGGCCGCAAGAAGTTAGAGCTATTACCCAAAGTCCGAATCAGAAAAAGCGGCCGCAAGAACTTAGAGCTATTACCCAAAGTCCGAATCAGAGAAAGCGGCCGCAAGAACTTAGAGCTTTTACCCAAAGTCCGAATCTGAGAAAGCGGCCGCAAGAACTTAGAGCTTTTACCCAAAGTCCGAATCAGAAAAAGCGGCCGCAAGAACTTAGAGCCATTACCCAAAGTCCGAATCATAAAAAGCGGCCACAAGAACTTAGAGCTTTTACCCAAAGTCCGAATCATAAAAAGCGGCCGCAAGAAGTTAGAGCTATAACCCAAAGTCCGAATCAGAGAAAGCGGTCGCAAGAAGTTAGAGCTATTACCCAAAGTCCGAATCAGAGAAAGCGGCCGCAAGAAGTTTGAGCTATTACCCAAAGTCCGAATCAGAGAAAGCGGCCGCAAGAACTTAGAGCTTTTAGCCAAAGTCCGAGTCAGAATGGTCTGCTTAAATATATAATGCTCAATGATATGCTTAAAGATATAATGCCCAATAGTCTGCTTAAATATATATTGTTCAATGATCTGCTTAAAGATATAATGCTCAATGATCTGCTTAAAGATATAATGCTCAATGATCTGCTTAAAGATATATTGGTCAATGATCTACTTAAAGATATAACGCTTAGTGATCTGCTTAAAGATATGTTCAATGATCTGCTTAAATATACATTGCTCAATGATCTGCTTAAAGAGAAACTCAGTTATCTGCTAAAGTTAACACAAAAAGGTCTGAAACGCAAAAAGGGAACCAAGAACTTAGAGCTAATACAAAAAGGTCCGAAACGCAAAAAGGGAACCAAGAACTTAGAGCTAATACAAAATGGTTCGAAACTCAAAAAGGGAACCAAGAACTTAGAGCTAATACAAAAAAGTCCGAAACGCAAAAAGGGAACAAAGAACTTAGCTAATACAAAAGGGTATAGCGCTCAATGATTTTGCTTAAAGATATAACGCTCAATGATCTGCTTAAATATATAATGCTCAATGATCTGCTTAAATATATAATGCTCAATGATCTGCTTAAATATTTATAGCTCAATGATCTGCTTAAAGATATAGCGCTCAGTGATCTGCTTAAAGATATAGCGCTCAATGATCTGCTTAAAGATATAACGCTCAATGATCTGCTTAAAGATATAACGCTCAATGATCTGCTTAAATATATATTGCTCAATGACCGGCTTAAAGATATAATGCTCAATGATCTGCTTAAATATATATTGCTCAATGATCTGCTTAAAGATACGCTCAATGATCTGCTTAAAGAGAAAATCAGTTATCTGCTAAAGTTAACACAAAAACTTAGAGCTATTACCCAAAGTCCGAATCCGAAAAAGCGGCCGCAAAAACTTAGAGCTTTTACCCACAGTCCGAATCAGAAAAAAGCGGCCGCAAGAACTTAAGAGCTTTTACCCAAAGTCCAAATCAGAGAAAGCGGCCGCAAGAACTTAGAGCTATTACCCAAAGTCAGAATCATAAAAAGCGGCTGCAAGAACTTAGAGCTTTTACCAAAAGTACGAATCAGAAAAAGCGGCCGCAACAACTTAGAGCTATTACCCAAAGTCCGAATCAGAAAAAGCGGCCGCAAGAACTTAGAGCTTTTACCCAAAGTCTGAATCAAAAAAAGCGGCCGCAAGAACTTAGAGCTTTTACCCAAAGTCTGAATCAGAAAAAGCGGCCGCAAGAACATAGAGCTATTACCCAAAGTCCGAATCAGAAAAAGCGGCCGCAAGAACTTAGAGCTTTTACCCAAAGTCCGAATCAGAAAAAGCGGCCGCAAGAACTTAGAGCTATTACCCAAAGTCCGAATCATAAAAAGCGGCCGCAAGAAATTAGAGCTTTTACCCAAAGTCCGAATCAGAAAAAGCGGCCGCAAGAACTTAGAGCTATTACCCAAAGGCAGAATCAGAGAAAGCGGCCGCAAGAAGTTGATATGTCTATATTTTACATGTTTTAAGCATTGATTTCTCACCACTTTAGCATTGATTCATCCCCTATTCATACCACTTTTAGTCATTTGTGGTCATTTTGCATGATTAGTAGGTTATTGCATGAGCATTGCATACATTCTTGCATTTGGAGTTGTTTAGGTACAAAAAGGAGCTGATTGGTGAAAAGAGAACCCTGCATCGAGCACCACCATCGAGCAGTTGATCGATCCCAAGCAAAAAGGTCCAAGCTTTGAAGAACACAAGGCATCGACCAAACTGATCGAGCAGACTGATCGATGCCAAGGAAGAAATGTGCAAGCTTTGGAGATCACAAGGCATCGACCACCCTGATCGACCAAAGTGATCGATGCCCAACCTAGCCGCCTTTGACTTTTGATTTTTAGAATTAGGGTTTTGACTTTGCCTAAAGTAGTATAAATACAGCTGTTGTGCTGAGACAATTATCTAGATTTTTTTTTATCTTATCCTTACTTTTCTCTTATCCCTAATCTCTCTCTCTTTTCTCTCTAGAACTCTATAATCCAGACACTTTGTAATCCAGATCTCTCTGAATCCATTTTGATTTTGCATTTTCTACATTCACAGTTCTCTTAATCTCATCTTTAGCTTTATGATTATGCAATTTATTTTATTTTCTGGGTTTATGCATTTTATGATGATTTGTGAGTAGTCTGCTTAGGGTTCTTGAGGATGGGTTAGGAAAGTGATGAATCTTTGATCTTCTAGGGTGTTTAAGCTTAGATCTGTTTAGATCCCTTCTGGGTGAGTGTTTTTAATGCTAATTTCTTTCTGAGAAGTTGAAATTAGACCCTAGGTATTTCCTGCCCGAGAGGTGTTTGTTGAAATGCTTGAACCAACTCTTTCCAGAGATTTACATGTCTAACCCAAGAGATTGGTTGCTTAGAGTGTTTATTGGCTTTGATTGGTTGATTATTAATGCATGCTATGTTATGCTTCTCTAGAGAGATCTAGGTTTGGAGGTAGCATAGTTTAGAGGGGTCTCTGTCACGAGAGTGGATTGACCTATATTCGAATCTTTCGTCAAGGGATTAGCTCTGTATGAGTTTTTGTTAGACACCTTAGTTGATCTAGGAGGATTCACTGACCAATTATTCTCATTCTCAAGAGCTCTATTTCCTCATCTGATTGCTATTTGCTTGTTTGATCGATTGCTTCTGCTTCTGCTAGTTCTTGTTAGTTTTTCTGTTTCTGCTTTTATCTTTTGATTTATTTAGGTTGCTAGATCCCAAATTGTTTCTGCTTGGCTTGAATTAAGTGAAATGATTGCATCCTGATTGGTCAATAGCTCACTCTTATGGATTGATACCTTTGTGCTGCAATGACTGCATAAGGGAATTGAAACAAACCCTTGTTGCCTCTCTGCTTGCCATTTACAACTTATAAAAAAGCTTGTTTCAATTTGGCGCCGTTGCCATTTGGGTGATTTTTGTTGCATTTAGGATTTCAGATCACTTAAGATCAAGTTCTTCTTTACTTTACTTCGTTTGCTGACTTGTTTGATTGCTGTTTCTGTCGATTTCAGGTACTCGCAGCACAGGATCGACCACATACATCGATCCAGTGCATCGATCCAGCCACAACTTGGATGCAAATGATGAATTTTCTTTTATTTGTCGTTACTAATTTGTCTTCCTTAATTCTCTTATGCTTTCAAAGGTATTCAAACCCGAAGAAGAGAAATGGGGAGACAAAATCTTTTCAGGTGTTGGACATGGAACATCAAAGCAACATTCTTCAAGCTCCACAACCTCAAGCAACACGCCCTCAAGAGCCTACATCAATACCAACCTCTGCTCCAAAGGAAAGGCCAAGAATTGGCAGCTACAACACTCCTTGTTGTCATGGATCAAAATATGGTATACACCCTCCTCCAATTGAAGGCAAAGCATATGAGATCAAGATAAGCTTGGTTAAGCAGATTCAAGAATCAAAGTTCTTGGGGACAGAGATGGAGAACCCCTATGAACACTTGGTCTCCTTTGAGCGGCTGTGCGACACATTTAGGATTGAAGGTGTGCCTGAGGATAGTATCAAGCTCATGTTGTTTCCATTTTCTCTTGGAGATAAAGCCAGGCAATGGGAGAAAACTATACCATCTCATTTGGTAAATTCCTGGGATGAATGCAAACTGGTCTTCCTTACCAAGTTCTTCTCTCACTCTAGGACTGCTAGACTCCGCCAGGAGATATCGGGTTTTGCTCAGAACGCCGGTGAAACATTCTGTGACGCTTGGGAACGGTTCAAGAGCTACACCAGCAAGTGCCCTCACCATGGTTTCACCAATGCATCTCTTCTCAGCACCCTTTATAGAGGTGTCCTGCCCAAGTTTCGAATGATGCTAGATACAGCCAGTAATGGTAATTTTCTCAATAAGGATGTTGAAGATGGCTGGGAGCTTGTCGAGAATTTGGCACAATCTGATGGTAACTACAGTGCAGATTATGACATGACTGTACGAAGCACCAGCGATTCTAATGATAAAACAAGGAAAGAGATGAAAGCTCTTAATGAGACGTTGGATAAGTTGTTGTTGGTGCAGCAAAAGCAAATCAACTTTGTTTGTGACGCTGAGCAGGTCCAAGTCCAAGATGGGGAGATTGATAAATCCGAGGAGATTTGCTATATGCAGCAGCAGAGCACCATGACCAGCCCTCCAAGCTTTCCACCTTAGGCACCACTTCATGACATGACACGCATGTTTCAGCAACTTCTACAAGGTCAAGCAGCTGGTACTCTTGATAATGCAAAGAATTTTGCCGCGCTGCAGCATAACTTACATGATCTGACTACTAAAGTTGAGACTTTAGCTTCCCAGGTGAATCACATGGAGAGTAACCACACCTCTACCTCTACTGTCAAGACTACAGGACAGCTTCCAGGAAAAGCTATCCAACACCCCAATGAGTTTTGCAATGATATCCTCTCGACTCAATTGCCTGTGGATGATAGTATGGCTGATGAAGATGAACGCAAAATTGAGGATTTCTGCAGCCTTCTACATGGTACTGGTGTTGAGAACTTTGTTGGTAAGAGTAATGTGGGAGTGCAGCAGCCTAAGGTCTCTGAGGACAGTGACATTCAGGATGGGGAGGATTTCACTGAAATTCAAGAAAAAACTGAACAGACCACACCTGAGCACTGCATCGATCACCTGGATCGATCAACTGATAGTGCCAGTGCTCTCTCTGCTACAGAACCTGAAATCTCTATGGAAAAGAGATCATCTTTTGATCCACCTCCATACGAGCCTCGACTTCCCTTCCCAGGCCGAAAGAAGAAAGAGCTGATAGCAAAGCACCAAGCTCTCTTTGATGAACAGATGAAAAAAATTGAGGCCAAGATGCCTTTAATTGATGCTATTGCCCTCATACCAGAGTCTCACAAGTTCTTAAAAGACTTGGTAATGGCAAGGATTAAGGAAACTCCGGGGATGGAGGTGTTGAGTAATGAGTGCAGCGCTGACATACAAAGTAAAGTGGAGACTGAGTTCACAGTGGATAGGCAGAAAGTGAAACCCTGCATGACTGATCAGACCATTTCAGAGGGGACCTCAGTTCCTCTCCGTGCACCACCCTGGGCCTAATGAGTGTGAAAAGTCAAGCTTTGAGACTTAAAACAAGCTCACTTGGGAGGAAGTCCCATGTCTATCCTTTAAGTTTTATCTTTTAGTTTTAGGTCTTTTTGATTTGTTTACTTATGTGTTTCAGGTGGTTTGGTGGAAGGAAAGTGAGTGAGATCACAAGACAGCTGGAAAACCGTGCAGAGAAGCTGCATCGATGTAGCCGTATCGACCTGTTTGGTCGATCCGGATCAAATCAAGCGCAGCATCGATCACCTGCATCGACCAAACAGGTCGATGCCAGTACTCTCACCTACCTATGACTCTTTCTTCTCACAGACTTGAGGTACCACCCCGACTCCATCATTGTTTATACCATTGCATTTTTAGCTGTTTATTGTTTGTATCTTGAATCCTCTTTCAAATTTCTTTTACACAAGAGACTGTGTAATTTAAGTTTGGGGGAGGGTTTGAGATGTATTTGATATTGTTTTCTGTTTTCTTATTTTCAAATTTTGCATACTTGAGTCTGCATGCATTTCATCTAAGGCATAGAAAACCCATAAAAATTTGAAAAATTTTAAAAAGTTTCTAAAAAAGAGAGTGCTCATTTAGTTTGCATTTACATATAGGATTGAGTCTAGAATGTTTCATATAGGACTGTTGCATCCAGCATAGGGGACTATGATGAATTTAACCTTGTTAGCTTGCTTAATTTGCTAGGCTAGAATCAAAGCCCTCGCTGTTAGATCTGTGATGCATTGTGATTTAGTTTGAAACATAAGGCTGAAACAAACTTGGAATTCTTGAATTGCATTCTGGTCCTAATTGAAGCATGTTGTGACTTGATTTCATTTCCTATTTATAAGAACCTAATCTTGACTTGCAATTATCTGGTTGTGCATTGCATGTAAACTCATGGATACCATATACATATTTGGATCATCTTATCCTTTTTACCACTCTTGTTGATCCAAGTAGCTGATTCCCATCATTGGAACAGTTTCTCCACACCCTTAACCTATCCTTCTTTCAAGCCAATTGTGATTTTTCTGAGTGTTAGGCCTTTTATGGATTGAGCTTGGTAGAAAGTGTTAGGTCTGAGCCGACAGGAATGGAACCTTGTGTAGTTCTAGTTCGCATTTTTCGGACTAGATAGGACTAGGTGGGATCTTATTGCTGGGGTTTGGTATTGGATTTGTGCTTATTATGGTAGAAAAGGAAAAGAAAAGATTGATGCTGAAAGAAAAGAAAGAGTCTTTAGGAGGGAGAATTGGTATAAGTGTCTAGTAAAGGATTTGGGGAATGAAAAGTATAAAAAAAAACGGTTCTGAGCAAAAGAAAAGAAAGAAAAAAAGAGAAAAAGAAGTGAATAGCAAAAAGCTTTTGATGTCTTAAGAAATAAGAAGAAAAGAGAACCATAGTGTTTAAGAGAAGCCCCAATCCGCTAGATGTATGAGAAAGAAGAAACTCCTCCTAAGACTAGATCAAAGAGTGTATGGGTGTGCTCAAAATGAGCTGAAGCTAAAGGGTAGATCTAGGATAATCTGGGCTTAGAAAGATAAGATTAAAATCGTTGGGTTACCTTTGGGTAGACAAGGTTTTATTTCTGTATGCATCTATTGGAGCTTACCTTTAGCCTTCTTCTAAAGCTCAATCCACTTTTTGAGAGAACCCTGATTATGATTGTTAAACCCACTCTAAAGGAGATCATCTTTATCTCCAGCCTTTCTTACCTAGCCAAATGAGTTTGTAGGCATTGCATAACTAGATCCATGTTCCTGCTTAATGAATGTTAAAGGAATTGATTGATATGAATGCATGTGGAGATGAAAGATTGGAATCAGTTCTTGTTGTGATGAGTTTGTCTAAAGCTTTTAATTAGGACTTCTTTGCTCTGCATTGTAGAACTAATAACTTGGACTTTGATTCTAACTAGATAATTAGCAAGCTTTAGGTTCTGAGACCCCACTTTCAAACCTCTCTCCCTGCTTATGATTTGTTTGCTTGAGGGCAAGCAAAGACTAAGTTTGGGGGAGTTGATATGTCTATATTTTACATGTTTTAAGCATTGATTTCTCACCACTTTAGCATTGATTCATCCCCTGTTCATACCACTTTTAGTCATTTGTGGTCATTTTGCATGATTAGTAGGTTATTGCATGAGCATTGCATACATTCTTGCATTTGGAGTTGTTTAGGTACAAAAAGGAGCTGATTGGTGAAAAGAGAACCCTGCATCGAGCACCACCATCGAGCAGTTGATCGATCCCAAGCAAAAAGGTCCAAGCTTTGAAGAACACAAGGCATCGACCAAACTGATCGAGCAGACTGATCGATGCCAAGGAAGAAATGTGCAAGCTTTGGAGATCACAAGGCATCGACCACCCTGATCGACCAAAGTGATCGATGCCCAGCCTAGCCGCCTTTGACTTTTGATTTTTAGAATTAGGGTTTTGACTTTGCCTAAAGTAGTATAAATACAGCTATTGTGCTGAGACAATTATCTAGATTTTTTTTTATCTTATCCTTACTTTTCTCTTATCCCTAATCTCTCTCTCTTTTCTCTCTAGAACTCTATAATCCAGACACTTTGTAATCCAGATCTCTCTGAATCCATTTTGATTTTGCATTTTCTACATTCACAGTTCTCTTAATCTCATCTTTAGCTTTATGATTATGCAATTTATTTTATTTTCTGGGTTTATGCATTTTATGATGATTTGTGAGTAGTCTGCTTAGGGTTCTTGAGGATGGGTTAGGAAAGTGATGAATCTTTGATCTTCTAGGGTGTTTAAGCTTAGATCTGTTTAGATCCCTTCTGTGTGAGTGTTTTTAATGCTAATTTCTTTCTGAGAAGTTGAAATTAGACCCTAGGTATTTCCTGCCCGAGAGGTGTTTGTTGAAATGCTTGAACCAACTCTTTCCAGAGATTTACATGTCTAACCCAAGAGATTGGTTGCTTAGAGTGTTTATTGGCTTTGATTGGTTGATTATTAATGCCTGCTATGTTATGCTTCTCTAGAGAGATCTAGGTTTGGAGGTAGCATAGTTTAGAGGGGTCTCTGTCACGAGAGTGGATTGACCTATATTCGAATCTTTCGTCAAGGGATTAGCTCTGTATGAGTTTTTGTTAGACACCTTAGTTGATCTAGGAGGATTCACTGACCAATTATTCCCATTCTCAAGAGCTCTATTTCCTCATCTGATTGCTATTTGCTTGTTTGATCGATTGCTTCTGCTTCTGCTAGTTCTTGTTAGTTTTTCTGTTTCTGCTTTTATCTTTTGATTTATTTAGGTTGCTAGATCCCAAATTGTTTCTGCTTGGCTTGAATTAAGTGAAATGATTGCATCCTGATTGGTCAATAGCTCACTCTTATGGATTGATACCTTTGTGCTGCAATGACTGCATAAGGGAATTGAAACAAACCCTTGTTGCCTCTCTGCTTGCCATTTACAACTTATAAAAAAGCTTGTTTCAGAAGTTAGAGCTATTACCCAAAGTCCGAATCAGAAAAAGCGGCCACAAGAACTTAGAGCTTTTACCCAAAGTCAGAATCAGAAAAAGCGGCCGCAAGAACTTAGAGCTATTACCCAAAGTCCGAATCATAAAAAGCGGCCGCAAGAACTTAGAGCTTTTACCCAAAGTCAGAATCAGAAAAAGCGGTCGCAAGAACTTAGAGCTATTACCCAAAGTCCGAATCAGAGAAAGCGACCACAAGAAGTTAGAGCTATTACCTAAAGTCCGAATCAGAAAAAAAGCGGCCGCAAGAACTTAGAGCTATTACCCAAAGTCCGAATCAGAAAAAGCGGGCGCAAGAACTTAGAGCTTTTACCCAAAGTCTGAATCAGAAAAAGCGGCCGCAAGAACTTAGAGCTATTACCCAAAGTCCGAATCAGAAAAAGCGGCCGCAAGAACTTAGAGCTATTACCCAAAGTCCGAATCAGAAAATGCGGCCGCAAGAACTTAGAGCTTTTACCCAAAGTCCGAATCAGAAAAAGCGGCCGCAAGAACTTAGAGCTTTTACCCAAAGTCCGAATCACAAAAAGCGGCCGCAAGAACTTAAAGCTATTACCCAAAGTCCTAATCAGAAAAAGCGGCCGCAAGAACTTAGAGCTTTTACCCAAATTCCGAATCAGAAAAAGAGGCCACAAGAACTTAGAGCTTTTACCCAAAGTCTGAATCAGAAAAAGCGGCCGCAAGAACTTAGAGCTATAACCCAAAGTGCGAATCAGAAAAAGCGGCCGCAAGAACTTAGAGCTTTTACCCAAAGTCCGAATCATAAAAAGCGGCCGCACGAACTTAGAGCTATTACCTAAAGTCCGAATCAGAGAAAGCGACCGCAAGAACTTAGAGCTATTACCCAAAGTCCGAATCAGAGAAAGCGGCCACAAGAAGTTAGAGCTATTACCTAAAGTCCGAATCAGAAAAAAAGCGGCCGCAAGAACTTAGAGCTATTACCCAAAGTCCGAATCAGAAAAAGCGGGCGCAAGAACTTAGAGCTTTTACCCAAAGTCCGAATCAGAAAAAGCGGCCGCAAGAACTTAGAGCTATTACCCAAAGTCCGAATCATAAAAAGCGGCCGCAAGAACTTAGAGCTATTACCCAAAGTCCGAATCAGAAAATGCGGCTGCAAGAACTTAGAGCTTTTACCCAAAGTCCGAATCAGAAAAAGCGGCCGCAAAAACTTAGAGCTTTTACCCAAAGTCCGAATCAGAAAAAGCGGCCGCAAGAACTTAGAGCTATTACCCAAAGTCCTAATCAGAAAAAGCGGCCGCAAGAACTTAGAGCTTTTACCCAAATTCCGAATTAGAAAAAGAGGCCGCAAGAACTTATAGCTTTTACCCAAAGTCCGAATCAGAAAAAGCGGCCGCAAGAACTTAGAGCTATTACCCAAAGTGCGAATCAGAAAAAGCGGCCGCAAGAACTTAGAGCTTTTACCCAAAGTCCGAATCATAAAAAGCGGTCGCAAGAACTTAGAGCTATTACCTAAAGTCCAAATCATAAAAAGCGGTAGCAAGAACTTAGAGCTTTTACCCAAAGTCCGAATCATAAAAAGTGGCCGCAAGAAGTTAGAGCTATAACCCAAAGTCCGAATCAGAGAAAGCGGCCGCAAGAAGTTAGAGCTATTACACAAAGTCTGAATCAGAGAAAGCGGCCGCAAGAACTTAGAGCTTTTACCTCAAGTCCGAATCAGAAAAAGCGGCCGCAAGAACTTAGAGCTTTTACCCAAAGTCCGAATCAGAAAAGCGGCCGCAAGAAATTAGAGCTATTACCCAAAGTACGAATCAGAGAACGCGGCCGCAAGAACTTAGAGCTTTTACCCAAAATACGAATTAGAAAAAGCGGCCGCAAGAACTTAGAGCTATTACCCAAATTCCGAATCAGAGAAAGCGGCCGCAAGAAGTTAGAGCTATTACCCAAAGTCCGGATAAGAAAAAGCGGCCGCAAGAACTTAGAGCTTTTACCCAAAGTCCGAATCAGAAAAAGCGGCCGCAAGAACTTAGAGCTATTACCCAAAGTCCGAATCAGAGAAAGCGGCCGCAAGAACTTAGAGCTATTACCCAAAGTCCAAATCATAAAAAGCGGCAGCAAGAACTTAGAGCTTTTACCCAAAGTCCGAATCATAAAAAGTGGCCGCAAGAAGTTAGAGCTATAACCCAAAGTCCGAATCAGAGAAAGCGGCCGCAAGAAGTTAGAGCTATTACCCAAAGTCTGAATCAGAGAAAGCGGCCGCAAGAACATAGAGCTTTTACCTCAAGTCCGAATCAGAAAAAGCGGCCGCAAGAACTTAGAGCTTTTACCCAAAGTCCGAATCAGAAAAGCGGCCGCAAGAAATTAGAGCTATTACCCAAAGTACGAATCAGAGAACGCGACCGCAAGAACTTAGAGCTTTTACCCAAAATACGAATTAGAAAAAGCGGCCGCAAGAACTTAGAGCTATTACCCAAATTCCGAATCAGAGAAAGCGGCCGCAAAAAGTTAG
The DNA here is from genome assembly GCA_011420285.2 of Erysimum cheiranthoides. Classification (NCBI taxonomy): domain Eukaryota; kingdom Viridiplantae; phylum Streptophyta; class Magnoliopsida; order Brassicales; family Brassicaceae; genus Erysimum; species Erysimum cheiranthoides. The sequence goes on from CM022182.2 coordinate 7,120,136, forward strand.
AGCTATTACCCAAAGTCCGAATCAGAAAAAGCGGCCGCAAGAACTTAGAGCTATTACCCAAAGTCCGAATCAGAGAAAGCGGCCGCAAGAACTTAGAGCTTTTACCCAAAGTCCGAATCAGAAAAAGCGGCCGCAAGAACTTAGAGCTTTTACCCAAAGTCCGAATCATAAAAAGCGGCTTCAAGAACTTAGAGCTATTACCCAAAGTCCGAATCAGAGAAAGCGGCCGCAAGAACTTAGAGCTATTACCCAAAGTCCAAATCATAAAAAGCGGCAGCAAGAACTTAGAGCTTTTACCCAAAGTCCGAATCATAAAAAGTGGCCGCAAGAAGTTAGAGCTATAACCCAAAGTCCGAATCAGAGAAAGCGGCCGCAAGAAGTTAGAGCTATTACCCAAAGTCTGAATCAGAGAAAGCGGCCGCAAGAACTTAGAGCTTTTACCTCAAGTCCGAATCAGAAAAAGCGGCCGCAAGAACTTAGAGCTTTTACCCAAAGTCCGAATCAGAAAAGCGGCCGCAAGAAATTAGAGCTATTACCCAAAGTACGAATCAGAGAACGCGACCGCAAGAACTTAGAGCTTTTACCCAAAATACGAATTAGAAAAAGCGGCCGCAAGAACTTAGAGCTATTACCCAAATTCCGAATCAGAGAAAGCGGCCGCAAAAAGTTAGAGCTATTACCCAAAGTCCGAATCAGAAAAAGCGGCCGCAAGAACTTAGAGCTATTACCCAAAGTCCGAATCAGAGAAAGCGGCCGCAAGAACTTAGAGCTTTTACCCAAAGTCCGAATCTGAGAAAGCGGCCGCAAGAACTTAGAGCTTTTACCCAAAGTCCGAATCAGAAAAAGCGGCCGCAAGAACTTAGAGCCATTACCCAAAGTTCGAATCATAAAAAGCGGCCGCAAGAACTTAGAGCTTTTACCCAAAGTCCGAATCATAAAAAGCGGCCACAAGAAGTTAGAGCTATAACCCAAAGTCCGAATCAGAGAAAGCGGTCGCAAGAAGTTAGAGCTATTACCCAAAGTCCAAATCAGAGAAAGCGGCCGCAAGAAGTTTGAGCTATTACCCAAAGTCCGAATCAGAGAAAGCGGCCGCAAGAACTTAGAGCTTTTAGCGAAAGTCCGAGTCAGAATGGTCTGCTTAAATATATAATGCTCAATGATATGCTTAAAGATATAATGCCCAATGGTCTGCGTAAATATATATTGTTCAATGATCTGCTTAAAGATATAATGCTCAATGATCTGCTTAAAGATATAATGCTCAATGATCTGCTTAAAGATATATTGGTCAATGATCTACTTAAAGATATAACGCTTAGTGATCTGCTTAAAGATATGTTCAATGATCTGCTTAAATATACATTGCTCAATGATCTGCTTAAAGAGAAACTCAGTTATCTGCTAAAGTTAACACAAAAAGGTCCGAAACGCAAAAAGGGAACCAAGAACTTAGAGCTAATACAGAAAGGTCCGAAACGCAAAAAGGGAACCAAGAACTTAGAGCTAATACAAAATGGTTCGAAACTCAAAAAGGGAACCAAGAACTTAGAGCTAATACAAAAAAGTCCGAAACGCAAAAAGGGAACAAAGAACTTAGCTAATACAAAAGGGTATAGCGCTCAATGATTTTGCTTAAAGATATAACGCTCAATGATCTGCTTAAATATATAATGCTCAATGATCTTCTTAAATATATAATGCTCAATGATCTGCTTAAATATTTATAGCTCAATGATCTGCTTAAAGATATAGCGCTCAGTGATCTGCTTAAAGATATAGCGCTCAATGATCTACTTAAAGATATAACGCTCAATGATCTGCTTAAAGATATAACGCTCAATGATCTGCTTAAATATATATTGCTCAATGACCGGCTTAAAGATATAATGCTCAATGATCTGCTTAAATATATATTGCTCAATGATCTGCTTAAAGATACGCTCAATGATCTGCTTAAAGAGAAAATCAGTTATCTGCTAAAGTTAACACAAAAACTTAGAGCTATTACCCAAAGTCCGAATCCGAAAAAACGGCCGCAAAAACTTAGAGCTTTTACCCACAGTCCGAATCAGAAAAAGCGGCCGCAAGAACTTAAGAGCTTTTACCCAAAGTCCGAATCAGAGAAAGCGGCCGCAAGAACTTAGAGCTATTACCCAAAGTCAGAATCATAAAAAGCGGCTGCAAGAACTTAGAGCTTTTACCAAAAGTACGAATCAGAAAAAGCGGCCGCAACAACTTAGAGCTATTACCCAAAGCCCGAATCAGAAAAAGCGGCCGCAATAACTTAGAGCTTTTACCCAAAGTCTGAATCAAAAAAAGCGGCCGCAAGAACTTAGAGCTTTTACCCAAAGTCTGAATCAGAAAAAGCGGCCGCAAGAACATAGAGCTATTACCCAAAGTCCGAATCAGAAAAAGCGGCCGCAAGAACTTAGAGCTTTTACCCAAAGTCCGAATCAGAAAAAGCGGCCGCAAGAACTTAGAGCTATTACCCAAAGTCCGAATCATAAAAAGCGGCCGCAAGAAATTAGAGCTTTTACCCAAAGTCCGAATCAGAAAAAGCGGCCGCAAGAACTTAGAGCTATTACCCAAAGGCAGAATCAGAGAAAGCGGCCGCAAGAAGTTAGAGCTATTACCCAAAGTCCGAATCAGAAAAAGCGGCGACAAGAACTTAGAGCTTTTACCCAAAGTCAGAATCAGAAAAAGCGGCCGCAAGAATTTAGAGCTATTACCCAAAGTCCGAATCATAAAAAGCGGCCGCAAGAACTTAGAGCTTTTACCCAAAGTCAGAATCAGAAAAAGCGGTCGCAAGAACTTAGAGCTATTACCCAAAGTCCGAATCAGAGAAAGCGGCCACAAGAAGTTAGAGCTATTACCTAAAGTCCGAATCAGAAAAAAAGCGGCCGCAAGAACTTAGAGCTATTACCCAAAGTCCGAATTTGAAAAAGCGGGCGCAAGAACTTAGAGCTTTTACCGAAAGTCTGAATCAGAAAAAGCGGCCGCAAGAACTTAGAGCTATTACCCAAAGTCCGAATCAGAAAAAGCGGCCGCAAGAACTTAGAGCTATTACCCAAAGTCCGAATCAGAAAATGCGGCCGCAAGAACTTAGAGCTTTTACCCAAAGTCCGAATCAGAAAAAGCGGCCGCAAGAACTTAGAGCTTTTACCCAAAGTCCGAATCAGAAAAAGCGGCCGCAAGAACTTAAAGCTATTACCCAAAGTCCTAATCAGAAAAAGCGGCGGCAAGAACTTAGAGCTTTTACCCAAATTCCGAATCAGAAAAAGAGGCCGCAAGAACTTAGAGCTTTTACCCAAAGTCTGAATCAGAAAAAGCGGCCGCAAGAACTTAGAGCTATTACCCAAAGTGCGAATCAGAAAAAGCGGCCGCAAGAACTTAGAGCTTTTACCCAAAGTCCGAATCATAAAAAGCGGCCGCAAGAACTTAGAGCTATTACCTAAAGTCCGAATTAGAGAAAGCGACCGCAAGAACTTAGAGCTATTACCCAAAGTCCGAATCAGAGAAAGCGGCCACAAGAAGTTAGAGCTATTACCTAAAGTCCGAATCAGAAAAAAAGCGGCCGCAAGAACTTAGAGCTATTACCCAAAGTCCGAATCAGAAAAAGCGGGCGCAAGAACTTAGAGCTTTTACCCAAAGTCCGAATCAGAAAAAGCGGTCGCAAGAACTTAGAGCTATTACCCAAAGTCCGAATCATAAAAAGCGGCCGCAAGAACTTAGAGCTATTACCCAAAGTCCGAATCAGAAAATGCGGCCGCAAGAACTTAGAGCTTTTACCCAAAGTCCGAATCAGAAAAAGCGGCCGCAAAAACTTAGAGCTTTTACCCAAAGTCCGAATCAGAAAAAGCGGCCGCAAGAACTTAGAGCTATTACCCAAAGTCCTAATCAGAAAAAGCGACCGCAAGAATTTAGAGCTTTTACCCAAATTCCGAATCAGAAAAAGAGGCCGCAAGAACTTAGAGCTTTTACCTAAAGTCTGAATCAGAAAAAGCGGCCGCAAGAACTTAGAGCTATTACCCAAAGTGCGAATCAGAAAAAGCGGCCGCAAGAACTTAGAGCTTTTACCCAAAGTCCGAATCATAAAAAGCGGCCGCAAGAACTTAGAGCTATTACCTAAAGTCCGAATCAGAGAACGCGGCCGCAAGAACTTAGAGCTATTACCCAAAGTCCGAATCATAAAAAGCGGCCGCAAGAACTTAGAGCTTTTACCCAAAATACGAATCAGAAAAAGCGGCCGCAAGAACTTAGAGCTATTACCCAAATTCCGAATCAGAGAAAGCGGCCGCAAGAAGTTAGAGCTATTACCCAAAGTCCGAATCAGAAAAAGCGGCCGCAAGAACTTAGAGCTTTTTACCCAAAGTCCAAATAAGAAAAAGCTGCCGCAAGAACTTAGAGCTTTTACCCAAAGTCCGAATCAGAGAAAGCGGCCGCATGAAGTTGGAGCTATTACCCAAAGTCCGAATCAGAGAAAGCGGCCGCAAGAAGTTAAAGCTATTACCCAAAGTCCGAATCAGAAAAAGCGACTGCAAGAACTTAGAGCTATTACCCAAAGTCCGAATCAGAGAAAGCGGCTGCAAGAACTTAGAGCTTTTATCCAAAGTTCGAATCAGAAAAAGCGGCCGCAAGAACTTAGAGCTATTACCCAAAGTCCGAATCAGAGAAAGCGGCCGCAAGAACTTAGAGCTTTTACCCAAAGTCCGAATCTGAGAAAGCGGCCGCAAGAACTTAGAGCTTTTACCCAAAGTCCGAATCAGAGAAAGCGGCCGCAAGAACTTAGAGTTATTACCCAAAGTCCGAATCATAAAAAGCGGCCGCAAGAACTTAGAGCTTTTACCCAAAGTCTGAATCATAAAAAGCGGCCGCAAGAAGTTAGAGCTATAACCCAAAGTCCGAATCAGAGAAAGCGGTCGCAAGAAGTTAGAGCTATTACCCAAAGTCCGAATCAGAGAAAGCGACCGCAAGAAGTTTGAGCTATTACCCAAAGTCCGAATCAGAGAAAGCGGCCGCAAGAACTTAAGAGCTTTTAGCCAAAGTCCGAGTCAGAAAAAGCGGCCGCAAGAACTTAGAGCTTTTAACCAAAGTCCGAATCAGAAAAGCGCAAAGTCGGGGATCATAAAAACTACCGTATGAACTTAGAGCTAATACGCAAATTCGGGGATCATAAAAAAGACCGTAAGAACTTAAAGCTAATACGCAAAGTCGAGGATCTTAAAAACGACCGAAAGAACTTAGAGCTAATACGCAAAGTTGGGGATCATAAAAACGACCGCAAGAACTTAGAGCTAATACGCAAAGTCGGGGATATATGTTTATATCATAAAAACCACAAATTTGTTCTCTTGGACCTCCTAAAAAAACATTTGTGGGCCCTTTAAATAAAAACCATAAATTTGTTATGTTGGACCTTTTTAAAAAAACATTTGTGGGCCTTTTAAATAAAAACTAATTATTATTTTTAATACTCAAATTCTGATTTAATAAAAAAAATTTAAAATCTAAACATTGACTAAGAGACTACAGTTTCTTCTTTGATAATTGGTGATACCTCTTCTCCATGTATGTGGGTGAATTTGTTTTTCTGGTAAATATAATCATAGTTTATAAGGTTAATTGTTAGTTATATAAAAGTTTAATATAATTTTAACTATTAATGACTTTTCATAGTATATAAAAAAATATTAAATTTTGCCTAGGGCATCCGAATTTGTCGGACTGGCACTGACAAAATGTGTTGTCTAATTGACCAAACGCGAAAAATGCTAAGTAAAACATGAGTAAAAACCTGACTAAGTGTTCACTAAGGTGACTGGTTGGGTGTAATCTTTGGTCGGTTTACGGAAAACTGGGTTAGGGCATTTCACAAAGCCTGTAGGGTCTCTCCTACTTCCCTCTCTACATTTCTCTGCTTATATACGATTGAGAGTTCTCTGCTGGTTAATGCCTAGGGATTGAAAGTTATAAAGATCAGCTGAGTAGAGTTTGGGATAGTCCCAAAGTCGGTCCAACGTTACCGATGGTAGGGTCCTATTAAAGATTAAATTTTTTGAATGTTATAACTCATAATCGAAAAAAGTCTGGAAAAATTCAATGACAACATCAAACATATATATTAATCATCAAAACCAAATAATGTTTTTTTAAAATCTCAATCTCATCATTTTATTAACATTTTAGATCAGAATCATTAATCTTTGATTTATAATATTTATATTCTAGGAGGGCTCTCGATAATCCTTCTCTTATTCATCCGAGAGAAAAGCAAGGAAAAGAGTGTTTCTAAAGCCTTTCATACTCGATTTCAACCTCTCTGATTTCTTCCTTGGGTAGCTCATAGATGTATGTTCATCTTAACCACCAGGGCTTTTAAACCATTTACGTATATTTAAAACTAGGGAAAATTCCATTAAGAAAACCTCAACTAAATTTCGAAAAGTTGTTTAAATCCCGAACTATTTTTATGCCCAGAACAATACCCCAACTTTTCTGTTTGTCTCTTTTAAATCTTCAAATGTGAATCGTATACTTAGTTTACATCGTATACGAAACAAAATTGAGCGGAATTGTTAATGAAGATTCAAATCGACCACAATATTAAAGATTTAACTCATAATTGTAGCTCATACTCTTTGATTTTGCTACAAGTAAGTCTTAAAACTTCGATTTAGGGTTCATATGTGAATTGGAGTTTTAGGGATTTGGGGATTTTTTTTGTCGTGAAAAGATTGTTTTAGTTCACTATGGTTAATTATATGATGGAATACAAACACCATTAACAATTCCGCTCAACTTGGGCTTTTGCTGCGTGTTCCATTTGGGCTTTTGGCCCTGACAAGCAGGTGAAAAATGCATTTTTTGTTTTCTTACAACCCTGCAATCTCGGCGGTCTCATCATCTTTATGGTTTTTTTGTGCTATGGCTCTAGCAAAGCATTACCAGTTTGTTTTGACAATTTCAACTTTTTATGTTTGATTTCTAACTGATCAGACCAGCTCCATCAGAGACATTTAGTGAGTGTCTTTTAATAAAATATAACAAATATGAGAATTCGGCCAAAAAAAACTCAAACTTTTTCAGAATTTGCCAAAAAAACCACGAATTTTCTGGTCTAACTAAATAAGTACTCAACTTTTGTTGACTTTATAATATAATAACAAATTTTTTATTGACTTGCAATCAACACGCCATTTATAAAGTTAATGGGGTTAAATCATACGACGTGGTTTTAAAATTTTTAGTTGTTTAAAAAACACTGCACCACCAGTTATATGAGTACACGGAATTAAAAAAAATGGCCCGCAGGATCATTAAAAAAACGTGCACCATCAGTTATATTCGAACTCACGTTCTTACAGTGCATATGAAAGAACTTTACCCCTGACCAAGTGTAGCATTTCAAACATTAGAGAAATTTACTTGCTTTTATTATATGAGTACACGGAATTACAAAAAAGTTTAGAGTAGTATTTGGAACCAACTCTATTGTAACAGGTGTCTCTTTATCATTGGACGAAAGTTTTAACAGCCAAAAAAAAAAAAAAAAATCCCACACGTTCTCTTCTCTCGCTTCTCTCTCTCTTTCCATCGCGAAACCAGGCGATTTCACGTTGATTTCACCGGAATCGTCCGCCGGTTGAGAGTAGGATCTACCGCCGGTTGAGAGTAGGATCTACCGCCGGTTGAGAGTAGAATCCGCATGTTTCATCATCGGAGATTAGCAACTCGAAACGTAGGGAGATTTGAGAGTTAACATCGGCGATATTGGTGAATCAAAATCGAAGAGATTTCGTTGTAAATCGCTCCAATCTCCTTCTCATGGTACGAATCTAGGTTTTTATGTGTAGATTCGTGTATTTCTAGTGTTGAATCGATATTAGGGTTTTCTGATTTTAGTAAAAATTTAGGGTTCATATTGATGTATTTTAGGGTTATTTGAATCAATAAGTAGGCGATTTCTTTGTTATTAGGCATGAATGAAGACAATTTGAGGAATAGTTTGATTGATTTTGTCATTTCTAAGTATCTCGGCTTGAATTTTTGAACAAGTGTTCCTGTTTTTGCTATTTCTTTGTTATTGTATCTATCTGAATGAATTTTTGAACAAGTGTTCCTGTTTTTGCTATTTCTCTGTGTATGAATGTGTAATTTGATTTGGTGAAGTAGTGGTAGTTATAGTTTTATGAGAAATGCTTGTGATTTTGTTGTAATTTTCAGTTTTATCCGCAAGATTGGTTGTGATCAGTGGTTGTAGTCTGCAGCAGAGAAATGAAGGATAATGTTCTTGCCTTTATAATGTTTTACGAGTGTTTTATTTTGAAGTCACTATTGCTATGACGCTTTTATAATATGTCCTTTGTTCTCACATATTTGTTCGAGTCTTGTTTTGTTTCATACCGTCACTCTCGTCATACTTATCCTTTGTCATGGTTAATGAAAACAAGTAGTTAGGTTATTAGAAGAAAATATATAATAGAAATGTAAAAGTAACTGGTTTTCTCATTAATTAACTCTGATTCTATACATTAGTGTAGTTTGATGTTAACTGTACAATTGAAGAACGATTCTGTTAAACCTGTTAACTAACTTCGTATCAACTTCTGTTGAACTTCATTCTTCATATACTATAATAAGATAATCAGCTGATATATATGGAATTCAATCATAGACTTGCTTAAAGCATCGTTAGATATTTTGAGCCAAGCATTAGTCGTCATTCTTTGCTCTTATTTTTAAAGTAGAAAGTGATTATAACTCTAACATTGCTATATGCTTCTTATTTTTTTTTATACATATATGTTCAATGGTTGTGATCAATGGTTGTAGTCTGTTTAATCGGCTCCTTCTCCTTAGCTCTGATCAATTCTAGGTTAGCTTGTTAAGTCTGAACTAATGGTTGCTAGATGTTTTTGCTGCTGTTCAGAATCAAAAATCTGAGAAGAAGGTGCCTAAGAAGGTTGAGAGATCTCAATCATCAGATTCTGATACCAAATTTCAGTAAGTTGCTGCAGCCAAGAAGCCTGTTGTAGCTACTAAAAATGGATCTGTAAAGGCCAAGGCAGAGAGTTCGTTTGACGATGATTCATCTTCTGATGAAGTAAGCACCTGTAAGTATTTTGTAACTGTTTCCTCTGTGTGTTAGAATAATTTTTGAGAAAACATATAACTAACAATGTTTACTGATTCGGAAATAACTAGGAACCTGCAAAGAAACCTGCAGCTAAAGATTCTTCATCCTCTGAGGAAGACTCACATGATGATTCTGAGGATGAGAAGGTGACAAACTGATCTTATATTAGTAATATCTCATATTTGCATGTGTAGTGTGTTTTTATTTGGACTAAGCTAGTTGTTTTCTTTTATTTATTTCTGTACAAATATGTTTTTGAATGGAACTCTAATTACTTCTTTTATGAAAATAGAACCGTGCTGCTAAGAAGGCAGCTCCTGCTAATAGCAGCAAGACTGCAAGTAGCTCTGAATCTTCAAAGGAAGACTCTGATGAGGTTAGTTTAACATATTGATTTGATTTGTTTATGACTCTTTTAGACCTGCAGCTTTTTTTGCACGTTCCTTGTTTACATAATCCATTTCATTGTGGCTAGTAAAGAATAATAGGCGATCACTTAGCTTGTTGTGTCACTTAGCCAATCATAGCTGCTGCTTTGTAGTTGAATTCATTGGGTCGAGAGATTGATTTTTATTGTTGACGTGTTTTACTCTGTACAATAACATGTTGAGGGATGTATGTAACTTTTGTTTGTTGATTGGTTAGGTTTACAAGTTTACTAATCGTTTTGTATTTTACTTAAATGTTTTAGGGAGATTTTGTTTCGTTTCTAATCCTTGGGAAGCTTGTCTCCGCTTCAACGAGGTATTTCTCTTTCTTTCTCGTTTTTCCTTTCAAAACCCAAAAAAGATCTAATACAAAAAACACAAAAATACACAAAAAACAAAAAAACACAAAAATACACAAAAACACAAAAATACACAAAAACACAAAAATATACAAAAAGTTAGACTCTAATACAGAAAAATACAGAAAAAACAAAAATACACGAAAAAACACAAAAATACACAAAAATAAACAAAAAAAAAAATACACAAAAATACCCAAAAAAGATCATGGACAGACACTAATGTTATAGTGTTCTGTCAGATTCTATTTTGGGGACATTGTCCCGAGAAAAATTGTGAACTATTGGATGGTAGTGCATGCATGTTGGGAGTCCGAATCATAAAAAGGGAACCAAGAACTTAGAGCTAATACAAAAAGGTCCCAAACGCAAAAAGGGAACCAAGAACTTAGAGCTAATACAAAAAGGTCCGAAACGCAGAAAGGGAACCAAGAACTTAGAGCTAATACAAAAAGGTATAGTGCTCAATAATCTGCTTAAAGATATAACGCTCAATGATCTGCTTAAATGTATATTGCTCAATGATCTGCTTAAAGATATGCTCAATGATCTGCTTAAATATATATTGCACAATGATCTGCTTAAAGAGAAACTCAGTTATCTGCTAAAGTTAACACAAAAAAGTCCGAAACGCAAAAAGGGAACCAAGAACTTAGAGCTAATACAAAAAGGTCTGAAACGCAAAAAGGGAACCAAGAACTTAGAGCTAATACAAAATGGTCCGAAACTCAAAAAGGGAACCAAGAACTTAGAGCTAATACAAAAAAGTCCGAAACGCAAAAAGGGAACCAAGAACTTAGAGCTAATACAAAATGGAATAGCGCTCAATGATCTGCTTAAAGATATAACGCTCAATGATCTGCTTAAATATATATTGCTCAATGATCTGCTTAAATATATAATGCTCAATGGTGTGCTTAAATATATATTGCTCAATGATCTGCTTAAAGATATAATGCTCAATGATCTGCTTAAAGATATATAGGTCAATGATCTACTTAAAGATATAGCGCCCAGTGATCTGCTTAAAGTTATGCTCAATGATCTGCTTAAATATATATTGCTCAATGATCTACTTAAAGAGAAACTCAGTTATCTGCTAAAGTTAACACAAAAAGGTTTGAAACGCAAAAAGGGAACCAAGAACTTAGAGCTAATACAAAAAGGTCCGAAACGCAAAAAGGGAACCAAGAACTTAGAGCTAATACAAAATGGTTCGAGACTCAAAAAGGGAACCAAGAACTTAGAGCTAATACAAAAAAGTCCGAAACGCAAAAAGGGAACCAAGAACTTAGCTAATACAAAAGGGTATAACGCTCAATGATCTGCTTAAAGATATAACGCTCAATGATCTGCTTAAATATATATTGCTCAATGATCTGCTTAAAGTTATAATGCTCAATGGTCTGCTTAAATATATATTGCTCAATGATCTGCTTAAAGATATAATGCTCAATGATTTGCTTAAAGATATATAGCTCAATGATCTACTTAAAGATATAGCGCTCAGTGATCTGCTTACAGATATAGCGCTCAGTGATCTGCTTAAAGATATAACGCTCAATGATCTGCTTAAATATATATTGCTCAATGATCTGCTTAAATATATATTGCTCAATGATCTGCTTAAAGATATAATGCTCAATGATCTGCTTAAAGATATATAGCTCAATGATCTGCTAAAAGATATAGCGCTCAGTGATCTGCTTAAAGATAAAACGGCCAATGATCTGCTTAAAGATATAACGCCATGATCTGCTTATATATATATTGCTCAATGATCTGCTTAAAGATATAATGCTCAATGATCTGCTTAAATATATATAGCTAAATGATCTGTTTAAATATGTATAGCTCAATGATCTGCTTAAAGATATAGCGCTCAATGATCTGCTTAAAAATATAACGCTCAATGATCTGCTTAAATATATATTGCTCAATGACCGGCTTAAAGATATAATGCTCAATGATCTGCTTAAATATATATTGCTCAATGATCTGCTTAAAGATATGCTCAATGATCTGCTTAAAGAGAAACTCAGTTATCTGCTAAAGTTAACACAAAAACTTAGAGCTATTACCCAAAGTCCGAATCAGAAAAAGCAGCCGCAAGAACTTAGAGCTTTTACCCACAGTCCGAATCAGATAAAGCGGCCGCAAGAACTTAAGAGCTTTTACTCAAAGTCCTAATCAGAAAAAGCGGCCGCAAGAACTTAGAGCTATTACCCAAAGTCCGAATCAGAGAAAGCGGCCGCAAGAACTTAGAGCTATTACCCAAAGTCAGAATCATAAAACGCGGCCGCAAGAACTTAGAGCTTTTACCGAAAGTGTGAATCAGAAAAGCGCCGCAAGAACTTAGAGCTATTACCCAAAGTACGAATCAGAAAAAGCGGCCGCAAGAACTTAGAGCTTTTACCCAAAGTACGGATCAGAAAAAGCGGCCGCAAGAACTTAGAGCTATTACCCAAAGTCCGAATCAGAAAAAGCGGCCACAAGAACATAGAGCTTTTACCCAAAGTCTGAATCAGAAAAAGCGACCGCAAAAACTTAGAGCTATTACCCAAAGTGTGAATCAGAGAAAGCGGCCGCAAGAAGTTAGAGCTATTACCCAAAGTCCGAATCAGAAAAAGGGGCCGCAAGAACTTAGAGCTATTACCCAAAGTCTGAATCAGAAAATGTGGCCGCAAGAACTTAAGAGCTTTTACCCCAAGTCCGAATCAGAAAAAGCGGCCGCAAGAACTTAGAGCTTTTACCCAAAGTCCGAAACAGAAAAAGCGGCCGCAAGAACTTAGAGCTATTACCCAAAGTCCGAATCATAAAAAGCGGCCGCAAGAACTTAGAGCTTTTACCCAAATTCCGAATCAGAAAAAGCGGCCGCAAGAACTTAGAGCTATTACCCAAAGTGTGAATCAGAGAAAGCGGCCGCAAGAAGTTAGAGCTATTACCCAAAGTCCGAATCAGAGAAAGAGGCCGCAAGAACTTAGAGCTTTTACCCAAAGTCCGAATCAGAAAAAGCGGCCGCAAGAACTTAGAGCTTTTACCCAAAGTCCGAATCAGAAAAAGCGGCCGCAAGAACTTAGAGCTATTACCCAAAGTTCGAATCATAAAAAGCGGCCTCAAGAACTTAGAGCTTTTACAGAAAGTCCGAATCAGAAAAAGCGGCCGCAAGAACTTAGAGCTATTACCCAAAGTCTGAATCAGAGAAAGCTGCCGCAAGAAGTTAGAGCTATTACCCAAAGTCCGAATCAGAGAAAGCCGCTGCAAGAACTTAGAGCCATTACCCAAAGTCCGAATCAGAAAAAGTGGCCGCAAGAACTAAGAGCTTTTACCCAAAGTACGAATCAGAAAAAGCGGCCGCAAGAACTTAGAGCTTTTACCCAAAGTCTGAATCAGAGAAAGCGGCCGCAAAAATTTAGAGCTATTACCCAAAGTCCGAATCATAAAAAGCGGCCGCATGAAGTTGGAGCTATTACCCAAAGTCCGAATCAAAGAAAGCGGCCGCAAGAAGTTAGAGCTATTACCCAAAGTCCGAATCAGAGAAAGAGGCCGCAAGAACTTAGAGCTTTTACCCAAAGTCCGAATCAGAGAAAGCGGCCTCAAGAATTTAGGGCTATTACCCAAAGTTCGAATCATAAAAAGCGACCGCATGAAGTTGGAGCTATTACCCAAAGTCCGAATCAGAGAAAGCGGCCGCAAGAAGTTAGAGCTATTACCCAAAGTCCGAATCAGAGAAAGCGGCCGCAAGAAGTTAGAGCTTTTACCCAAAGTCCAAATTAGAAAAAGCGGCCGCAAGAAATTAGAGCTTCTACCCAAAGTCTGAATCAGAGAAAGCGGCCGCAAGAACTTAGAGCTTTTACCCTAAGTCCGAATCAGAGAAAGTGGCTGCAAGAACTTAGAGCTTCTACCCAAAGTCCGAATCAGAAAATGCGGCCGCAAGAACTTAGAGCTTTTACCCAAAGTCCGAATCAGAAAAAGCGGCCGCAAGAAGTTAGAGCTATTACCCAAAGTCCGAATCAGAGAAAGCGGCCGCAAGAACTTAGAGCTTTTACCCAAAGTCCGAATCAGAGAAAGCGGTTGCAAGAATTTAGAGCTATTACCCGAAGTCCGAATCATAAAAAGCGGTCGCATGAAGTTGGAGCTATTACCCAAAGTCCGAATCAGAGAAAGCGGCCGCAAGAAGTTGGAGCTATTACCCAAAGTCCGAATCATAAAAACCGGCCGCAAGAACTTAGAGCTATTAGCCAAAGTTCGAATCATAAAAAGCAGCCACAAGAAGTTAGAACTATTACCCAAAGTCCGAATCATAAAAAGCAGTCGCAAGAACTTAGAGCTATTACCCAAAGTCCGAATCAGAAAAAGCGGCCGCAAGAACTTAGAGCTTTTACCTTAAGTCCGAATCAGAGAAAGCGGCCGCATGAAGTTGGAGCTATTACCCAAAGTCCGAATCAAAGAAAGCGGCCACAAGAAGTTAGAGCTATTACCCAAAGTCCGAATCAGAGAAAGCGGCCACAAGAAGTTAGAGCATTTACTCAAAGTCCGAATCAGAAAAAGCGGCCGCAAGAACTTAGAGATTTTACCCAAAGTCCAAATCGGAAAAAGCGGCCGCAAGAACTGAGAGCTTTTACCCAAAGTCCGAATCAGAGAAAGCGGCTGCAAGAAGTTAGAGCTAGTACCCAAAGTCCGAATCAGAAAAAGCGGCCGCAAGAACTTAGAGCTTTTACCTAAAGTCCAAATCAGAAAAAGCGGCCGCAAGAACTTAGAGCTTTTATCCAAAGTCCGAATCAGAAAAAGCGGCCGCAAGAACTTAGAGCTTTTACCCAAAGTCCGAATCAGAGAAAGCGGCCGCAAGAACTTAGAGCTATTACCCAAAGTCCGAATCAGAAAAAGCGGCCGCAAGAAGTTAGAGCTATTACCCAAAGTCCGAATCAGAGAAAGCGGCCGCAAGAACTTAGAGCTTTTACCCAAAGTCCGAATCAGAGAAAGCGGCCTCAAGAATTTAGGGCTATTACCCAAAGTTCGAATCATAAAAAGCGACCGCATGAAGTTGGATCTATTACCCAAAATCCGAATCAGAGAAAGCGGCCGCAAGAAGTTAGAGCTATTACCCAAAGTCCGAATCAGAGAAAGCGGCCGCAAGAAGTTAGAGCTTTTACCCAAAGTCCAAATTAGAAAAAGCGGCCGCAAGAACTTAGAGCTTCTACCCAAAGTCTGAATCAGAGAAAGCGGCCGCAAGAACTTAGAGCTTTTACCCAAAGTCCGAATCAGAGAAAGTGGCCGCAAGAACTTAGAGCTTCTACCCAAAGTCCGAATCAGAAAAAGCGGCCGCAAGAACTTAGAGCTTTTACCCAAAGTCTGAATCAGAGAAAGCGGCCGTAAGAATTTAGAGCTATTACCCAAAGTCTGAATCATAAAAAGCGGCCGCATGAAGTTGGAGCTATTACCCAAAGTCCGAATCATAGAAAGCGGCCACAAGAAGTTAGAGCTATTATCCAAAGTCCGAATCAGAAAAAGCGGCCGCAAGAACTTAGAGCTTTTACCCAAAGTCCGAATCAGAGAAAGCGGCTGCAAGAATTTAGAGCTATTACCCGAAGTCCGAATCATAAAAAGCGGCCGCATGAAGTTGGAGCTATTACCCAAAGTCCGAATCAGAGAAAGCGGCTGCAAGAAGTTGGAGCTATTACCCAAAGTCCGAATCATAAAAACCGGCTGCAAGAACTTAGAGCTATTACCCAAAGTTCGAATCATAAAAAGCGGCCGCAAGAAGTTAGAACTATTACCCAAAGTCCGAATCATAAAAAGCAGTCGCAAGAACTTAGAGCTATTACCCAAAGTCCGAATCAGAAAAAGCGGCCGAAAGAACTTAGAGCTTTTACCCAAAGTCCGAATCAGAGAAAGCGGCCGCATGAAGTTGGAGCTATTACCCAAAGTCCGAATCAGAGAAAGCGGCCACAAGAAGTTAGAGCTTTTACCCAAAGTCCGAATCAAAGAAAGCGGCCACAAGAAGTTAGAGCTATTAACCAAAGTCCGAATCAGAAAAAGCGGCCGCAAGAACTTAGAGATTTTACCCAAAGTCCAAATCGGAAAAAGCGGCCGCAAGAACTGAGAGCTTTTACCCAAAGTCCGAATCAGAGAAAGCGGCCACAAGAAGTTAGAGCTAGTACCCAAAGTCCGAATCAGAAAAAGCAGCCGCAAGAACTTAGAGCTTTTACCTAAAGTCCAAATCAGAAAAAGCGGCCGCAAGAACATAGAGCTTTTATCCAAAGTCCGAATCAGAAAAAGCGGCCGGAAGAACTTAGAGCTTTTACCCAAAGTCGGAATCAGAAAAAGCGGCCGCAAGAACTTAGAGCTATTACCCAAAGTCCGAATCAGAAAAAGCGGCCGCAAGAACTTAGAGCTTCTACCCATAGTCCGAATCAGAGAAAGCGGCCGCAAGAACTTAGAGCTTTTACCCAAAGTCCGAATCAGAGAAAGCGTCCGCAAGAACTTAGAGCTTTTACCCAAAGTCTGAATCAGAAAAAGCGGCCGCAAGAACTTAGAGCCATTACCCAAAGTCCGAATCAGAGAAAGCGACCGAACGAACTTAGAGCTAATACACAAAAGTCGGGGATCATAAAAACGACCGAAAGAACTTAGAGCTAATACACCAAAGTCGGGGATCATAAAAACGACCGAAACAACTTAGAGCTAATACACAAAAGTCGGGGATCATAAAAACGACCGAAAGAACTTAGAGCTAATACACAAAAGTCGGGGATCATAAAAACGACCGAATGAACTTAGAGCTAATACACCAACGTCGGGGATCATAAAAATGACCGAAAGAACTTAGAGCTAATACGCAAAACTCGGGGATCATAAAAACGACCGAATGAACTTAGAGCTAATACACCAAAGTCGGGGATCATAAAAACGACTGAAAGAACTTAGAGCTAATACGCAAAGTCGGGGATCATAAAAACGACCGAAAGAACTTAGAGCTAATACACCAAAGTCGGGGATCATAAAAAAGACTGAAAGAACTTAGAGCTAATACACCAAAGTCGGGGATCATAAAAACGACCGAAAGAACTTAGAGCTAATACACAAAGTCGGGGATCATAAAAACGAAAAACTTAAACAACACAAATTATGCAGTAAAACTACCGAACTTAGAAAGTACGTGGGGATCATAAAACGGAAGAACTTAAGAACAAAAGTCGGGGATCAAGAAACACCTAAGACTAGACTAATACACAAACGTCGGGGATCATCAAAACGACGACAAAAGAACTTAGAGCTAATACACCAAAGTCGGGGATCATAAAAACGATCCGAAAGACCTTAGAGCTAATACACCAACGTCGGGATCATAAAAACGTACTGAAAGAACTTATAGCTAATACACAAAGGGGTCATAAAAACGACCGAAAGAACTTAGAGCTAATTAACACAAAAGTTGGGGATCATATAAAAAACACCGAAGAAGAAACTTAGAGGACTAATCCACAAAAGTCGGGGGATCATAAAAACGACCGAAAGAACTTAGAGCTAATACACAAAAGTCGGGGATCATAAAAACGACCGAAAGAACTTAGAGCTAATACACCAACGTCGGGATCATAAAAACGACCGAAAGAACTTAGAGCTAATACGCAAAAGTCGGGGATCATAAAAACGACCGAAAGACCTTAGAGCTAATACAGCAACGTCGAGGATCATAAAAACGACCGAAAGAACTTATAGCTAATACACAAAAGGGGATCATAAAAACGACCGAAAGAACTTAGAGCTAATACACAAAAGTCGGGAATTATAAAAACGACCGAAAGAACTTAGAGCTAATACACAAAAGTCGGGGATCATAAAAACGACAGAAAGAACTTAGAGCTAATACACAAAAGTCGGTGATCATAAAACGACCGAAAGAACTTAAAGCTAATACACAAAGTCGGGGATCATAAAAACGACCGAAACAACTTAGAGCTAATACACCAAAGTCGGGGATCATAAAAATGACCGAAACAACTTAGAGCTAATACACAAAAGTCATGGATCATAAAAACGACCGAATGAACTTAGAGTTAATACACCAACGTCGGGGATCATAAAAACGACCGAAAGAACTTAGAGCTAATACGCAAAACTCGGGGATCACAAAAACGACCGAAAGAACTAAGAGCTAATAAACCAAAGTCGGGGATCATAAAAACGACTGAAAGAACTTAGAGCTAATACACCAAAGTCGGGGATCATAAAAACGACCGAAAGAACTTAGAGCTAATACACCAACGTCGGGGATCATAAAAACGAACGAAAGAACTTAGAGCTAATACAAAAAAGTTGGGGATCATAAAAACGACCGAAAAAACATAGAGCTAATACACAAAAGTCGGGGATCATAAGAACGACCGAAAGAACTTAGAGCTAACCTAATACACAAAAGTCGGAGATCATAAAAACGACTGAAAGAACTTAGAGCTAATACACCAACGTCGGGGATCATAAAAACGACTGAAAGACCTTAGAGCTAATACACCAACGTCGGGGATCATAAAAACAACCGAAAGAACTTAGAGCTAATACACCAAAGTCGGGGATCATAAAAACGAACGAAAAAACTTATAGCTAATACACAAATGTCGGGGATCATAAAAACGACCGAAAGAACTTAGAGCTAATACACAAAAGTCGGGGATCATAAAAACGACCGAAAGAACTTAGAGCTAATACACAAAACTCGGGGATCATAAAAACGACCGAAAGAACTTAGAGCTAATACACAAAAGTCAGGGATCATAAAAACGACCGAAAGAACTTAGAGCTAATACACAAAAGTCGGGGATCATAAAAATGACCGAAAGAACTTAGAGCTATTACACCAAAGTCGGGGATCTTAAAAACGACCGAAACAACTTAGAGCTAATACACCAAAGTCGGGGATCATAAAAACGACCGAAATAACTTAGAGCTATTACACAAAAGTCGGGGATCATAAAAACGACTGAATGAACTTAGAGCTAATACACCAACGTCGGGGATCATAAAAATGACCGAAAGAACTTAGAGCTAATACGCAAAACTCGGGGATCATAAAAACGACCGAATGAACTTAGTGCTAATACACCAAAGTCGGGGATCATAAAAACGACTGAAAGAACTTAGAGCTAATACGCAAAAGTCGGAGATCATAAAAACGACCAAAAAAACTTAGACCTAATACACAAAAGTCGGGGATCATAAAAACGACCGAAAGAATTTAGAGCTAATACACATAAGGCGGGGATCATAAAAACGACCGAAAGAACTTAGAGCTAATACACCAACGTCGGGGATCATAAAAACGACCGAAAGAACTTAGAGCTAATACACCAAAGTCGGGGATCATAAAAACGACCGAAAGAACTTAGAGCTAATACACCAAAGTCGGGGATCATAAAAACGACAGAAAGAACTTAGAGCTAATACACCAAAGTCGGGGATCATAAAAAAGACTGAAAGAACTTAGAGCTAATACACCAAAGTCGGGGTTCATAAAAACGACCGAAAGAACTTAGAGCTAATACACAAAAGTCGGGGATCATAAAAACGACTGAAAAAACTTAGAGCTAATACACAAAAGTCGGGGATCATAAAAACGACCGAAAGAACTTAGAGCTAATACACCAACGTCGGGGATCATAAAAACGAACGAAAGAACTTAGAGCTAATACACCAAAGTCGGGGATCATAAAAACGACCGAAAGAACTTAGAGCTAATACACCAACGTCGGGGATCATAAAAACGAACGAAAGAACTTAGAGCTAATACACCAACGTCGGGGATCATAAAAACGACCGAAAGAACTTAGAGCTAATACACCAAAGTCGGGGATCATAAAAAAGACCGAAAGAACTTAGAGCTAATACACAAAAGTCGGGGATCATAAAAACGACCGAAAGAACTTAGAGCTAATACACAAAAGTCGGGGATCATAAAAACGACCGAAAGAACTTAGAGCTAATACACAAAAGTCGGGGATCATAAAAACGACCGAAAGAACTTAGAGCTAATACACAAAAGTCGGGGATCATAAAAATGACCGAAAGAACTTAGAGCTAATACACCAAAGTCGGGGATCTTAAAAACGACCGAAACAACTTAGAGCTAATACACCAAAGTCGGGGATCATAAAAACGACCGAAAGAACTTAGAGCTAATACACCAAAGTCGGGGATCATAAAAACGACAGAAAGAACTTAGAGCTAATACACAAAAGTCGGGGATCATAAAAAGATGAAAGAACTTAGAGCTAATACACAAAGTCGGGTCATAAAAACGACCGAAAGAACTTAGAGCTAATACACAAAAGTCGGGGATCATAAAAACGACCGAAAGAACTTAGAGCTAATACACAAAAGTCGGGGATCATAAAAACGACCGAAAGAACTTAGAGCTAATACACCAACGTCGGGGATCATAAAAACGACCGAAAGAACTTAGAGCTAATACACCAAAGTCGGGGATCATAAAAACGACGAAAGAACTTAGAGCTAATACACCAAAGTCGGGGATCATAAAAAACGAAAGAACTTAGAGCTAATACACAACGTCGGGGATCATAAAAACGACGAAAGAACTTAGAGCTAATACACACAAGTCGGGGATCATAAAAAGACCGAAAAACTTAGAGCTAATACACAAAAGTCGGGGATCATAAAAACGACCGAAAGAACTTAGAGCTAATACACAAAGTCGGGGATCATAAAGGATAATAAAACGACCGAAAGAACTTAGAGCTAATACACAAAAGTCGGGGATCATAAAAACGACCGAAAGAACTTAGAGCTAATACACAAAAGTCGGGGATCATAAAAATGACCGAAAGAACTTAGAGCTAATACACCAAAGTCGGGGATCTTAAAAACGACCGAAACAACTTAGAGCTAATACACCAAAGTCGGGGATCATAAAAACGACCGAAACAACTTAGAGCTAATACACAAAAGTCGGGGATCATAAAAACGACCGAATGAACTTAGAGCTAATACACCAACGTCGGGGATCATAAAAATGACCGAAAGAACTTAGAGCTAATACGCAAAACTCGGGGATCATAAAAACGACCGAATGAACTTAGTGCTAATACACAAAAGTCGGGGATCATAAAAACGACTGAAAGAACTTAGAGCTAATACGCAAAAGTCGGAGATCATAAAAACGACCAAAAAAACTTAGACCTAATACACAAAAGTCGGGGATCATAAAAACGACCGAAAGAATTTAGAGCTAATACACATAAGGCGGGGATCATAAAAACGACCGAAAGAACTTAGAGCTAATACACCAACGTCGGGGATCATAAAAATGACCGAAAGAACTTAGAGCTAATACGCAAAACTCGGGGATCATAAAAAGGATCGAATGAACTTAGTGCTAATACACAAAAGTCGGGGATCATAAAAACGACTGAAAGAACTTAGAGCTAATACGCAAAAGTCGGAGATCATAAAAACGACCAAAAAAACTTAGACCTAATACACAAAAGTCGGGGATCATAAAAACGACCGAAAGAATTTAGAGCTAATACACATAAGGCGGGGATCATAAAAACGACCGAAAGAACTTAGAGCTAATACACCAACGTCGGAGATCATAAAAACGACTGAAAGAACTTAGAGCTAATACACCAAAGTCGGGGATCATAAAAACGACCGAAAGAACTTAGAGCTAATACACCAAAGTCGGGGATCATAAAAACGACCGAAAGAACTTAGAGCTAATACACAAAAGTCGGGGATCATACAAACGACCGAAAGAACTTAGAGCTAATACAAAAAAGTCGGGGATCATAAAACAAAGTACAAAGCTCTAGAATAGGTCTCTGACCCTAGAATAGGTCTATGACCCTAGAATAGGTCTCTGGCTGCTCTAAAAGTCGAGCATAAGGTTTATATAATAAGAGGAATTAGGTTTAGGGAGTTTTAGGTCGGTTTGAAACAATTTGGAAACTTTCCAAAACAAATCTTGTGGGGACCGATCGATCCTAAATGTGGACCGGTCGGTCCGGCTCTAGTCCGCATCATCTTCTCGGCAAGTTGATATGTCTTCAGTAACTCGGCCATAACTCTTGATTCCACCGTTTGATTTTCTTCAAACCACTTGGAGATGAAAGATAACATCCACAGCTATCTTGTGTCAAAATATTAAAACGATCCAACGGTGGGAAGGTCTTCGTCTGAGGCCATACTTCTGACGGGTCTGCTGGACTCTGCATCTTTATATGTATATTTGCATCCAAAATGATCCAAAACTCTTCCTTTGCTCTAAACACCTAAAAACCCTGGAAATACATAAAGTGAAGCAAAAACACCTATATCATATCTTATAATTATAGAAAGACTCAATATACAAACCTCAATCCTAGATAGAAAACATTAAATATGAGACTCATCAGTAATTTTCTCTTCTACCATTTCTTACGTTGTAATCATGCATGATCATCAACATGAACTAGATATATGTATATTTTGTGGCAGGTGGGACTAAATGAAAACAAAGACAATGATGTCGTTGTTGCTGGTAATGGTGCAAATGGTGAAGAAGAGTTGTCCCTTGGACTCACTCTTGGTCTCAAGTACTAAGAGGATCGGACTTTGGTTTCTATCTTGTTTAAGCTTGCTCTCTATTTTATGTAGTGTTTATCCCATATATATATAAATGGGATAAGAAAATTAAAACTTGAACAATATATTATGGTCGTGTCTTTGTAAGCTGTTTCTATGTGATTTTTCTCATCCATTATAGGGAAAACTGTCAAATCCCCCATGAACTTAGTTACTTTATAATCGTATTCCTACACAAAACTTTGACTCGTACCTATAACCGCATAAACTTAACAAATATTTGAATGTCCTACACGAACAATCTAAATACGGCCGAAACCCCCAAATCGGCTAACAGTGTTACTGTTCTGTTAACAAATGCTCACTAGGATGCCACGTGGGGCCACGTGTTTTGTTATATTTATAATTAGAACTTTGAATCGTGCCTATAACAACATGAACTTAATCAAAATTTGAATTTCCCACACGAATAATTCAAATTCGGCCAAAACCATCAAATTGCCAGCCTCTATTACCGTTCAGTTAAACGACGTTGTTTCAATTAATGTAAAATAAAAATCATAAATCTTAGATTTGAATCCAAGACCTTTGGTTCATATAATCAAACTCAAACCCAATTAAAGTACTGTAAATTATTTAACTATCTCATTCAGAGATATAAAAAGTCTATTTGTTATACATTACTTTATTGTTTATCAAACCATGTATATTTAGTAAATTTTATTTACTAATCCCGTAAAATCTTTAAGTTTAACTAGATAGTGACCCACGGTGCACCGTGGGGTTATGAATGCTTGATTTTTTGTGAAAATTTATGTATGATAGTTTATTTGATATCAACTGATTTAGTGGACAGTTTATTGTGTGATTTAAATATTAAAATGTTATGTGGATCCCGGATCAAACACTCAAAATATAATGGAATAAAGATAAGAATAAGAACGATATTTCAACAATAATTTGCTAAGACAAAAGTGTAAAATATGAGTATTATTATTGAAAAAAGATTGTCCTTATTACATTTGGATTGTCTTATATTTATACCCCTATTCTAGGACATTAATTGTATTTAATGTCATTATTACAATTATTTATATTAATGACGTCGGTTTTGATCTTGTCTTTATTATTGTAACAGCTATATTCAAATTCCCTTGTGGGCTTCGCGTTGTGGGCCTTTTCCTTCTGTCCGAGCTCATTCCTTCTCCCCGAACTACTTTCCATCCGAGCTCTATTGGGCCTTGCTCTTGGGCTTCTGATTTGGATCCATCTTCAGTTCGGGATCCGGTATCTGTCCATATTTTACCCTCCATCCATATGATTTAAGTGTCGTTTTTAGAGTCTTTCTAGTGTTTTTGTAGTGTTTTACTATGTAAACAGGTCAATGTACGTTTGGAGCTTGCTAGGAGCAAAAGTAACAAAAAGGATTCATTTTGGAGCTTTTTGGAGACATTTGAAGATCAATGCGGATTCTCAGCTTTCACTGTCCAGAAACACGATGTATGTCGATCGACATGCTTTAGTTGTGTCGATCGACAGGCGACCTGAAAGCAGAGCTGTTCGAGATTTGAAGCCCAATTCGTTTCCTACTCGGTTTTGGATTCTAAAGACCGACTTAATAAAGCCCTAGACGTCCAGAAGACTTGTATATATAGTTGTGTTAGGCTTTCAAAAGAGATATCCAGACTTTGTTAAGCTTTAGCTAGAGATATCTACTTTGTTCTAGGTTTTGAGAAGAGAGCTTTGGGGAGATCTTTCTGTTCCTGATTCTTTAAGTCCTGATTGTGAACCCCTGTTATTTCTTACTCTTAATCTTAATAATGATTTCGTTTTCTATCTCTTGTGTTATTGCTTTAATTATGTCTGAGTAATTCACTAGTTAGATTTAGGGTTTTCTCACAAGGTTTAATGGTTTGATTGAATGAATTGATTAGTTAAGGATTGTCTATCTTATTTGTTCTTAATCTGAGATTGTTCTTATTGCTTATTCTTGATTGATCACCTTGAATTTGAACTTAGGTTGTTAGTCTCTGCGAAAGTAGGATTGATAGCTTGAACCTATCTCTAGATTAGCAACACTCCTGATTCACAACGACAGTTGGTTTTAGGGTCTTGTGAACATATTGAACATGAACTTTAAAGCTGATTTAGATTCCTTAGAATTCACAACGACAGTTGGTTTTCTGTTTCTAGATTAAGGAGTATTCACTGCGACAGTTGGTTTACTTACTTTTATGTTTGAGTTCTAGAACATTGATTAACTTATCCTGACTAATCATTCTATTTATCATTCCTGATTTCCTGAGAATTCCCTGGATCTAACGCTTTCTCTGATCTGTTTACAACTCGTTTTAATATTCTGCAATTGTTTTCTCTCTTTTACATCTATTTGGTTTAGCATAATCTGAGACTTAAAGCCTATTGTGTAACTAAGTCCCTGTGGATTCGATCCCTAAGTACTACAGTGATCTCTTAATTTGAGAGAGTAGCTCAGGGGAAATTTGAGCATATCAAATTTTGGCGCCGTTGCCGGAGACTTTTTGTCTACCATTAGGTTCCAGTTTAGGATTTTGTCTAAACCTTTTCTTTTTACTTTACTCACTTTCTCTTTTTCTTTCTTTTTCTTGTGTGTTTCAGGTGCATGTCCTAGTCGCATAACCAGAAGTACGCAGAATCCTGAGTTACTGAACTATTCAACCGAAGAACTTGGGAGAATCGAAAGAGAAGGAAGAAAGAACAAAAAATCAGCTGAGATGGAAAGACAAGACGCTCCGATTCTCCAGGCTGATGGGACCTATTTGAATGCAGCAGGCCAAGTTTGTGATGAACACGGCCAGATCATACCACCAGTTGATGCGAGAGCATTGGCCGCAGCAGGAGGCAATCAGCTTCCAAACCCGCACCATGTCGATCGACAAGCACCTGGCCGTGTCGATCGACAGAATGGACGAGAACAGCCTGTAGGCGCTGATGATCCTGAAAATGCTCGGACTCTTGCCGAGTACAATCGTCCAGACCTCTTCTATGCCAACCGGTCCGCCATTCGTCTTCCTACCATCCAGAGGAATGACTTTGAGCTGAAACCGGCGTTTTACACTCTTGTTGGTCAACATCCTTTCCATGGTTTGCCCAATGAACATCCGATGGACCACATAGAGAACTTTGAGGATATTGCGAGCAGCATCAAAGCTAATGGAGTCTCTATGGACTACCTGTACTGCAAGCTTTTCCCACATTCACTGAGTGGAGAAGCCTCTGCATGGTTGAAGAATCTAGAACCTGGTTCTTTAACTACCTGGGAAGAGACCAAGAACGCATTCTTGTGCAACTTTTACGATGATGCGCGTTCTGAGGAGCTGAGAAAGAAGATCTCTCAATTCACCCAAGGACCAGCTGAAGCCTTTAAAGCCGCTTGGGTGCGCTTTAAATCTCACCAAAAGGACTGTCCTCACCATGGGTTTAGCACTGTCCAACTCTTGGGAATCTTCTATCGTGGTATTGATTGGAGGCACCAAATGGCTCTTGACGCAGCAAGTAACGGAAATTTCAACACTCGCTACCCTACTGAAGCTATGAAACTGATTGAGAACTTGTCGCAAGCAAACAGCACCAAGAATGCTGATCTTGAGCGAAAGAAGCTAGCAGGGACTGGCAATGGAAAAGAAATTGCTGAAGTTAACGCGAAGATTGATATGGTTGCCATCTTTCTGATGGGCAAGAAATCTGTCAACTTTGTTGACCAAGTTGAGACCATTGAGCCGGAGCAACAAGGAGATGAGGAAGATGTTAACTATGTGAATGGTGTAGGTTTTCAGGGACAACGGTTTGGAAATCAGCAGGGAAACAGAGGCTACAACAACTCAAGTGGACAACGTTTTGGTTCACCAGGTTATGTTCCCAAGTCAGATTTCCAAAGGAACTTTCAGCTACCCAACAACTCCGCTACCAACTATGGACGAACTTCTTACCAAGCTCCGCCTTCGCAAAGTGCTGACAGCAATATCATTGACATGTTCAAGCAACTACTAGAGGGTCAACAAAAGCTCACGGTCGACCTAGGAGCAAAGATCGACAATGTCTATTCGGACCTGAACGGGAAAATCACCGCCCTAACCACTCACGTTCATAAGATTGATGCTCTGGTTGCCCAAAACGCCGCTGCAGTGCAAAGAATGAACCAACCCAAGCGTCCTTGCAATGCAATCACATTGAGGAGTGGCAAACAGCTCAATCCTGTCCTCGCACGAGCCTCCGCAAAGGATGATACCATCAATCTTGAAGAAATTGATGATGCAGACATTCTGCTAAATGACCCAGTGTCGATCGACACGACCCCACCATGTCGATCGACACAATCTCCAGAAGAAACCCGAGACAAATCTGATGTTTCTGTCTCACCAGCTCAATACCCGAAGACTGTCGATCGACAGACACCCATCAGTGTCGATCGACACGAGGCGCAGACTACACCTGTTCCGCAGACTTCAAACCCGAGCTCCACAACCGCCTCTAAGCCTAAGGTTCCTTTTCCTAGGAAGCTAAACAAGAAGTCTAAGCAGGAACTTGACGATGCTAAGTGCAAAGCTATGATGGATAAGCTTATAATAGAGATGCCGCTTGTTGATGCCATCCGCACTACACCTGTGATCCGACGCTATGTGAAGCGTATGGTGACTAACAATCTGTGTCTTGAGCAAGGCGTGATGAGCATCTCTGAAGAAGTCAACGCGATAATTCAAAACCGAATTCCAGAGAAACTACCTGATCCCGGACGATTTGTCTTAGATTGCTCTATATTTTCTGACAGGTTTAAACATTCTCTTTGTGATTTAGGTTCCAGTGTCAATCTAATGCCCTACTCTGTTGCTAAGGCCCTCGACATGACTGACTTCAAGCCAACTGGGATCTCGCTTATACTCGCTGATCGTTCCCAACGATTCCCTGAAGGAATTCTGGAAGATGTCCAGTACGCATTGGTGACTGCATTATTCCAACTGATTTTGTTGTTTTGCAGTATGATGAACAACCTAAGGATCCTCTAATCCTTGGAAGACCTTTCTTGGCGACTGCTGGTGCCATTATTGATGTGAGGAAGGGGAAGATTGCACTGAACGTTGGAGATCTAAGCATGCAATTCGACATGAGCAATTTCATTAAGAAACCCACGATCAACGGTCAGACTTTCTATGTTGATACTCTTACTAATCTCGCTGAGGAAGTTTTCTTTGATATGCATTCCACAGATCCTCTGGAGCGCGCTTTAGCTTCATCCTCTCGAGAAATAGAGCATCTCGATGCGATCACCACAGGATATGTCAACATGATCAACTCTAGCAAACATGTCCTGCAACTGTTGACACAGGAAGAACCAGTTGGATCATCCACACAACACGCCAAGCTTGGTGATTGGAGTGAAGAAAAAGCTCCTAAACTCGAGCTCAAACAGCTCCCTGCCGGGCTAAGGTACGCTTTTCTCGGACCGAATTCCACCTATCCTGTAATTGTCAATGCTTCCTTGAACAATGCAGAGCTCACCCTATTGCTAAGCAAGCTGCGCCAACATCGCAAAGCTCTTAGCTATTCTCTTGATGACATTTCAGGTATCTCTCCAGATTTGTGCATGCATAGGATACACCTTGAGGATAATGCAAAGTCATCAATTGAACATCAAAGGAGGCTGAACCCAAACTTGCAAGAAGTAGTCAAAAAGGAGATCATGAAACTCCTGGCAGCAGGGATTATTTACCCAATCTCTGACAGCAATTGGGTCAGCCCAGTTCATGTAGTCCCTAAGAAAGGAGGCGTCACTGTCATTAAGAATGAGAAGGACGAGCTGATTCCGACTAGGACAGTGACAGGACACAGGATGTGTATCGATTACAGGAAATTGAATGCTGCCACGCGCAAAGATCACTTCCCATTGCCCTTCATTGATCAAATGCTAGAAAGGTTAGCCAATCATCCTTATTATTGTTTTCTTGATGGGTATTCTGGTTTCTTTCAGATCCCTATACATCCGGATGACCAGGAGAAGACAACGTTCACTTGTCCTTATGGTACTTTTGCATATCGCCGAATGCCATTTGGGCTATGCAATGCTCCTGCTACCTTTCAGCGTTGCATGATGTCAATCTTTACTGACATGATTGAGGATTACATGGAAGTCTTTATGGATGATTTCTCCGTTTACGGATCATCATTCAAGGCTTGTCTTGCTAATCTTTGCAAAGTTCTGACTCGCTGTGAGGAGAAGAATCTGGTGCTCAATTGGGAAAAATGTCACTTCATGGTTCGTGATGGCATAGTTCTTGGCCACCGAGTGTCCGACGCCGGAATCGAAGTGGATCGCGCAAAGATTGAGGTAATGACAAGCCTACAACCGCCCACTTGTGTGAAAGATGTGCGCAGTTTTCTTGGCCATGCTGGATTCTATAGGCGCTTCATCAAAGATTTCAGCAAAATTGCCAGACCACTCACTACTTTGCTCTGTAAGGATGTTAAATTTGATTTCTCTAACGATTGTCTTTTAGCATTTCAACAGATCAAGGAAGCATTGGTGAGCACTCTAATAGTGCAACCACCTGACTGGACTATGCCTTTCGAAGTAATGTGTGATGCCAGTGATTCTGCAGTTGGAGCTGTTCTAGGACAGCGTAAGAACAAGAAGCTTCATGCGATCTACTACGCTAGCAGGACATTAGATGATGCTCAGCGCAATTATGCTATTACTGAGAAAGAACTGCTAGCTGTAGTCTTTGCTTTTGAGAAGTTTCGCTCTTATTTGGTTGGCTCTAAAGTCATTGTGCACACTGACCACTCTGCTCTTAAGTATTTGATGCAGAAAAAGGATGCAAAGCCGAGACTTTTGCGTTGGATTCTTCTCTTACAGGAATTTGACATGGAAGTCAAGGACAAGAAGGGAGCAGAGAATGGTGTTGCTGACCATCTATCACGGATAAAGATCGACGACGATGTGCCTATTGACGATTTTCTCCCTGAAGAAAACGTCTATGCTATCGATACAAACCCATCAAGCGAAATTTCGTCCCTGCCTGATTCTGCAGACTGTGTCGATCGACAACCTTTCAGTCGTGTCGATTGACACACATCGGGCCATGATGCAACTACTTCTGTTGAGCTGTCTGCTATCTCCGATTTCCCTAATCGACCATGGTATGCAAGAACTTAGAGCTTTTACCCAAAGTCCGAATCTGAGAAAGCGGCCGCAAGAACTTAGAGCTTTTACCCAAAGTCCGAATCAGAAAAAATGGCCGCAAGAACTTAGAGCCATTACCCAAAGTCCGAATCATAAAAAGCGGCCGCAAGAACTTAGAGCTTTTACCCAAAGTCCGAATCATAAAAAGCTGCCGCAAGAAGTTAGAGCTATAACCCAAAGTCCGAATAAGAGAAAGCGGTCGCAAGAAGTTAGAGCTATTACCCAAAGTCCGAATCAGAGAAAGCAGCCGCAAGAAGTTTGAGCTATTACCCAAAGTCCGAATCAGAGAAAGCGGCCGCAAGAACTTAGAGCTTTTAGCCAAAGTCCGAGTCAGAATGGTCTGCTTAAATATATAATGCTCAATGATCTGCTTAAAGATATAATGCCCAATGGTCTGCTTAAATATATATTGTTCAATGATCTGCTTAAAGATATAATGCTCAATGATCTGCTTAAAGATATAATGCTCAGAAAAAGCGGCCGCAAGAACTTAAGAGCTTTTACCCAAAGTCCGAATCAGAGAAAGCGGCCGCAAGAACTTAGAGCTATTACCCAAAGTCAGAATCATAAAAAGCGGCCGCAAAAACTTAGAGCTTTTACCAAAAGTACGAATCAGAAAAAGCGGCCGCAAGAACTTAGAGCTATTACCCAAAGTCCGAATCAGAAAAAGCGGCCGCAAGAACTTAGAGCTTTTACCCAAAGTCTGAATCAAAAAAAGCAAGAAGTTAGAGCTTTAACCCAAAGTCCGAATCAGAAAAAGCGGCCGCAAGAACTTAGAGCCATTACCCAAAGTACGAATCATAAAAAGCGGCCGCAAGAACTTAGAGCTTTTACCCAAAGTCCGAATCATAAAAAGCGGCCGCAAGAAGTTATAGCTATAACCCAAAGTCCGAATCAGAGAAAGCGGTCGCAAGAAGTTAGAGCTATTACCCAAAGTCTGAATCAGAGAAAGCGGCCGCAAGAACTTAGAGCTATTACCCAAAGTCCGAATCAGAGAAAGCGGCCGCAAGAACTTAGAGCTTTTATCCAAAGTTCGAATTAGAGAAAGCGGCCGCAAGAACTTAGAGCTTTTAGCCAAAGTCCGAGTCAGAATGGTCTGCTTAAATATATAATGCTCAATGATCTGCTTAAAGATATAATGCCCAATGGTCTGCTTAAATATATATTGTGCAACGATCTGCTTAAAGATATAATGCTCAATGATCTGCTTAAAGATATAATGCTCAGAAAAAGCGGCCGCAAGAACTTAAGAGCTTTTACCAAAAGTACGAATCAGAAAAAGCGGCCGCAAGAACTTAGAGCTATTACCGAAAGTCCGAATCAGAAAAAGCGGCCGCAAGAACTTAGAGCTTTTACCCAAAGTCTGAATTAAAAAAAGCAAGAACTTAGAGCTTTAACCCAAAGTCTGAATCAGAGAAAGCGGCCGCAAGAAGTTAGAGCTTTAACCCAAAGTCCGAATCAGAAAAAGCGGCCACAAGAACTTAGAGCTTTTACCCAAAGTCCGAATCAGAAAAAGCGGCCGCAAGATCATAGAGCTATTACCCAAAGTCCGAATCATAAAAAGCGGCCGCAAGAACTTAGAGCTTTTACCCAAAGTCCGAATCATAAAAAGCGGCCGCAAGAACTTAGAGCTATTACCCAAAGTCCGAATCATAAAAGCGGCCACAAGAACTTAGAGCTTTTACCCAAAGTCAAAATCAGAAAAAGCGGCCGCAAGAACTTAGAACTATTACCCAAAGTCCGAATCGTAAAAAGGGGCCGCAAGAACTTAGAGCTTTTACCCAAAGTCCGAATCAGAAAAAGCGGCCGCAAGAACTTAGAGCTTTTACCCAAAGTCCGAATCAGAAAAAGCGGCCACAAGAACTTAGAGCTATTACCCAAAGTCCGAATCATAAAAAGCGGCCGCAAGAACTTAGAGCTTTTACCCAAAGTCCGAATCAGAAAAAGCGGCCGCAAGAACTTAGAGCTATTACCCAAAGGCAGAATCAGAGAAAGCGGCCTCAAGAATTTAGAGCTATTACCCAAAGTCCGAATCAGAAAAAGCGGCCACAAGAACTTAGAGCTTTTACCCAAAGTCCGAATCAGAAAAAGCGGCCGCAAGAACTTAGAGCTATTACCCAAAGTCCGAATCATAAAAAGCGGCCGCAAGAACTTAGAGCTTTTACCCAAAGTCAGAATCAGAAAAAGCGGCCGCAAGAACTTAGAGCTATTACCCAAAGTCTGAATCAGAGAAAGCGGCCACCAGAAGTTAGAGCTATTACCTAAAGTCCGAATCAGAAAAAGCGGCTGCAAGAACTTAGAGTTATTACCCAAAGTCCGAATCAGAAAAAGCGGCCGCAAGAACTTAGAGCTTTTACCCAAAGTCCGAATCAGAAAAAGCGGCCGCAAGAACTTAGAGCTATTACCCAAAGGCAGAATCAGAGAAAGCGGCCTCAAGAATTTAGAGCTATTACCCAAAGTCCGAATCAGAAAAAGCGGCCACAAGAACTTAGAGCTTTTACCCAAAGTCCGAATCAGAAAAAGCGGCCGCAAGAACTTAGAGCTATTACCCAAAGTCCGAATCATAAAAAGCGGCCGCAAGAACTTAGAGCTTTTACCCAAAGTCAGAATCAGAAAAAGCGGCCGCAAGAACTTAGAGCTATTACCCAAAGTCTAAATCAGAGAAAGCGGCCACCAAAAGTTAGAGCTATTACCTAAAGTCCGAATCAGAAAAAGCGGCTGCAAGAACTTAGAGTTATTACCCAAAGTCCGAATCAGAAAAAGCGGCCGCAAGAACTTAGAGCTTTTACCCAAAGTCCGAATCAGAAAAAGCGGCCGCAAGAACTTAGAGCTATTACCCAAAGTCCGAATCATAAAAAGCGGCCGCAAGAACTTAGAGCTATTACCCAAAGTCTGAATCAGAAAATGCGGCCGCAAGAACTTAGAGCTTTTACCCAAAGTCCGAATGAGAAAAAGCGGCCGCAAAAACTTAGAGCTTTTACCCAAAGTCCGAATCAGAAAAAGCGGCCGCAAGAACTTAGAGCTATTACCCAAAGTCCTAATCAGAAAAAGCGGCCGCAAGAACTTAGAGCTTTTCCCCAAATTCCGAATCAGAAAATGAGGCCGCAAGAACTTAGAGCTTTTACCCAAAGTCCGAATCAGAAAAAGCGGCCGCAAGAACTTAGAGCTATTACCCAAAGTCCGAATCATAAAAAGCGGCCGCAAGAACTTAGAGCTTTTACCCAAAGTCCGAATCAGAAAAAGCGGCCGCAAGAACTTAGAGCTATTACCCAAAGTGCGAATCAGAAAAAGCGGCCGCAAGAACTTAGAGCTTTTACCCAAAGTCCGAATCATAAAAAGCGGTCGCAAGAACTTAGAGCTATTACCTAAAGTCCGAATCATAGAAAGCGGCCGCAAGAACTTAGAGCTATTACCCAAACTCCGAATCATAAAAAGTGGCAGCAAGAACTTAGAGCTTTTACCCAAAGTCCGAATGAGAAAAAGCGGCCGCAAGAACTTAGAGCTATTACCCAAAGTCCGAATCATAAAAAGCGGCCGCAAGAACTTAGAGCTATTACCCAAAGTCCGAATCAGAAAATGCGGCCGCAAGAACTTAGAGCTTTTACCCAAAGTCCGAATGAGATAAAGCGGCCGCAAAAACTTAGAGCTTTTACCCAAAGTCCGAATCAGAAAAAGCGGCCGCAAGAACTTAGAGCTATTACCCAAAGTCCTAATCAGAAAAAGCGGCCGCAAGAACTTAGAGCTTTTACCCAAATTCCGAATCAGAAAAAGAGGCCGCAAGAACTTAGAGCTTTTACCCAAAGTCCGAATCAGAAAAAGCGGCCGCAAGAACTTAGAGCTATTACCCAAAGTGCGAATCAGAAAAAGCGGTCGCAAGAACTTAGAGCTTTTACCCAAAGTCCGAATCATAAAAAGCGGTCGCAAGAACTTAAAGCTATTACCTAAAGTCCGAATCAGAGAAAGCGGCCGCAAGAACTTAGAGCTATTACCCAAACTCCGAATCATAAAAAGCGGCAGCAAGAACTTAGAGCTTTTACCCAAAGTCCGAATCATAAAAAGTGGCCGCAAGAAGTTAGAGCTATAACCCAAAGTCCGAATCAGAGAAAGCGGCCCCAAGAAGTTAGAGCTATTACCCAAAGTCCGAATCAGAGAAAGCGACCGCAAGAACTTAGAGCTTTTACCTCAAGTCTGAATCAGAAAAAGCGGCCGCAAGAACTTACAGCTTTTACCCAAAGTCAGAATCAGAAAAGCGGCCGCAAGAAATTAGAGCTATTACCCAAAGTACGAATCCGAGAAAGCGACCGCAAGAACTTAGAGCTTTTACCCAAAATACGAATCAGAAAAAGCGGCCGCAAGAACTTAGAGCTATTACCCAAATTCCGAATCAGAGAAAGCGGCCGCAAGAAGTTAGAGCTATTACCAAAAGTCCGAATCAGAAAAAGCGGCCGCAAGAACTTAGAGCTTTTTACCCAAAGTCCTAATCAGAAAAAGCTGCCGCAAGAACTTAGAGCTTTTACCCAAAGTCCGAATCAGAGAAAGCGGCACATGAAGTTGGAGCTATTACCCAAAGTCCGAATCAGAGAAAGCGGCCGCAAGAAGTTAAAGCTAT
This sequence comes from Erysimum cheiranthoides, assembly GCA_011420285.2. Taxonomy (NCBI): domain Eukaryota; kingdom Viridiplantae; phylum Streptophyta; class Magnoliopsida; order Brassicales; family Brassicaceae; genus Erysimum; species Erysimum cheiranthoides. The sequence continues at coordinate 7,154,466 of CM022182.2, forward strand.
TACCCAAAGTCCGAATCAGAAAAAGCGGCCACAAGAACTTAGAGCTTTTACCCAAAGTCCGAATCAGAAAAAGCGGCCGCAAGATCATAGAGCTATTACCCAAAGTCCGAATCATAAAAAGCGGCCGCAAGAACTTAGAGCTTTTACCCAAAGTCCGAATCATAAAAAGCGGCCGCAAGAACTTAGAGCTATTACCCAAAGTCCGAATCATAAAAGCGGCCACAAGAACTTAGAGCTTTTACCCAAAGTCAAAATCAGAAAAAGCGGCCGCAAGAACTTAGAACTATTACCCAAAGTCCGAATCGTAAAAAGCGGCCGCAAGAACTTAGAGCTTTTACCCAAAGTCCGAATCAGAAAAAGCGGCCGCAAGAACTTAGAGCTTTTACCCAAAGTCCGAATCAGAAAAAGCGGCCACAAGAACTTAGAGCTATTACCCAAAGTCCGAATCATAAAAAGCGGCCGCAAGAACTTAGAGCTTTTACCCAAAGTCCGAATCAGAAAAAGCGGCCGCAAGAACTTAGAGCTATTACCCAAAGGCAGAATCAGAGAAAGCGGCCTCAAGAATTTAGAGCTATTACCCAAAGTCCGAATCAGAAAAAGCGGCCACAAGAACTTAGAGCTTTTACCCAAAGTCCGAATCAGAAAAAGCGGCCGCAAGAACTTAGAGCTATTACCCAAAGTCCGAATCATAAAAAGCGGCCGCAAGAACTTAGAGCTTTTACCCAAAGTCAGAATCAGAAAAAGCGGCCGCAAGAACTTAGAGCTATTACCCAAAGTCTGAATCAGAGAAAGCGGCCACCAGAAGTTAGAGCTATTACCTAAAGTCCGAATCAGAAAAAGCGGCTGCAAGAACTTAGAGTTATTACCCAAAGTCCGAATCAGAAAAAGCGGCCGCAAGAACTTAGAGCTTTTACCCAAAGTCCGAATCAGAAAAAGCGGCCGCAAGAACTTAGAGCTATTACCCAAAGGCAGAATCAGAGAAAGCGGCCTCAAGAATTTAGAGCTATTACCCAAAGTCCGAATCAGAAAAAGCGGCCACAAGAACTTAGAGCTTTTACCCAAAGTCCGAATCAGAAAAAGCGGCCGCAAGAACTTAGAGCTATTACCCAAAGTCCGAATCATAAAAAGCGGCCGCAAGAACTTAGAGCTTTTACCCAAAGTCAGAATCAGAAAAAGCGGCCGCAAGAACTTAGAGCTATTACCCAAAGTCTAAATCAGAGAAAGCGGCCACCAAAAGTTAGAGCTATTACCTAAAGTCCGAATCAGAAAAAGCGGCTGCAAGAACTTAGAGTTATTACCCAAAGTCCGAATCAGAAAAAGCGGCCGCAAGAACTTAGAGCTTTTACCCAAAGTCCGAATCAGAAAAAGCGGCCGCAAGAACTTAGAGCTATTACCCAAAGTCCGAATCATAAAAAGCGGCCGCAAGAACTTAGAGCTATTACCCAAAGTCTGAATCAGAAAATGCGGCCGCAAGAACTTAGAGCTTTTACCCAAAGTCCGAATGAGAAAAAGCGGCCGCAAAAACTTAGAGCTTTTACCCAAAGTCCGAATCAGAAAAAGCGGCCGCAAGAACTTAGAGCTATTACCCAAAGTCCTAATCAGAAAAAGCGGCCGCAAGAACTTAGAGCTTTTCCCCAAATTCCGAATCAGAAAATGAGGCCGCAAGAACTTAGAGCTTTTACCCAAAGTCCGAATCAGAAAAAGCGGCCGCAAGAACTTAGAGCTATTACCCAAAGTGCGAATCAGAAAAAGCGGCCGCAAGAACTTAGAGCTTTTACCCAAAGTCCGAATCATAAAAAGCGGTCGCAAGAACTTAGAGCTATTACCTAAAGTCCGAATCATAGAAAGCGGCCGCAAGAACTTAGAGCTATTACCCAAACTCCGAATCATAAAAAGTGGCAGCAAGAACTTAGAGCTTTTACCCAAAGTCCGAATGAGAAAAAGCGGCCGCAAGAACTTAGAGCTATTACCCAAAGTCCGAATCATAAAAAGCGGCCGCAAGAACTTAGAGCTATTACCCAAAGTCCGAATCAGAAAATGCGGCCGCAAGAACTTAGAGCTTTTACCCAAAGTCCGAATGAGATAAAGCGGCCGCAAAAACTTAGAGCTTTTACCCAAAGTCCGAATCAGAAAAAGCGGCCGCAAGAACTTAGAGCTATTACCCAAAGTCCTAATCAGAAAAAGCGGCCGCAAGAACTTAGAGCTTTTACCCAAATTCCGAATCAGAAAAAGAGGCCGCAAGAACTTAGAGCTTTTACCCAAAGTCCGAATCAGAAAAAGCGGCCGCAAGAACTTAGAGCTATTACCCAAAGTGCGAATCAGAAAAAGCGGTCGCAAGAACTTAGAGCTTTTACCCAAAGTCCGAATCATAAAAAGCGGTCGCAAGAACTTAAAGCTATTACCTAAAGTCCGAATCAGAGAAAGCGGCCGCAAGAACTTAGAGCTATTACCCAAACTCCGAATCATAAAAAGCGGCAGCAAGAACTTAGAGCTTTTACCCAAAGTCCGAATCATAAAAAGTGGCCGCAAGAAGTTAGAGCTATAACCCAAAGTCCGAATCAGAGAAAGCGGCCCCAAGAAGTTAGAGCTATTACCCAAAGTCCGAATCAGAGAAAGCGACCGCAAGAACTTAGAGCTTTTACCTCAAGTCTGAATCAGAAAAAGCGGCCGCAAGAACTTACAGCTTTTACCCAAAGTCAGAATCAGAAAAGCGGCCGCAAGAAATTAGAGCTATTACCCAAAGTACGAATCCGAGAAAGCGACCGCAAGAACTTAGAGCTTTTACCCAAAATACGAATCAGAAAAAGCGGCCGCAAGAACTTAGAGCTATTACCCAAATTCCGAATCAGAGAAAGCGGCCGCAAGAAGTTAGAGCTATTACCAAAAGTCCGAATCAGAAAAAGCGGCCGCAAGAACTTAGAGCTTTTTACCCAAAGTCCAAATCAGAAAAAGCTGCCGCAAGAACTTAGAGCTTTTACCCAAAGTCCGAATCAGAGAAAGCGGCACATGAAGTTGGAGCTATTACCCAAAGTCCGAATCAGAGAAAGCGGCCGCAAGAAGTTAAAGCTATTACCCAAAGTCCGAATCAGAAAAAGCGGCCACAAGAACTTAGAGCTTTTACCCAAAGTCCGAATCAGAAAAAGCGGCCGCAAGATCATAGAGCTATTACCCAAAGTCCGAATCATAAAAAGCGACCGCAAGAACTTAGAGCTTTTACCCAAAGTCCGAATCATAAAAAGCGGCCGCAAGAACTTAGAGCTATTACCCAAAGTCCGAATCATAAAAGCGGCCACAAGAACTTAGAGCTTTTACCCAAAGTCAAAATCAGAAAAAGCGGCCGCAAGAACTTAGAACTATTACCCAAAGTCCGAATCGTAAAAAGCGGCCGCAAGAACTTAGAGCTTTTACCCAAAGTCCGAATCAGAAAAAGCGGCCGCAAGAACTTAGAGCTTTTACCCAAAGTCCGAATCAGAAAAAGCGGCCACAAGAACTTAGAGCTATTACCCAAAGTCCGAATCATAAAAAGCGGCCGCAAGAACTTAGAGCTTTTACCCAAAGTCCGAATCAGAAAAAGCGGCCGCAAGAACTTAGAGCTATTACCCAAAGGCAGAATCAGAGAAAGCGGCCTCAAGAATTTAGAGCTATTACCCAAAGTCCGAATCAGAAAAAGCGGCCTCAAGAACTTAGAGCTTTTACCCAAAGTCCGAATCAGAAAAAGCGGCCGCAAGAACTTAGAGCTATTACCCAAAGTCCGAATCATAAAAAGCGGCCGCAAGAACTTAGAGATTTTACCCAAAGTCAGAATCAGAAAAAGCGGCCGCAAGAACTTAGAGCTATTACCCAAAGTCTGAATCAGAGAAAGCGGCCACCAGAAGTTAGAGCTATTACCTAAAGTCCGAATCAGAAAAAGCGGCTGCAAGAACTTAGAGTTATTACCCAAAGTCCGAATCAGAAAAAGCGGCCGCAAGAACTTAGAGCTTTTACCCAAAGTCCGAATCAGAAAAAGCGGCCGCAAGAACTTAGAGCTATTACCCAAAGGCAGAATCAGAGAAAGCGGCCTCAAGAATTTAGAGCTATTACCCAAAGTCCTAATCAGAAAAAGCGGCCACAAGAACTTAGAGCTTTTACCCAAAGTCCGAATCAGAAAAAGCGGCCGCAAGAACTTAGAGCTATTACCCAAAGTCCGAATCATAAAAAGCGGCCGCAAGAACTTAGAGCTTTTACCCAAAGTCAGAATCAGAAAAAGCGGCCGCAAGAACTTAGAGCTATTACCCAAAGTCTGAATCAGAGAAAGCGGCCACCAAAAGTTAGAGCTATTACCTAAAGTCCGAATCAGAAAAAGTGGCTGCAAGAACTTAGAGTTATTACCCAAATTCCGAATCAGAAAAAGCGGCCGCAAGAACTTAGAGCTTTTACCCAAAGTCCGAATCAGAAAAAGCGGCCGCAAGAACTTAGAGCTATTACCCAAAGTCCGAATCATAAAAAGCGGCCGCAAGAACTTAGAGCTATTACCCAAAGTCTGAATCAGAAAATGCGGCCGCAAGAACTTAGAGCTTTTACCCAAAGTCCGAATGAGAAAAAGCGGCCGCAAAAACTTAAAGCTTTTACCCAAAGTCCGAATCAGAAAAAGCGGCCGCAAGAACTTAGAGCTATTACCCAAAGTCCTAATCAGAAAAAGCGGCCGCAAGAACTTAGAGCTTTTCCCCAAATTCCGAATCAGAAAATGAGGCCGCAAGAACTTAGAGCTTTTACCCAAAGTCCGAATCAGAAAAAGCGGCCGCAAGAACTTAGAGCTATTACCCAAAGTGCGAATCAGAAAAAGCGGCCGCAAGAACTTAGAGCTTTTACCCAAAGTCCTAATCATAAAAAGCGGTCGCAAGAACTTAGAGCTATTACCTAAAGTCCGAATCATAGAAAGCGGCCGCAAGAACTTAGAGCTATTACCCAAACTCCGAATCATAAAAAGTGGCAGCAAGAACTTAGAGCTTTTACCCAAAGTCCGAATGAGAAAAAGCGGCCGCAAGAACTTAGAGCTATTACCCAAAGTCCGAATCATAAAAAGCGGCCGCAAGAACTTAGAGCTATTACCCAAAGTCCGAATCAGAAAATGCGGCCGCAAGAACTTAGAGCTTTTACCCAAAGTCCGAATGAGATAAAGCGGCCGCAAAAACTTAGAGCTTTTACCCAAAGTCCGAATCAGAAAAAGCGGCCGCAAGAACTTAGAGCTATTACCCAAAGTCCTAATCAGAAAAAGCGGCCGCAAGAACTTAGAGCTTTTACCCAAATTCCGAATCAGAAAAAGAGGCCGCAAGAACTTAGAGCTTTTACCCAAAGTCCGAATCAGAAAAAGCGGCCGCAAGAACTTAGAGCTATTACCCAAAGTGCGAATCAGAAAAAGCGGTCGCAAGAACTTAGAGCTTTTACCCAAAGTGCGAATCATAAAAAGCGGTCGCAAGAACTTAAAGCTATTACCTAAAGTCCGAATCAGAGAAAGCGGCCGCAAGAACTTAGAGCTATTACCCAAACTCCGAATCATAAAAAGCGGCAGCAAGAACTTAGAGCTTTTACCCAAAGTCCGAATCATAAAAAGTGGCCGCAAGAAGTTAGAGCTATAACCCAAAGTCCGAATCAGAGAAAGCGGCCCCAAGAAGTTAGAGCTATTACCCAAAGTCCGAATCAGAGAAAGCGACCGCAAGAACTTAGAGCTTTTACCTCAAGTCTGAATCAGAAAAAGCGGCCGCAAGAACTTACAGCTTTTACCCAAAGTCAGAATCAGAAAAGCGGCCGCAAGAAATTAGAGCTATTACCCAAAGTACGAATCCGAGAAAGCGACCGCAAGAACTTAGAGCTTTTACCCAAAATACGAATCAGAAAAAGCGGCCGCAAGAACTTAGAGCTATTACCCAAATTCCGAATCAGAGAAAGCGGCCGCAAGAAGTTAGAGCTATTACCAAAAGTCCGAATCAGAAAAAGCGGCCGCAAGAACTTAGAGCTTTTTACCCAAAGTCCAAATCAGAAAAAGCTGCCGCAAGAACTTAGAGCTTTTACCCAAAGTCCGAATCAGAGAAAGCGGCACATGAAGTTGGAGCTATTACCCAAAGTCCGAATCAGAGAAAGCGGCCGCAAGAAGTTAAAGCTATTACCCAAAGTCCGAATCAGAAAAAGCGGCCGCAAGAACTTAGAGCTATTACCCAAAGTCCGAATCAGAGAAAGCGGCCGCAAGAACTTAGAGCTTTTATCCAAAGTTCGAATCAGAAAAAGCGGCCGCAAGAACTTAGAGTTATTACCCAAAGTTCGAATCAGAAAAAGCGACCGCAAGAACTTAGAGCTTTTACCCAAAGTTCGAATCTGAGAAAGCGGCTGCAAGAACTTAGAGCTTTTACCCAAAGTCTGAATCAGAAAAAGCGGCCGCAAGAACTTAGAGCCATTACCCAAAGTCCGAATCATAAAAAGCGGCCGCAAGAACTTAGAGCTTTTACCCAAAGTCCGAATCATAAAAAGCGGCCGCAAGAAGTTAGAGCTATAACCCAAAGTCCGAATCAGAGAAAGCGGTCGCAAGAAGTTAGAGCTATTACCCAAAGTCCGAATCAGAGAAAGCGGCCGCAAGAAGTTTGAGCTATTACCCAAAGTCCAAATCAGAGAAAGCGGCCGCAAGAACTTAGAGCTTTTAGCCAAAGTCCGAGTCAGAATGGTCTGCTTAAATATATAATGCTCAATGATCTGCTTAAAGATATAATGCCCAATGGTCTTCTTAAATATATATTGTTCAATGACCTGCTTAAAGATATAATGCTCAATGATCTGCTTAAAGATATAATGCTCAATGATTTGCTTAAAGATATATTGGTCAATGATCTACTTAAAGATATAGCGCTTAGTGATCTGCTTAAAGATATGCTCAATGATCTGCTTAAATATACATTGCTTAATGATCTCCTTAAAGAGAAACTCAGTTATTTGCTAAAGTTAACACAAAAAGGTCCGAAACGCAAAAAGGGAACCAAGAACTTAGAGCTAATACAAAAAGGTCCGAAACGCAAAAAGGGAACCAAGAACTTAGAGCTAATACAAAATGGTCCGAAACTCAAAAAGGGAACCAAGAACTTAGAGCTAATACAAAAAGTCCGAAACGCAAAAAGGGAACAAAGAACTTAGCTAATACAAAAGGGTATAGCGCTCAATGATTTTGCTTAAAGATATAACGCTCAATGATCTGCTTAAATATATAATGCTCAATGATCTGCTTAAATATATAATGCTCAATGATCTGCTTAAATATTTATAGCTCAATGATCTGCTTAAAGATATAGCGCTCAGTGATCTGCTTAAATATATAATGCTCAATGATCTGCTTAAATATTTATAGCTCAATGATCTGCTTAAAGATATAGCGCTCAGTGATCTGCTTAAAGATATAGCGCTCAATGATCTGCTTAAAGATATAACGCTCAATGATCTGCTTAAAGATATAACGCTCAATGATCTGCTTAAATATATATTGCTCAATGACCGGCTTAAAGATATAATGCTCAATGATCTGCTTAAATATATATTGCTCAATGATCTGCTTAAAGATACGCTCAATGATCTGCTTAAAGAGAAAATCAGTTATCTGCTAAAGTTAACACAAAAACTTAGAGCTATTACCCAAAGTCCGAATCCGAAAAAGCGGCCGCAAAAACTTAGAGCTTTTACCCACAGTCCGAATCAGAAAAAGCGGCCGCAAGAACTTAAGAGCTTTTACCCAAAGTCCGAATTAGAGAAAGCGGCCGCAAGAACTTAGAGCTATTACCCAAAGTCAGAATCATAAAAAGCGGCCGCAAGAACTTAGAGCTTTTACCAAAAGTACGAATCAGAAAAAGCGGCCGCAACAACTTAGAGCTATTACCCAAAGTCCGAATCAGAAAAAGCGGCCGCAAGAACTTAGAGCTTTTACCCAAAGTCTGAATCAAAAAAAGCGACTGCAAGAACTTAGAGCTTTTACCCAAAGTCTGAATCAGAAAAAGCTGCCGCAAGAACATAGAGCTATTACCCAAAGTCCGAATCAGAAAAAGCGGCTGCAAGAACTTAGAGCTTTTACCCAAAGTCCGAATCAGAAAAAGCGGCCGCAAGAACTTAGAGCTATTACCCAAAGTCCGAATCATAAAAAGCGGCCGCAAGAACTTAGAGCTTTTACCCAAAGTCCGAATCAGAAAAAGCGGCCGCAAGAACTTAGAGCTATTACCCAAAGGCAAAATCAGAGAAAGCGGCCGCAAGAAGTTAGAGCTATTACCCAAAGTCCGAATAAGAAAAAGCGGCCACAAGAACTTAGAGCTTTTACCCAAAGTCCGAATCAGAAAAAGCGGCCGCAAGAACTTAGAGCTATTACCCAAAGTCCGAATCATAAAAAGCGGCCGCAAGAACTTAGAGCTTTTACCCAAAGTCAGAATCAGAAAAAGCGGCCGCAAGAACTTAGAGCTATTACCCAAAGTCCGAATCAAAGAAAGCGGCCACAAAAAGTTAGAGGTGTTACCCAAAGTCCGAATCAGAAAAAGTGGCCGCAAGAACTTAGAGCTATTACCCAAAGTGCGAATCAGAAAAAGCGGCCGCAAGAACTTAGAGCTTTTACCCAAAGTCCGAATCATAAAAAGCGGTCGCAAGAACTTAGAGCTATTACCTAAAGTCCGAATCAGAGAAAGCGGCCGCAAGAACTTAGAGCTATTACCCAAAGTCCGAATCATAAAAAGCGGCAGCAAGAACTTAGAGCTTTTACCCAAAGTCCGAATTATAAAAAGTGGCCGCAAGAAGTTAGAGCTATAACCCAAAGTCCGAATCAGAGAAAGCGGCCGCAAGAAGTTAGAGCTATTACCCAAAGTCCGAATCAGAGAAAGCGGCCGCAAGAACTTAGAGCTTTTACCCAAAGTCTGAATCAAAAAAAGCAAGAACTTAGAGCTTTAACCCAAAGTCTGAATCAGAGAAAGCGGCCGCAAGAAGTTAGAGCTTTAACCCAAAGTCCGAATCAGAAAAAGCGGCCACAAGAACTTAGAGCTTTTACCCAAAGTCCGAATCAGAAAAAGCGGCCGCAAGAACATAGAGCTATTACCCAATGTCTGAATCATAAAAAGCGGCCGCAAGAACTTAGAGCTTTTACCCAAAGTCCGAATCATAAAAAGCGGCCGCAAGAACTTAGAGCTATTACCCAAAGTCCGAATCATAAAAAGCGGCCACAAGAACTTAGAGCTTTTACCCAAAGTCCAAATCAGAAAAAGCGGCCGCAAGAACTTAGAGCTATTACCCAAAGTCCGAATCGTAAAAAGCGGCCGCAAGAACTTAGAGCTTTTACCCAAAGTCCGAATCAGAAAAAGCGGCCGCAAGAACATAGAGCTATTACCCAAAGTCCGAATCATAAAAAGCGGCCGCAAGAACTTAGAGCTTTTACCCAAAGTCCGAATCAGAAAAAGCGGCCACAAGAACTTAGAGCTATTACCCAAAGTCCGAATCATAAAAAGCGGCCGCAAGAACTTAGAGCTTTTACCCAAAGTCCGAATCAGAAAAAGCGGCCGCAAGAACTTAGAGCTATTACCCAAAGGCAAAATCAGAGAAAGCGGCCTCAAGAAGTTAGAGCTATTACCCAAAGTCCGAATCAGAAAAAGCGGCCACAAGAACTTAGAGCTTTTACCCAAAGTCCGAATCAGAAAAAGCGGCCGCAAGAACTTAGAGCTATTACCCAAAGTCCGAATCATAAAAAGCGGCCGCAAGAACTTAGAGCTTTTACCCAAAGTCAGAATCAGAAAAAGCGGCCGCAAGAACTTAGAGCTATTACCCAAAGTCTGAATCAGAGAAAGCGGCCACAAGAAGTTAGAGCTATTACCTAAAGTCCGAATCAGAAAAAGCGGCTGCAAGAACTTAGAGTTATTACCCAAAGTCCGAATCAGAAAAAGCGGCCGCAAGAACTTAGAGCTATTACCCAAAGTCCTAATCAGAAAAAGCGGCCGCAAGAACTTAGAGCTTTTACCCAAATTGCGAATCAGAAAAAGAGGCCGCAAGAACTTAGAGCTATTACCCAAAGTCCGAATCATAAAAAGCGGCAGCAAGAACTTAGAGCTTTTACCCAAAGTCCGAATTATAAAAAGTGGCCGCAAGAAGTTAGAGCTATAACCCAAAGTCCGAATCAGAGAAAGCGGCCGCAAGAAGTTAGAGCTATTACCCAAAGTCCGAATCAGAGAAAGCGGCCGCAAGAACTTAGAGCTTTTACCCAAAGTCTGAATCAAAAAAAGCGGCCACAAGAACTTAGAGCTTTTACCCAAAGTCCAAATCAGAAAAAGCGGCCGCAAGAACTTAGAGCTATTACCCAAAGTCCGAATCGTAAAAAGCGGCCGCAAGAACTTAGAGCTTTTACCCAAAGTCCGAATCAGAAAAAGCGGCCGCAAGAACATAGAGCTATTACCCAAAGTCCGAATCATAAAAAGCGGCCGCAAGAACTTAGAGCTTTTACCCAAAGTCCGAATCAGAAAAAGCGGCCACAAGAACTTAGAGCTATTACCCAAAGTCCGAATCATAAAAAGCGGCCACAAGAACTTAGAGCTTTTACCCAAAGTCCGAATCAGAAAAAGCGGCCGCAAGAACTTAGAGCTATTACCCAAAGGCAGAATCAGAGAAAGCGGCCTCAAGAAGTTAGAGCTATTACCCAAAGTCTGAATCAGAAAAAGCGGCCACAAGAACTTAGAGCTTTTACCCAAAGTCCGAATCAGAAAAAGCGGCCGCAAGAACTTAGAGCTATTACCCAAAGTCCGAATCATAAAAAGCGGCCGCAAGAACTTAGAGCTTTTACCCAAAGTCCGAATCATAAAAAGAGGCCGCAAGAACTTAGAGCTATTACCCAAAGTCCGAATCATAAAAAGCGGCAGCAAGAAGTTAGAGCTTTTACCCAAAGTCCGAATCAGAAAAAGCGGCTGCTAGAACTTAGAGCTATAACCCAAAGTCCGAATCAGAGAAAGCGGCCGCAAGAAGTTAGAGCTTTTACCCAAAGTCCGAATCAGAAAAAGCGGCCGCAAGAACTTAGAGCTTTTACCCAAAGTCTGAATCATAAAAAGCGGCCGCAAGAACTTAGAGCTTTTACCCAAAGTCCAAATCAGAAAAAGCGGCCGCAAGAACTTAGAGCTATTACCGAAAGTCCGAATCGTAAAAAGCGGCCGCAAGAACTTAGAGCTTTTACCCAAAGTCCGAATCAGAAAAAGCGGCCGCAAGAACATAGAGCTATTACCCAAAGTCCGAATCATAAAAAGCGGCCGCAAGAACTTAGAGCTTTTACCCAAAGTCCGAATCAGAAAAAGCGGCCACAAGAACTTAGAGCTATTACCCAAAGTCCGAATCATAAAAAGCGGCCGCAAGAACTTAGAGCTTTTACCCAAAGTCCGAATCAGAAAAAGCGGCCGCAAGAACTTAGAGCTATTACCCAAAGGCAGAATCAGAGAAAGCGGCCTCAAGAAGTTAGAGCTATTACCCAAAGTCTGAATCAGAAAAAGCGGCCACAAGAACTTAGAGCTTTTACCCAAAGTCCGAATCAGAAAAAGCGGCCGCAAGAACTTAGAGCTATTACCCAAAGTCCGAATCATAAAAAGCGGCCGCAAGAACTTAGAGCTTTTACCCAAAGTCAGAATCAGAAAAAGCGGCCGCAAGAACTTAGAGCTATTACCCAAAGTCTGAATCAGAGAAAGCGTCCACAAGAAGTTAGAGCTATTACCTAAAGTCCGAATCAGAAAAAGCGGCTGCTAGAACTTAGAGCTTTTACCGAAAGTGTGAATCAGAAAAGCGGCCGCAAGAACTTAGAGCTATTACCCAAAGTACGAATCAGAAAAAGCGGCCGCAAGAACATAGAGCTTTTACCCAAAGTACGGATCAGAAAAAGCGGCCGCAAGAACTTAGAGCTATTACCCAAAGTCCGAATCAGAAAAAGCGGCCACAAGAACTTAGAGCTTTTACCCAAAGTCCGAATCAGAAAAAGCGGCCGCAAGAACTTAGAGCTATTACCCAAAGTGTGAATCAGAGAAAGCGGCCGCAAGAAGTTAGAGCTATTACCCAAAGTCCGAATCAGAAAAAGGGGCCGCAAGAACTTAGAGCTATTACCCAAAGTCTGAATCAGAAAATGCGGCCGCAAGAACTTAGAGCTTTTACCCAAAGTCCGAATCAGAAAAAGCGGCTGCAAGAACTTAGAGCTTTTACCCAAAGTCCGAATCATAAAAAGCGGCCGCAAGAACTTAGAGCTTTTACCTAAATTCTGAATCAGAAAAAGCGGCCGCAAGAACTTAGAGCTATTACCCAAAGTGTGAATCAGAGAAAGCGGCCGCAAGAAGTTAGAGCTATTACCCAAAGTCCGAATCAGAGAAAGCGGCCGCAAGAACTTAGAGCTTTTACCCAAAGTCCGAATCAGAAAAAGCGGCCGCAAGAACTTAGAGCTTTTACCCAAAGTCTGAATCAGAAAAAGCGGCCGCAAGAACTTAGAGCTATTACCCAAAGTCCGAATCATAAAAAGCGGCCGCAAGAACTTAGAGCTTTTACCCAAAGTCCGAATCAGAAAAAGCGGCCGCAAGAACTTAGAGCTATTACCCAAAGTCTGAATCAGAGAAAGCTGCCGCAAGAAGTTAGAGCTATTACCCAAAGTCCGAATCAGAGAAAGCGGCTGCAAGAACTTAGAGCCATTACCCAAAGTCCGAATCAGAAAAAGTGGCCGCAAGAACTAAGAGCTTTTACCCAAAGTACGAATCAGAAAAAGCGGCCGCAAGAACTTAGAGCTTTTACCCAAAGTCTGAATCAGAGAAAGCGGCCGCAAGAACTTAGAGCTTTTACCCAAAGTCCAAATCAGAGAAAGTGGCTGCAAGAACTTAGAGCTTCTACCCAAAGTCCGAATCAGAAAAAGCGGCCGCAAGAACTTAGAGCTTTTACCCAAAGTCTGAATCAGAGAAAGCGGCCGTAAGAATTTAGAGCTATTACCCAAAGTCCGAATCATAAAAAGCGGCCGCATGAAGTTGGAGCTATTACCCAAAGTCCGAATCATAGAAAGCGGCCGCAAGAAGTTAGAGCTATTACCCAAAGTCCGAATCAGAGAAAGCGGCCGCAAGAACTTAAAGCTTTTACCCAAAGTCCGAATCAGAGAAAGCAGCCGCAAGAACTTAGAACTTTTACCCACAGTCCGAATCAGATAAAGCGGCCGCAAGAACTTAAGAGCTTTTAATCAAAGTCCTAATCAGAAAAAGCGGCCGCAAGAACTTAGAGCTATTACCCAAAGTCCGAATCAGAGAAAGCGGCCGCAAGAAGTTAGAGCTATTACCCAAAGTCCGAATCAGAAAAAGGGGCCGCAAGAACTTAGAGCTATTACCCAAAGTCTGAATCAGAAAATGCGGCCGCAAGAACTTAGAGCTTTTACCTAAAGTCCGAATCAGAAAAAGCGGCTGCAAGAACTTAGAGCTTTTACCCAAAGTCCGAATCATAAAAAGCGGCCGCAAGAACTTAGAGCTTTTACCCAAATTCCGAATCAGAAAAAGCGGCCGCAAGAACTTAGAGCTATTACCCAAAGTGTGAATCAGAGAAAGCGGCCGCAAGAAGTTAGAGCTATTACCCAAAGTCCGAATCAGAGAAAGCGGCCGCAAGAACTTAGAGCTTTTACCCAAAGTTCGAATCAGAAAAAGCGGCCGCAAGAACTTAGAGCTTTTACCCAAAGTCCGAATCAGAAAAAGCGGCCGCAAGAACTTAGAGCTATTACCCAACGTCCGAATCATAAAAAGCGGCCGCAAGAACTTAGAGCTTTTACCCAAAGTCCGAATCAGAAAAAGCGGCCGCAAGAAGTTAGAGCTTTTACCCAAAGTCTGAATCAGAGAAAGCTGCCGCAAGAAGTTAGAGCTATTACCCAAAGTCCGAATCAGAGAAAGCGGCTGCAAGAACTTAGACCCATTACCCAAAGTCCGAATCAGAAAAAGTGGCCGCAAGAACTAAGAGCTTTTACCCAAAGTACGAATCAGAAAAAGCGGCCGCAAGAACTTAGAGCTTTTACCCAAAGTCTGAATCAGAGAAAGCGGCCGCAAAAATTTAGAGCTATTACCCAAAGTCCGAATCATAAAAAGCGGCCGCATGAAGTTGGAGCTATTACCCAAAGTCCGAATCAAAGAAAGCGGCCGCAAGAAGTTAGAGCTATTACCCAAAGTCCGAATCAGAGAAAGCGGCCGCAAGAACTTAGAGCTTTTACCCAAAGTCCGAATCAGAGAAAGCGGCTGCAAGAATTTAGAGCTATTACCCGAAGTCCGAATCATAAAAAGCGGCCGCATGAAGTTGGAGCTATTACCCAAAGTCCGAATCAGAGAAAGCGGCCGCAAGAAGTTGGAGCTATTACCCAAAGTCCGAATCATAAAAACCGGCCGCAAGAACTTAGAGCTATTACCCAAAGTTCGAATCAGAAAAAGCGACCGCATGAAGTTGGAGCTATTACCCAAAGTCCGAATCAGAGAAAGCGGCCGCAAGAAGTTAGTGCTATTACCCAAAGTCCGAATCAGAGAAAGCGGCCGCAAGAAGTTAGAGCTTTTACCCAAAGTCCAAATTAGAAAAAGCGGCCGCAAGAACTTAGAGCTTCTACCCAAAGTCCGAATCAGAAAATCGGCCGCAACAAATTAGAGCTACTACCCAAAGTACGAATCAGAGAAAGCGGCCGCAAGAACTTAGAGCTTTTACCCAAAATATGAATCAGAAAAAGCGGCCGCAAGAACTTAGAGCTATTACCCAAATTCCGAATCAGAGAAAGCGACCGCAAGAAGTTAGAGCTATTACCCAAAGTCCGAATCAGAAAAAGCGGCCGCAAGAACTTAGAGCTTTTTACCCAAAGTCCAAATAAGAAAAAGCTGCCGCAAGAACTTAGAGCTTTTACCCAAAGTCCGAATCAGAGAAAGCGGCCGCATGAAGTTGGAGCTATTACCCAAAGTCCGAATCAGAGAAAGCGGCCGCAAGAAGTTAAAGCTATTACCCAAAGTCCGAATCAGAAAAAGCGGCCGCAAGAACTTAGAGCTATTACCCAAAGTCCGAATCAGAGAAAGCGGCCGCAAGAACTTAGAGCTTTTATCCAAAGTTCGAATCAGAAAAAGTGGCCGCAAGAACTTAGAGCTATTACCCAAAGTCCGAATCAGAGAAAGCGGCCGCAAGAACTTAGAGCTTTTACCCAAAGTCCGAATCTGAGAAAGCGGCCGCAAGAACTTAGAGCTTTTACCCAAAGTCCGAATCAGAGAAAGCGGCCGCAAGAACTTAGAGTTATTACCCAAAGTCCGAATCATAAAAAGCGGCCGCAAGAACTTAGAGCTTTTACCCAAAGTCCGAATCATAAAAAGCGGCCGCAAGAAGTTAGAGCTATTACCAAAAGTCTGAATCAGAAAAAGCGGCCGCAAGAACTTAGAGCTTTTTACCCAAAGTCCAAATAAGAAAAAGCTGCCGCAAGAACTTAGAGCTTTTACCCAAAGTCCGAATCAGAGAAAGCGGCCGCATGAAGTTGGAGCTATTACCCAAAGTCCGAATCAGAGAAAGCGGCCGCAAGAAGTTAAAGCTATTACCCAAAGTCCGAATCAGAAAAAGCGGCCGCAAGAACTTAGAGCTATTACCCAAAGTCCGAATCAGAGAAAGCGGCCGCAAGAACTTAGAGCTTTTATCCAAAGTTCGAATCAGAAAAAGCGGCCGCAAGAACTTAGAGCTATTACCCAAAGTCCGAATCAGAGAAAGCGGCCGCAAGAACTTAGAGCTTTTACCCAAAGTCCGAATCTGAGAAAGCGGCCGCAAGAACTTAGAGCTTTTACCCAAAGTCCGAATCAGAGAAAGCGGCCGCAAGAACTTAGAGTTATTACCCAAAGTCCGAATCATAAAAAGCGGCCGCAAGAACTTAGAGCTTTTACCCAAAGTCCGAATCATAAAAAGCGGCCGCAAGAAGTTAGAGCTATTACCAAAAGTCCGAATCAGAAAAAGCGGCCGCAAGAACTTAGAGCTTTTTACCCAAAGTCCAAATAAGAAAAAGCTGCCGCAAGAACTTAGAGCTTTTACCCAAAGTCCGAATCAGAGAAAGCGGCCGCATGAAGTTGGAGCTATTACCCAAAGTCCGAATCAGAGAAAGCGGCCGCAAGAAGTTAAAGCTATTACCCAAAGTCCGAATCAGAAAAAGCGGCCGCAAGAACTTAGAGCTATTACCCAAAGGCCGAATCAGAGAAAGCGGCCGCAAGAACTTAGAGCTTTTATCCAAAGTTCGAATCAGAAAAAGCGGCCGCAAGAACTTAGAGCTATTACCCAAAGTCCGAATCAGAGAAAGCGGCCGCAAGAACTTAGAGCTTTTACCCAAAGTCCGAATCTGAGAAAGCGGCCGCAAGAACTTAGAGCTTTTACCCAAAGTCCGAATCAGAGAAAGCGGCCGCAAGAACTTAGAGTTATTACCCAAAGTCCGAATCATAAAAAGCGGCCGCAAGAACTTAGAGCTTTTACCCAAAGTCCGAATCATAAAAAGCGGCCGCAAGAAGTTAGAGCTATAACCCAAAGTCCGAATCAGAGAAAGCGGTCGCAAGAAGTTAGAGCTATTACCCAAAGTCCGAATCAGAGAAAGCGACCGCAAGAAGTTTGAGCTATTACCCAAAGTCCGAATCAGAGAAAGCGGCCGCAAGAACTTAGAGCTTTTAGCCAAAGTCCGAGTCAGAAAAAGCGGCCGCAAGAACTTAGAGCTTTTAACCAAAGTCCGAATCAGAAAAGCGCAAAGTCGGGGATCATAAAAACTACCGTATGAACTTAGAGCTAATACGCAAATTCGGGGATCATAAAAAAGACCGTAAGAACCTAAAGCTAATACGCAAAGTCGAGGATCTTAAAAACGACCGAAAGAACTTAGAGCTAATACGCAAAGTTGGGGATCATAAAAACGACCGTAAGAACTTAGAGCTAATACGCAAAGTCGGGGATATATGTTTATATCATAAAAACCACAAATTTGTTCTCTTGGACCTCCTAAAAAAACATTTGTGGGCTCTTAAATAAAAACCATAAATTTTTTATGTTGGACCTTTTTAAAAAAACATTTGTGGGCCTTTTAAATAAAAACTAATTATTATTTTTAACACTCAAATTCTGATTTAATAAAAAAAATTTAAAATCTAAACATTGACTAAGAGACTACAGTTTCTTCTTTGATAATTGGTGATACCTCTTCTCCATGTATGTGGGTGAATTTGTTTTTCTGGTAAATATAATCATAGTTTATAAGGTTAATTGTTAGTTATATAAAAGTTTAATATAATTTTAACTATTAATGACATTTCATAGTATATAAAAAAATATTAAATTTTGCCTAGGGCATCCGAATTTGTCGGACTGGCACTGACAAAATGTGTTGTCTAATTGACCAAACGCGAAAAATGCTAAGTAAAAACCTGACTAAGTGTTCACTAAGGTGACTGGTTGGGTGTAATCTTTGGTCGGTTTACGGAAAACTGGGTTAGGGCATTTCACAAAGCTTGTAGGGTCTCTCCTACTTCCCTCTCTACATTTCTCTGCTTATATACGATTGAGAGTTCTCTGCTGGTTAATGCCTAGGGATTGAAAGTTATAAAGATCAGCTGAGTAGAGTTTGGGATAGTCCCAAAGTCGGTCCAACGTTACCGATGGTAGGGTCCTATTAAAGATTAAATTTTTTGAATGTTATAACTCATAATCGAAAAAAGTCTGGAAAAATTCAATGACAACATCAAACATATATATTAATCATCAAAACCAAATAATGTTTTTTTAAAATCTCAATCTCATCATTTTATTAACATTTTAGATCAGAATCATTAATCTTTGATTTATAATATTTATATTCTAGGAGGGCTCTCGATAATCCTTCTCTTATTCATCCGAGAGAAAAGCAAGGAAAAGAGTGTTTCTAAAGCCTTTCATACTCGATTTCAACCTCTCTGATTTCTTCCTTGGGTAGCTCATAGATGTATGTTCATCTTAACCACCAGGGGTTTTAAACCATTTACGTATATTTAAAACTAGGGAAAATTCCATTAAAAAAACCTCAACTAAATTTCGAAAAGTTGTTTAAATCCCGAACTATTTTTATGCCCAGAACAATACCCCAACTTTTCTGTTTGTACTCTTTTAAATCTTCAAATGTGAATCGTATACTTAGTTTACATCGTATACGAAACAAAATTGAGCGGAATTGTTAATGAAGATTCAAATCGACCACGATATTAAAGATTTAACTCATAATTGTAGCTCATACTCTTTGATTTTGCTACAAGTTAGTCTTAAAACTTCGATTAGGGTTCATATGTGAATTGGAGTTTTAGGGATTTGGGGATTTTTTTTGTCGTGAAAAGATTGTTTGAGTTCACTATGGTTAATTATATGATGGAATACAAACACCATTAACAATTCCGCTCAACTTGGGCTTTTGCTGCGTGTTCCATTTGGGCTTTTGGCCCTGACAAACAGGTGAAAAATGCATTTTTTGTTTTCTTACAACCCTGCAATCTCGGCGGTCTCATCATCTTTATGGTTTTTTTGTGCTATGGCTCTAGCAAAGCATTACCAGTTTGTTTTGACAATTTCAACTTTTTATGTTTGATTTCTAACTGATCAGACCAGCTCCATCAGAGACATTTAGTGAGTGTCTTTTAATAAAATATAACAAATATGAGAATTCGGCCAAAAAAAACTCAAACTTTTTCAGAATTTGCCAAAAAAACCACGAATTTTCTGGTCTAACTAAATAAGTACTCAACTTTTGTTGACTTTATAATATAATAACAAACTTTTCATTGACTTGCAATCAACACGCCATTTATAAAGTTAATGGGGTTAAATCATACGACGTGGTTTTAAAATTTTTAGTTGTTTAAAAAACACTGCACCACCAGTTATATGAGTACACGGAATTAAAAAAAATGGCCCGCAGGATCATTAAAAAAACGTGCACCATCAGTTATATTCGAACTCACGTTCTTACAGTGCATATGAAAGAACTTTACCCCTGACCAAGTGTAGCATTTCAAACATTAGAGAAATTTACTTGCTTTTATTATATGAGTACACGGAATTACAAAAAAGTTTAGAGTAGTATTTGGAACCAACTCTATTGTAACAGGTGTCTCTTTATCATTGGACGAAAGTTTTAACAGCCAAAAAAAAAAAAAAAAAATCCCACACGTTCTCTTCTCTCGCTTCTCTCTCTCTTTCCATCGCGAAACCAGGCGATTTCACGTTGATTTCACCGGAATCGTCCGCCGGTTGAGAGTAGGATCTACCGCCGGTTGAGAGTAGGATCTACCGCCGGTTGAGAGTAGGATCTACCGCCGGTTGAGAGTAGAATCCGCATGTTTCATCATCGGAGATTAGCAACTCGAAACGTAGGGAGATTTGAGAGTTAACATCGGCGATATTGGTGAATCAAAATCGAAGAGATTTCGTTGTAAATCGCTCCAATCTCCTTCTCATGGTACGAATCTAGGTTTTTATGTGTAGATTCGTGTATTTCTAGTGTTGAATCGATATTAGGGTTTTCTGATTTTAGTAAAAATTTAGGGTTCATATTGATGTATTTTAGGGTTATTTGAATCAATAAGTAGGCGATTTCTTTGTTATTAGGCATGAATGAAGACAATTTGAGGAATAGTTTGATTGATTTTGTAATTTCTAAGTATCTCGGCTTGAATTTTTGAACAAGTGTTCCTGTTTTTGCTATTTCTTTGTTATTGTGTCTATCTGAATGAATTTTTGAACAAGTGTTCCTGTTTTTGCTATTTCTCTGTGTATGAATGTGTAATTTGATTTGGTGAAGTAGTGGTAGTTATAGTTTTATGAGAAATGCTTGTGATTTTGTTGTAATTTTCAGTTTTATCCGCAAGATTGGTTGTGATCAGTGGTTGTAGTCTGCAGCAGAGAAATGAAGGATAATGTTCTTGCCTTTATAATGTTTTACGAATGTTTTATTTTGAAGTCACTATTGCTATGACGCTTTTATAATATGTCCTTTGTTCTCACATATTTGTTCGAGTCTTGTTTTGTTTCATACCGTCACTCTCGTCATACTTATCCTTTGTCATGGTTAATGAAAACAAGTAGTTAGGTTATTAGAAGAAAATATATAATAGAAATGTAAAAGTAACTGGTTTTCTCATTAATTAACTCTGATTCTATACATTAGTGTAGTTTGATGTTAACTGTACAATTGAAGAACGATTCTGTTAAACCTGTTAACTAACTTCGTATCAACTTCTGTTGAACTTCATTCTTCATATACTATAATAAGATAATCAGCTGATATATATGGAATTCAATCATAGACTTGCTTAAAGCATCGTTAGATATTTTGAGCCAAGCATTAGTCGTCATTCTTTGCTCTTATTTTTAAAGTAGAAAGTGATTATAACTCTAACATTGCTATATGCTTCTTATTTTTTTTTATACATATATGTTCAATGGTTGTGATCAATGGTTGTAGTCTGTTTAATCGGCTCCTTCTCCTTAGCTCTGATCAATTCTAGGTTAGCTTGTTAAGTCTGAACTAATGGTTGCTAGATGTTTTTGCTGCTGTTCAGAATCAAAAATCTGAGAAGAAGGTGCCTAAGAAGGTTGAGAGATCTCAATCATCAGATTCTGATACCAAATTTCAGTAAGTTGCTGCAGCCAAGAAGCCTGTTGTAGCTACTAAAAATGGATCTGTAAAAGCCAAGGCAGAGAGTTCGTTTGACGATGATTCATCTTCTGATGAAGTAAGCACCTCATAAGTATTTTGTAACTGTTTCCTCTGTGTGTTAGAATAATTTTTGAGAAAACATATAACTAACAATGTTTACCGATTCGGAAATAACTAGGAACCTGCAAAGAAACCTGCAGCTAAAGATTCTTCATCCTCTGAGGAAGACTCACATGATGATTCTGAGGATGAGAAGGTGACAAACTGATCTTATATTAGTAATATCTCATATTTGCATGTGTAGTGTGTTTTTATTTGGACTAAGCTAGTTGTTTTGTTTTATTTATTTCTGTACAAATATGTTTTTGAATGGAACTCTAATTACCTCTTTTATGAAAATAGAACCGTGCTGCTAAGAAGGCAGCTCCTGCTAATAGCAGCAAGACTGCAAGTAGCTCTGAATCTTCAAAGGAAGACTCTGATGAGGTTAGTTTAACATATTGATTTGATTTGTTTATGACTCTTTTAAACCTGCAGCTTTTTTTGCACGTTCCTTGTTTACATAATCCATTTCATTGTGGCTAGTAAAGAATAATAGGCGATCACTTAGCTTGTTGTGTCACTTAGCCAATCATAGCTGCTGCTTTGTAGTTGAATTCATTGGGTCGAGAGATTGATTTTTATTGTTGACGTGTTTTACTCTGTACAATAACATGTTGAGGGATGTATGTAACTTTTGTTTGTTGATTGGTTAGGTTTACAAGTTTACTAATCGTTTTGTATTTTACTTAAATGTTTTAGGGAGATTTTGTTTCGTTTCTAATCCTTGGGAAGCTTGTCTCCGCTTCAACGAGGTATTTCTCTTTCTTTCTCGTTTTTCCTTTCAAAACCCAAAAAAGATCTAATACAAAAAACACAAAAATACACAAAAATACACAAAAAACAAAAAAACACAAAAATACACAAAAACACAAAAATACACAAAAACACAAAAATACACAAAAACACAAAAATATACAAAAAGTTAGACTCTAATACAGAAAAATACAGAAAAAACAAAAATACACGAAAAAACACAAAAATACACAAAAAAAAAAAACAAAAAAAAATACACAAAAATACCCAAAAAAGATCATGGACAGACACTAATGTTATAGTGTTCTGTCAGATTCTATTTTGGGGACATTGTCCCGAGAAAAATTGTGAACTATTGGATGGTAGTGCATGCATGTTGGGAGTCCGAATCATAAAAAGGGAACCAAGAACTTAGAGCTAATACAAAAAGGTCCCATACGCAAAAAGGGAACCAAGAACTTAGAGCTAATACAAAAAGGTCTGAAACGCAGAAAGGGAACCAAGAACTTAGAGCTAATACAAAAAGGTATAGCGCTCAATGATCTGCTTAAAGATATAACGCTCAATGATCTGCTTAAATGTATATTGCTCAATGATCTGCTTAAAGATATGCTCAATGATCTGCTTAAATATATATTGCTCAATGATCTGCTTAAAGAGAAACTCAGTTATCTGCTAAAGTTAACACAAAAAAGTCCGAAACGCAAAAAGGGAACCAAGAACTTAGAGCTAATACAAAAAGGTCTGAAACGCAAAAAGGGAACCAAGAACTTAGAGCTAATACAAAATGGTCCGAAACTCAAAAAGGGAACCAAGAACTTAGAGCGAATACAAAAAAGTCTGAAACGCAAAAAGGGAACCAAGAACTTAGAGCTAATACAAAATGGAATAGCGCTCAATGATCTGCTTAAAGATATAACGCTCAATGATCTGCTTAAATATATATTGCTCAATGATCTGCTTAAAGATATAATGCTCAATGGTCTGCTTAAATATATATTGCTCAATGATCTGCTTAAAGATATATAGGTCAATGATCTACTTAAAGATATAGCGCCCAGTGATCTGCTTAAAGTTATGCTCAATGATCTGCTTAAATATATATTGCTCAATGATCTGCTTAAAGAGAAACTCAGTTATCTGCTAAAGTCACCACAAAAAGGTTTGAAACGCAAAAAGGGAACCAAGAACTTAGAGCTAATACAAAAAGGTCCGAAACGCAAAAAGGGAACCAAGAACTTAGAGCTAATACAAAATGGTTCGAAACTCAAAAAGGGAACCAAGAACTTAGAGCTAATACAAAAAAGTCCGAAACGCAAAATGGGAACCAAGAACTTAGCTAATACAAAAGGGTATAACGCTCAATGATCTGCTTAAAGATATAACGCTCAATGATCTGCTTAAATATATATTGCTCAATGATCTGCTTAAAGTTATAATGCTCAATGGTCTGCTTAAATATATATTGCTCAATGATCTGCTTAAAGATATATAGCTCAATGATCTGCTTAAAGATATAGCGCTCAGTGATCTGCTTAAAGATATAGCGCTCAGTGATCTGCTTAAAGATATAACGCTCAATGATCTGCTTAAATATATATTGCTCAATGATCTGCTTAAATATATATTGCTCAATGATCTGCTTAAAGATATAATGCTCAATGATCTGCTTAAAGATATATAGCTCAATGATCTGCTTAAAGATATAGCGCTCAGTGATCTGCTTAAAGATATAACGGCCAATGATCTGCTTAAAGATATAACGCCATGATCTGCGTATATATATATTGCTCAATGATCTGCTTAAAGATATAATGCTCAATGATCTGCTTAAATATATATAGCTAAATGATCTGTTTAAATATGTATAGCTCAATGATCTGCTTAAAGATATAGCGCTCAATGATCTTCTTAAAGATATAACGCTCAATGATCTGCTTAAATATATATTGCTCAATGACCGGCTTAAAGATATAATGCTCAATGATCTGCTTAAATATATATTGCTCAATGATCTGCTTAAAGATATACTCAATGATCTGCTTAAAGAGAAACTCTGTTATCTGCTAAAGCTAACACAAGAACTTAGAGCTATTACCCAAAGTCCGAATCAGAGAAAGCGGCCGCAAGAACTTAGAGCTATTACCCAAAGTCAGAATCATAAAAAGCGGCCGCAAGAACTTAGAGCTTTTACCAAAAGTGTGAATCAGAAAAGCGGCCGCAAGAACTTAGAGCTATTACCCAAAGTACGAATTAGAAAAAGCGGCCGTAAGAACATAGAGCTTTTACCCAAAGTACGGATCAGAAAAAGCGGCCGCAAGAACTTAGAGCTATTACCCAAAGTCCGAATCAGAAAAAGCGGCCACAAGAACTTAGAGCTTTTACCCAAAGTCCGAATCAGAAAAAGCGGCCGCAAGAACTTAGAGCTATTACCCAAAGTGTGAATCAGAGAAAGCGGCCGCAAGAAGTTAGAGCTATTACCCAAAGTCCGAATCAGAAAAAGGGGCCGCAAGAACTTAGAGCTATTACCGAAAGTCTGAATCAGAAAATGCGGCCGCAAGAACTTAGAGCTTTTACCCAAAGTCCGAATCAGAAAAAGCGGCTGCAAGAACTTAGAGCTTTTACCCAAAGTCCGAATCATAAAAAGCGGCCGCAAGAACTTAGAGCTTTTACCCAAATTCCGAATCAGAAAAAGCGGCCGCAAGAACTTAGAGCTATTACCCAAAGTGTGAATCAGAGAAAGCGGTCGCAAGAAGTTAGAGCTATTACCCAAAGTCCGAATCAGAGAAAGCGGCCGCAAGAACTTAGAGCTTTTACCCAAAGTCCGAATCAGAAAAAGCGGCCGCAAGAACTTAGAGCTTTTACCCAAAGTCTGAATCAGAAAAAGCGGCCGCAAGAACTTAGAGCTATTACCCAAAGTCCGAATCATAAAAAGCGGCCGCAAGAACTTAGAGCTTTTACCCAAAGTCCGAATCAGAAAAAGCGGCCGCAAGAACTTAGAGCTATTACCCAAAGTCTGAATCAGAGAAAGCTGCCGCAAGAAGTTAGAGCTATTACCCAAAGTCCGAATCAGAGAAAGCGGCTGCAAGAACTTAGAGCCATTACCCAAAGTCCGAATCAGAAAAAGTGGCCGCAAGAACTAAGAGCTTTTACCCAAAGTACGAATCAGAAAAAGCGGCCGCAAGAACTTAGAGCTTTTACCCAAAGTCTGAATCAGAGAAAGCGGCCGCAAGAACTTAGAGCTTTTACCCAAAGTCCAAATCAGAGAAAGTGGCTGCAAGAACTTAGGGCTTCTACCCAAAGTCCGAATCAGAAAAAGCGGCCGCAAGAACTTAGAGCTTTTACCCAAAGTCTGAATCAGAGAAAGCGGCCGTAAGAATTTAGAGCTATTACCCAAAGTCCGAATCATAAAAAGCGGCCGCATGAAGTTGGAGCTATTACCCAAAGTCCGAATCATAGAAAGCGGCCGCAAGAAGTTAGAGCTATTACCCAAAGTCCGAATCAGAGAAAGCGGCCGCAAGAACTTAAAGCTTTTACCCAAAGTCCGAATCAGAGAAAGCAGCTGCAAGAACTTAGAGCTTTTACCCACAGTCCGAATCAGATAAAGCGGCCGCAAGAACTTAAGAGCTTTTACTCAAAGTCCTAATCAGAAAAAGAGGTCGCAAGAACTTAGAGCTATTACCCAAAGTCCGAATCAGAGAAAGCGGCCGCAAGAACTTAGAGCTATTACCCAAAGTCAGAATCATAAAAAGCGGCCGCAAGAACTTAGAGCTTTTACCGAATGTGTGAATCAGAAAAGCAGCCGCAAGAACTTAGAGCTATTACCCAAAGTACGAATCAGAAAAAGCGGCCGCAAGAACATAGAGCTTTTACCCAAAGTACGGATCAGAAAAAGCGGCCGCAAGAACTTAGAGCTATTACCCAAAGTCCGAATCAGAAAAAGCGGCCACAAGAACTTAGAGCTTTTACCCAAAGTCCGAATCAGAGAAAGCGGCCGCAAGAAGTTAGAGCTATTACCCAAAGTCCGAATCAGAAAAAGGGGCCGCAAGAACTTAGAGCTATTACCCAAAGTCTGAATCAGAAAATGCGGCCGCAAGAACTTAGAGCTTTTACCCAAAGTCCGAATCAGAAAAAGCGGCTGCAAGAACTTAGAGCTTTTACCCAAAGTCTAAATCATAAAAAGCGGCCGCAAGAACTTAGAGCTTTTACCCAAATTCCGAATCAGAAAAAGCGGCCGCAAGAACTTAGAGCTATTACCCAAAGTGTGAATCAGAGAAAGCGGCCGCAAGAAGTTAGAGCTATTACCCAAAGTCCGAATCAGAGAAAGCGGCCGCAAGAACTTAGAGCTTTTACCCAAAGTCCGAATCAGAAAAAGCGGCCGCAAGAACTTAGAGCTTTTACCCAAAGTCTGAATCAAAAAAAGCTGCCGCAAGAACTTAGAGCTATTACCCAAAGTCCGAATCATAAAAAGCGGCCGCAAGAACTTAGAGCTTTTACCCAAAGTCCGAATCAGAAAAAGCGGCCGCAAGAACTTAGAGCTATTACCCAAAGTCTGAATCAGAGAAAGCTGCCGCAAGAAGTTAGAGCTATTACCCAAAGTCCGAATCAGAGAAAGCGGCTGCAAGAACTTAAAGCTTTTACCCAAAGTCCGAATCAGAGATAGCAGCCGCAAGAACTTAGAGCTATTACCCAAAGTCCGAATCAGAGAAAGCGGCCGCAAGAACTTAGAGCTATTACCCAAAGTCATAATCATAAAAAGCGGCCGCAAGAACTTAGAGCTTTTACCGAAAGTGTGAATCAGAAAAGCGGCCGCAAGAACTTAGAGCTATTACCCAAAGTCCGAATCAGAAAAAGCGGCCACAAGAACTTAGAGCTTTTACCCAAAGTCCGAATCAGAAAAAGCGGCCGCAAGAACTTAGAGCTATTACCCAAAGTGTGAATCAGAGAAAGCGGCCGCAAGAAGTTAGAGCTATTACCCAAAGTCCGAATCAGAAAAAGCGGCCACAAGAACTTAGAGCTTTTACCCAAAGTCCGAATCAAAAAAGCGGCCGCAAGAACTTAGAGCTATTACCCAAAGTGTGAATCAGAGAAAGCGGCCGCAAGAAGTTAGAGCTATTACCCAAAGTCCGAATCAGAAAAAGGGGCCGCAAGAACTTAGAGCTATTACCCAAAGTCTGAATCAGAAAATGCGGCCGCAAGAACTTAGAGCTTTTACCCAAAGTCCGAATCAGAAAAAGCGGCTGCAAGAACTTAGAGCTTTTACCCAAAGTCCGAATCATAAAAAGCGGCCGCAAGAACTTAGAGCGTTTACCCAAATTCCGAATCAGAAAAAGCGGCCGCAAGAACTTAGAGCTATTACCCAAAGTGTGAATCAGAGAAAGCGGCCGCAAGAAGTTAGAGCTATTACCCAAAGTCCGAATCAGAGAAAGCGGCCGCAAGAACTTAGAGCTTTTACCCAAAGTCCGAATCAGAAAAAGCGGCCGCAAGAACTTGGAGCTTTTACCCAAAGTCCGAATCAGAAAAAGCGGCCGCAAGAACTTACAGCTATTACCCAAAGTCCGAATCATAAAAAGCGGCCGCAAGAACTTAGAGCTTTTACCCAAAGTCCGAATCAGAAAAAGCGGCCGCAAGAACTTAGAGCTATTACCCAAAGTCTGAATCAGAGAAAGCTGCCGCAAGAAGTTAGAGCTATTACCCAAAGTCCGAATCAGAGAAAGCGGCTGCAAGAACTTTGATGAGTGGAATTTTTGCAGTTCCAAAAGGGTCATCAATTCCCCAATACCATCGTAGTACTTGAGGTGTCAATCCAAGAGAGAGTAGAGATTAACGCACCAGGATTATATGAAACTATCTAATCTAAGCCAATGATATGAGTTTGGTGACTAACAACCTAAATGAACAAAAAGAGAAAAGAAACAGATGCAAGAACAAGTAAAAACTAGCAAGAGCTAAAACAGATGAAGCATGCAGCAAGTGATCAGATGACAAAATAGAGTTCCTGAGAATGGGCATCATGGATCAGTGATTCCTCCTTAATCAAACATGGGTGTCTAACAAAACTCACACAGAGCTAATCCCTAGACAATAGGTTCAATAACAGATCAATCCACTCTCGTGGTAGAGATCCTCAAGCAGAACTACCTCCAAACCTAGATCTCTCTAGAGAAGCATAGCAAAACAGGCATTATGATTCAACCTATTAAAGCCAATAAACACTCTAAGCAACCAATCTATTGGGTTAGACATGTAAATCTCTGGAAAAAGTTGGTTCAGGCATTTCATCAAACACCTTTCGGGCAGGAAATACCTAGGGTCTAATTTCAATTGATCAGAGAGAAACTATCATTAAGAACACTCACCCAGAAGGGATCTAAACAGATCTAAGCTTAAACACCCTAGAAGATCAAAGATTCTTCACTAACCTAACCCATCCTCAAGAACCCTAAGGAGACTACTCAGCAATCATCAAAAAATGCAAAAACCCAGAAAATAAAATAAACAGCATAATCATGAAGATAAAGATGAGATTAGAAAGACTGTGAATGTAGAAAGTGCAAAAGATTAATAGATTAGAAGAGATCTGGATTACAAAAGCTTAAAAAGTTTAGAGAGAAAGAGAGAAAAGAGAGAAAAGATAAAGCAAAACTAAAGCTTAGGTAGCATAATTTGTCTCAGCACTAAACAACTGTATTTATACTACTTTAGGAAAAGTCAAAACCCTAATTTCACTAAAAGACAAAAGTCAAAGGCGGTTAGGCACGAGATCGACCAAGTGATCGACCAAACTGGTCGATCGTGTGACATTCTTCAAAGTTGGCACCTTTTTGCCTCAGGATCGACCACACATCGATGCAGCAGGTCGATGATGTGTTAAAACAGGCGTAACTTTTGAACCACAACTCCGATTGACCTGAAACCACCGGCATTGGAAAGCTAACTCAATTATCTACAACTTTGATGAAGACGTCGGAAGCTGAATCCCAACCGAAAATTAGGTAGGAAGCTCGCAAACAGTAGATCGATCAGTAGGTTGAGTGGCTTGGTCGATCCAGCTCCTTTCTTCCCATAAACAGCTCCTTTTGGTACCTAAACAACTCCAAATGCAAGTATGTATGCAATACTCATCCAACAACCTACTAAATATGCAAAGTGACTATAAATGACTAAAAATGGTATGAACAGAGGATGAAACAGTGCTAATATGATGAGAAATGAATGCTTAAAACCTGTAAAATATAGACATATCAACTCCCCCAAACTTATTCTTTGCTTGCCCTCAAGCAAACAAATCATAAGCAGGAAGAGAGGTTTGAAAGTGGGGTCTCAGAACCTAAAGTTTGCTAATTATCTAGTTAGAATCAAAGTCCAAGTTATTAGTTCTACAATGCAGAGCAAAAGAGTTCTAATTAAAAGCTTTAGACAAACTCATCACAACCAGAACTGTTTCCAATCTTTCATCTCCACATGCACTCATATCAATCAATTCCTTATAAATAGGAAATGAAATCAAGTCACAACATGCTTCAATTAGGACCAGAATGCAATTCAAGAATTCCAAGTTTGTTTCAGCCTTACGTTTCAAACTAAATCACAATGCATCACAGATCTAACAACGAGGGCTTTGATTATAGCCTAGCAAATTAAGCAAGCTAACAAGGTTAAATTCATCATAGTCCCCTATGCTGGATGCAACAGTCCTATATGAAACATTCTATACTCAATCCTATATGCAAATGCAAACTACATGAGCACTCTTTTTCTGGTTTTTTCGAAAATTTTTCAAATTTTTATGGTTTTTCTATGCCTTAGATGAAATGCATGCAGACTCAAGTATGCAAAATTTGAAAATAAGAAAACAGAAAACAATATCAAATACATCCTGAACCCTCCCCCAAACTTAAATTACACAGTCCCTTGTGTAAGAAAAATTTGAGAGAAGATTCAAGATAAAAACAGGAAACAACTAAAAATGCAATGGTATATACAATGGTGGAGTTGGAGTGGTACCTCAAGGCTGTGCGAAGAAGGAGTCGATGGATTGCTCCATGCTCTCTCGCGTGTAGGCTGGTGCAGGAGGTGCTGGCGGTAGCAACTGGTCGATCCTGGTGCTCAATCCTGGGGCCTGGAACTGATTTTTATGCACGAGATCAACCTGTTTGGTCGATGCAGTACGTCGATGGTGCGTCTTTTCATCTCCACCAACTAATCTCTTGATTATCTTGAGCTCCTAGTGCTCTTAACCTGCCTTACCACCTGAAACACTAAAGAAAACAAATCAAAAATACCAAAAACTAAAAGCAATATGTACAAGGATAGACATGGGACTTCCTCCCAAGTGAGCTTGTTTAAAGTCTCAAAGCTTGACTCTCCTTCCACCTTTTTTTTTAGAGAGGAGTGTAGCAAGGATTTCTATCACCAGGATCATACTCATCATAGAACCATCCCCTGAACTCCTTCATTCGAATCTCCTCAGATGGTATCTTCCATGGATCATAAAAGCTCACTTCATGGGTTAAAAGTGTATCAAGATGCTTGTCAAAGGGTTGTGCTTCTGGAGATAATTCTGGTCCAACTTCGTGAGTGGCTTCCTCAATGTGAATCTCGTCTTTCTCCTTAGGCTTTGCACCCTCTGTTTCCTGCTGGCATATGAGTTGCATGTGCATCCATTCACTGTCCAAGCCTTCTGCCACCAAACCATCATCACAAGGATCTTCATATCTTATCACAAGATTCTCATCAACCGTGCAACCAAGAAGTAATTCAAATTCTGCCACAGTCTTCTCAGCTTCTTGTAGGAATTCATCCTTGATTTGAGCATTCTCTTCATGTGTTGGTGCAACAACCGTTAAGCCTTGATTCCAATCCCTCATATCAGCAGAAATCATACCCAAGCTCTTGTTAAGCTTCTCTGATTCTTCCCAAAAGCTCTTGTTAAGCTTCTCTTGTTCTTCCAAAACCAACTGCAGCATGTTGTAATTCTCTTCTTCTATAGAGATTGGGGAAGAATGAGCTTCTCCATGTTCAGGCTCCATGTACCAGGTTTGGTCCCTCAACATCTTGTTAGACGCCTCTTGTCCTTCCAAAAGCAACTGCAGCATGTTGTAAATCTCTTCTTCATTAGGGGTTGGGGAAGGGTATGTTGCTCCATAGTGATGCGCCATGTTCCAAGATTGGCAGCTCTCACCATATCCATACTGGTCCACTGGAGGAAAGTTCCCATTGAGGAGTTCGTCTTGGTAAGTGGATGAGCTTTCAAAACCATGATGACTAGTGGGATTCCAAGTCATCTCTCTTTCCTGGGCTTCTAATAAAGCCTTCAACATTGAAGCCATATCTGAAGCCATGCTTTCTCCCTTGTGATTGTACCCTGCAAGAAGAACAAACACTTGAAAGAAAGTTAGTAACTGAATGCAAGAAAACAAAACTTAGTCTCAAATAGCGTCAAAATCCTAATGGCTAATGCTAAACCTCCCCGACAACGGCGCCAAATTGATGAGTGGAATTTTTGCAGTTCCAAAAGGGTCATCAATTCCCCAATACCATCGTAGTACTTGAGGTGTCAATCCAAGGGAGAGTAGAGATTAACGCACCAGGATTATATGAAACTATCTAATCTAAGCCAATGATATGAGTTTGGTGACTAACAACCTAAATGAACAAAAAGAGAAAAGAAACAGATGCAAGAACAAGTAAAAACTAGCAAGAGCTAAAACAGATGAAGCAAGCAGCAAGTGATCAGATGACAAAATAGAGTTCCTGAGAATGGGCATCATGGATCAGTGATTCCTCCTTAATCAAACATGGGTGTCTAACAAAACTCACACAGAGCTAATCCCTAGACAATAGGTTCAATAACAGATCAATCCACTCTCGTGGTAGAGATCCTCAAGCAGAACTACCTCCAAACCTAGATCTCTCTAGAGAAGCATAGCAAAACAGGCATTATGATTCAACCTATTAAAGCCAATAAACACTCTAAGCAACCAATCTCTTGGGTTAGACATGTAAATCTCTGGAAAAAGTTGGTTCAGGCATTTCATCAAACACCTTTCGGGCAGGAAATACCTAGGGTCTAATTTCAATTGATCAGAGAGAAACTAGCATTAAGAACACTCACCCAGAAGGGATCTAAACAGATCTAAGCTTAAACACCCTAGAAGATCAAAGATTCTTCACTAACCTAACCCATCCTCAAGAACCCTAAGGAGACTACTCAGCAATCATCAAAAAATGCAAAAACCCAGAAAATAAAATAAACAGCATAATCATGAAGATAAAGATGAGATTAGAAAGACTGTGAATGTAGAAAGTGCAAAAGATTAATAGATTAGAAGAGATCTGGATTACAAAAGCTTAAAAAGTTTAGAGAGAAAGAGAGAAAAGAGAGAAAAGATAAAGCAAAACTAAAGCTTAGGTATCATAATTTGTCTCAGCACTAAACAGCTGTATTTATACTACTTTAGGAAAAGTCAAAACCCTAATTTCACTAAAAGACAAAAGTCAAAGGCGGTTAGGCACGAGATCGACCAAGTGATCGACCAAACTGGTCGATCGTGTGACATTCTTCAAAGTTGGCACCTTTTTGCCTCAGGATCGACCACACATCGATGCAGCAGGTCGATGCTATGTTAAACCACCGGCATTGGAAAGCTAACTCAATTATCTAACTCAATTATCTACAACTTTGATGAAGACGTCGGAAGCTGAATCCCAACCGAAAATAAGGTAGGAAGCTCGCAAACAGTAGATCGATCAGTAGGTCGAGTGGCTTGGTCGATCCAGCTCCTTTCTTCCCATAAACAGCTCCTTTTGGTACCTAAACAACTCCAAATGCAAGTATGTATGCAATACTCATCCAACAACCTACTAAATATGCAAAGTGACTACAAATGACTAAAAATGGTATGAACAGAGGATGAAACAGTGCTAATATGATGAGAAATGAATGCTTAAAACCTGTAAAATATAGACATATCAAACATAGAGCCATTACCCAAAGTCCGAATCAGAGAAAGCGGCCGCAAGAACTTAGAGCTTTTACCTCAAGTCCGAATCAGAAAAAGCGGCCGCAAGAACTTAGAGCTTTTACCCAACTTCCGAATCAGAAAATCGGCCGCAACAAATTAGAGCTATTACCCAAAGTACGAATCAGAGAAAGCGGCCGCAAGAACTTAGAGCTTTTACCCAAAATACGAATCAGAAAAAGCGGCCGCAAGAACTTAGAGCTATTACCCAAATTCCGAATCAGAGAAAGCGGCCGCAAGAAGTTAGAGCTATTACCCAAAGTCCGAATCAGAAAAAGCGGCCGCAAGAACTTAGAGCTTTTTACACAAAGTCCAAATAAGAAAAAGCTGCCGCAAGAACTTAGAGCTTTTACCCAAAGTCCGAATCAGAGAAAGCGGCCGCATGAAGTTGGAGCTATTACCCAAAGTCCGAATCAGAGAAAGCGGCCGCAAGAAGTTAAAGCTATTACCCAAAGTCCGAATCAGAAAAAGCGGCCGCAAGAACTTAGAGCTATTACCCAAAGTCCGAATCAGAGAAAGCGGCCGCAAGAACTTAGAGCTTTTATCCAAAGTTCGAATCAGAAAAAGCGGCCGCAAGAACTTAGAGCTATTACCCAAAGTCCGAATCAGAGAAAGCGGCCGCAAGAACTTAGAGCTTTTACCCAAAGTCCGAATCTGAGAAAGCGGCCGCAAGAACTTAGAGCTTTTACCCAAAGTCCGAATCAAAGAAAGCGGCCGCAAGAACTTAGAGTTATTACCCAAAGTCCGAATCATAAAAAGCGGCCGCAAGAACTTAGAGCTTTTACCCAAAGTCCGAATCATAAAAAGCGGCCGCAAGAAGTTAGAGCTATAACCCAAAGTCCGAATCAGAGAAAGCGGTCGCAAGAAGTTAGAGCTATTACCCAAAGTCCGAATCAGAGAAAGCGACCGCAAGAAGTTTGAGCTATTACCCAAAGTCCGAATCAGAGAAAGCGGCCGCAAGAACTTAGAGCTTTTAGCCAAAGTCCGAGTCATAAAAAGCGGCCGCAAGAACTTAGAGCTTTTAACCAAAGTCCGAATCAGAAAAGCGCAAAGTCGGGGATCATAAAAACTACCGTATGAACTTAGAGCTAATACGCAAATTCGGGGATCATAAAAAAGACCGTAAGAACTTAAAGCTAATACGCAAAGTCGAGGATCTTAAAAACGACCGAAAGAACTTAGAGCTAATACGCAAAGTTGGGGATCATAAAAACGACCGTAAGAACTTAGAGCTAATACGCAAAGTCGGGGATATATGTTTATATCATAAAAACCACAAATTTGTTCTCTTGGACCTCCTAAAAAAACATTTGTGGGCCCTTTAAATAAAAACCATAAATTTTTTATGTTGGACCTTTTTAAAAAAACATTTGTGGGCCTTTTAAATAAAAACTAATTATTATTTTTAATACTCAAATTCTGATTTAATAAAAAAAATTTAAAATCTAAACATTGACTAAGAGACTACAGTTTCTTCTTTGATAATTGGTGATACCTCTTCTCCATGTATGTGGGTGAATTTGTTTTTCTGGTAAATATAATCATAGTTTATAAGGTTAATTGTTAGTTATATAAAAGTTTAATATAATTTTAACTATTAATGACATTTCATAGTATATAAAAAAATATTAAATTTTGCATAGGGCATCCGAATTTGTCGGACTGGCACTGACAAAATGTGTTGTCTAATTGACCAAACGCGAAAAATGCTAAGTAAAAACCTGACTAAGTGTTCACTAAGGTGACTGGTTGGGTGTAATCTTTGGTCGGTTTACGGAAAACTGGGTTAGGGCATTTCACAAAGCCTGTAGGGTCTCTCCTACTTCCCTCTCTACATTTCTCTGCTTATATACGATTGAGAGTTCTCTGCTGGTTAATGCCTAGGAATTGAAAGTTATAAAGATCAGCTGAGTAGAGTTTGGGATAGTCCCAAAGTCGGTCCAACGTTACCGATGGTAGGGTCCTATTAAAGATTAAATTTTTTGAATGTTATAACTCATAATCGAAAAAAGTCTGGAAAAATTCAATGACAACATCAAACATATATATTAATCATCAAAACCAAATAATGTTTTTTTAAAATCTCAATCTCATCATTTTATTAACATTTTAGATCAGAATCATTAATCTTTGATTTATAATATTTATATTCTAGGAGGGCTCTCGATAATCCTTCTCTTATTCATCCGAGAGAAAAGCAAGGAAAAGAGTGTTTCTAAAGCCTTTC
Organism: Erysimum cheiranthoides; assembly: GCA_011420285.2. Lineage (NCBI taxonomy): Eukaryota > Viridiplantae > Streptophyta > Magnoliopsida > Brassicales > Brassicaceae > Erysimum > Erysimum cheiranthoides. The sequence continues at coordinate 7,189,240 of CM022182.2, forward strand.
ATACTCGATTTCAACCTCTCTGATTTCTTCCTTGGGTAGCTCATAGATGTATGTTCATCTTAACCACCAGGGGTTTTAAACCATTTACGTATATTTAAAACTAGGGAAAATTACATTAAAAAAACCTCAACTAAATTTCGAAAAGTTGTTTAAATCCCGAACTATTTTTATGCCCAGAACAATACCCCAACTTTTCTGTTTGTCTCTTTTAAATCTTCAAATGTGAATCGTATACTTAGTTTACATCGTATACGAAACAAAATTGAGCGGAATTGTTAATGAAGATTCAAATCGACCACGATATTAAAGATTTAACTCATAATTGTAGCTCATACTCTTTGATTTTGCTACAAGTTAGTCTTAAAACTTCGATTTAGGGTTCATATGTTAATTGGAGTTTTAGGGATTTGGGGATTTTTTTTGTCGTGAAAAGATTGTTTGAGTTCACTATGGTTAATTATATGATGGAATACAAACACCATTAACAATTCCGCTCAACTTGGGCTTTTGCTGCGTGTTCCATTTGGGCTTTTGGCCCTGACAAACAGGTGAAAAATGCATTTTTTGTTTTCTTACAACCCTGCAATCTCGGCGGTCTCATCATCTTTATGGTTTTTTTGTGCTATGGCTCTAGCAAAGCATTACCAGTTTGTTTTGACAATTTCAACTTTTTATGTTTGATTTCTAACTGATCAGACCAGCTCCATCAGAGACATTTAGTGAGTGTCTTTTAATAAAATATAACAAATATGAGAATTCGGCCAAAAAAAACTCAAACTTTTTCAGAATTTGCCAAAAAAACCACGAATTTTCTGGTCTAACTAAATAAGTACTCAACTTTTGTTGACTTTATAATATAATAACAAACTTTTCATTGACTTGCAATCAACACGCCATTTATAAAGTTAATGGGGTTAAATCATACGACGTGGTTTTAAAATTTTTAGTTGTTTAAAAAACACTGCACCACCAGTTATATGAGTACACGGAATTAAAAAAAATGGCCCGCAGGATCATTAAAAAAACGTGCACCATCAGTTATATTCGAACTCACGTTCTTACAGTGCATATGAAAGAACTTTACCCCTGACCAAGCGTAGCATTTCAAACATTAGATAAATTTACTTGCTTTTATTATATGAGTACACGGAATTACAAAAAAGTTTAGAGTAGTATTTGGAACCAACTCTATTGTAACAGGTGTCTCTTTATCATTGGACGAAAGTTTTAACAGCCAAAAAAAAAAAAAAAAAATCCCACACGTTCTCTTCTCTCGCTTCTCTCTCTCTTTCCATCGCGAAACCAGGCGATTTCACGTTGATTTCACCGGAATCGTCCGCCGGTTGAGAGTAGGATCTACCGCCGGTTGAGAGTAGGATCTACCGCCGGTTGAGAGTAGAATCCGCATGTTTCATCATCGGAGATTAGCAACTCGAAACGTAGGGAGATTTGAGAGTTAACATCGGCGATATTGGTGAATCAAAATCGAAGAGATTTCGTTGTAAATCGCTCCAATCTCCTTCTCATGGTACGAATCTAGGTTTTTATGTGTAGATTCGTGTATTTCTAGTGTTGAATCGATATTAGGGTTTTCTGATTTTAGTAAAAATTTAGGGTTCATATTGATGTATTTTAGGGTTATTTGAATCAATAAGTAGGCGATTTCTTTGTTATTAGGCATGAATGAAGACAATTTGAGGAATAGTTTGATTGATTTTGTCATTTCTAAGTATCTCGGCTTGAATTTTTGAACAAGTGTTCCTGTTTTTGCTATTTCTTTGTTATTGTGTCTATCTGAATGAATTTTTGAACAAGTGTTCCTGTTTTTGCTATTTCTCTGTGTATGAATGTGTAATTTGATTTGGTGAAGTAGTGGTAGTTATAGTTTTATGAGAAATGCTTGTGATTTTGTTGTAATTTTCAGTTTTATCCGCAAGATTGGTTGTGATCAGTGGTTGTAGTCTGCAGCAGAGAAATGAAGGATAATGTTCTTGCCTTTATAATGTTTTACGAGTGTTTTATTTTGAAGTCACTATTGCTATGACGCTTTTATAATATGTCCTTTGTTCTCACATATTTGTTCGAGTCTTGTTTTGTTTCATACCGTCACTCTCGTCATACTTATCCTTTGTCATGGTTAATGAAAACAAGTAGTTAGGTTATTAGAAGAAAATATATAATAGAAATGTAAAAGTAACTGGTTTTCTCATTAATTAACTCTGATTCTATACATTAGTGTAGTTTGATGTTAACTGTACAATTGAAGAACGATTCTGTTAAACCTGTTAACTAACTTCGTATCAACTTCTGTTGAACTTCATTCTTCATATACTATAATAAGATAATCAGCTGATATATATGGAATTCAATCATAGACTTGCTTAAAGCATCGTTAGATATTTTGAGCCAAGCATTAGTCGTCATTGTTTGCTCTTATTTTTAAAGTAGAAAGTGATTATAACTCTAACATTGCTATATGCTTCTTATTTTTTTTTATACATATATGTTCAATGGTTGTGATCAATGGTTGTAGTCTGTTTAATCGGCTCCTTCTCCTTAGCTCTGATCAATTCTAGGTTAGCTTGTTAAGTCTGAACTAATGGTTGCTAGATGTTTTTGCTGCTGTTCAGAATCAAAAATCTGAGAAGAAGGTGCCTAAGAAGGTTGAGAGATCTCAATCATCAGATTCTGATACCAAATTTCAGTAAGTTGCTGCAGCCAAGAAGCCTGTTGTAGCTACTAAAAATGGATCTGTAAAAGCCAAGGCAGAGAGTTCGTTTGACGATGATTCATCTTCTGATGAAGTAAGCACCTCATAAGTATTTTGTAACTGTTTCCTCTGTGTGTTAGAATAATTTTTGAGACAACATATAACTAACAATGTTTACTGATTCGGAAATAACTAGGAACCTGCAAAGAAACCTGCAGCTAAAGATTCTTCATCCTCTGAGGAAGACTCACATGATGATTCTGAGGATGAGAAGGTGACAAACTGATCTTATATTAGTAATATCTCATATTTGCATGTGTAGTGTGTTTTTATTTGGACTAAGCTAGTTGTTTTGTTTTATTTATTTCTGTACAAATATGTTTTTGAATGGAACTCTAATTACTTCTTTTATGAAAATAGAACCGTGCTGCTAAGAAGGCAGCTCCTGCTAATAGCAGCAAGACTGCAAGTAGCTCTGAATCTTCAAAGGAAGACTCTGATGAGGTTAGTTTAACATATTGATTTGATTTGTTTATGACTCTTTTAAACCTGCAGCTTTTTTTGCACGTTCCTTGTTTACATAATCCATTTCATTGTGGCTAGTAAAGAATAATAGGCGATCACTTAGCTTGTTGTGTCACTTAGCCAATCATAGCTGCTGCTTTGTAGTTGAATTCATTGGGTCGAGAGATTGATTTTTATTGTTGACGTGTTTTACTCTGTACAATAACATGTTGAGGGATGTATGTAACTTTTGTTTGTTGATTGGTTAGGTTTACAAGTTTACTAATCGTTTTGTATTTTACTTAAATGTTTTAGGGAGATTTTGTTTCGTTTCTAATCCTTGGGAAGCTTGTCTCCGCTTCAACGAGGTATTTCTCTTTCTTTCTCGTTTTTCCTTTCAAAACCCAAAAAAGATCTAATACAAAAAACACAAAAATACACAAAAATACACAAAAAACAAAAAAACACAAAAATACACAAAAACACAAAAATACACAAAAACACAAAAATACACAAAAAAACAAAAATATACAAAAAGTTAGACTCTAATACAGAAAAATACAGAAAAAACAAAAATACACGAAAAAACACAAAAATACACAAAAAAAAAAAAACAAAAAAAAAATACACAAAAATACCCAAAAAAGATCATGGACAGACACTAATGTTATAGTGTTCTGTCAGATTCTATTTTGGGGACATTGTCCCGAGAAAAATTGTGAACTATTGGATGGTAGTGCATGCATGTTGGGAGTCCGAATCATAAAAAGGGAACCAAGAACTTAGAGCTAATACAAAAAGGTCCCAAACGCAAAAAGGGAACCAAGAACTTAGAGCTAATACAAAAAGGTCCGAAACGCAGAAAGGGAACCAAGAACTTAGAGCTAATACAAAAAGGTATAGCGCTCAATGATCTGCTTAAAGATATAACGCTCAATGATCTGCTTAAATGTATATTGCTCAATGATCTGCTTAAAGATATGCTCAATGATCTGCTTAAATATATATTGCTCAATGATCTGCTTAAAGAGAAACTTAGTTATCTGCTAAAGTTAACACAAAAAAGTCCGAAACGCAAAAAGGGAACCAAGAACTTAGAGCTAATACAAAAAGGTCTGAAACGCAAAAAGGGAACCAAGAACTTAGAGCTAATACAAAATGGTCCGAAACTCAAAAAGGGAACCAAGAACTTAGAGCGAATACAAAAAAGTCTGAAATGCAAAAAGGGAACCAAGAACTTAGAGCTAATACAAAATGGAATAGCGCTCAATGATCTGCTTAAAGATATAACGCTCAATGATCTACTTAAATATATATTGCTCAATGATCTGCTTAAAGATATAATGCTCAATGGTCTGCTTAAATATATATTGCTCAATGATCTGCTTAAAGATATATAGGTCAATGATCTACTTAAAGATATAGCGCCCAGTGATCTGCTTAAAGTTATGCTCAATGATCTGCTTAAATATATATTGCTCAATGATCTGCTTAAAGAGAAACTCAGTTATCTGCTAAAGTTACCACAAAAAGGTTTGAAACGCAAAAAGGGAACCAAGAACTTAGAGCTAATACAAAAAGGTCCGAAACGCAAAAAGGGAACCAAGAACTTAGAGCTAATACAAAATGGTTCGAAACTCAAAAAGGGAACCAAGAACTTAGAGCTAATACAAAAAAGTCCGAAACGCAAAATGGGAACCAAGAACTTAGCTAATACAAAAGGGTATAACGCTCAATGATCCGCTTAAAAATATAACGCTCAATGATCTGCTTAAATATATATTGCTCAATGATCTGCTTAAAGTTATAATGCTCAATGGTCTGCTTAAATATATATTGCTCAATGATCTGCTTAAAGATATATAGCTCAATGATCTGCTTAAAGATATAGCGCTCAGTGATCTGCTTAAAGATATAGCGCTCAGTGATCTGCTTAAAGATATAACGCTCAATGATCTGCTTAAATATATATTGCTCAATGATCTGCTTAAATATATAATGCTCAATGATCTGCTTAAAGATATAATGCTCAATGATCTGCTTAAAGATATATAGCTTAATGATCTGCTTAAAGATATAGCGCTCAGTGATCTGCTTAAAGATATAACGGCCAATGATCTGCTTAAAGATATAATGCCATGATCTGCTTATATATATATTGCTCAATGATCTGCTTAAAGATATAATGCTCAATGATCTGCTTAAATATATATAGCTAAATGATCTGTTTAAATATGTATAGCTCAATGATCTGCTTAAAGATATAGCGCTCAATGATCTTCTTAAAGATATAACGCTCAATGATCTGCTTAAATATATATTGCTCAATGACCGGCTTAAAGATATAATGCTCAATGATCTGCTTAAATATATATTGCTCAATGATCTGCTTAAAGATATGCTCAATGATCTGCTTAAAGAGAAACTCAGTTATCTGCTAAAGCTAACACAAAAACTTATGCAGCCGCAAGAACTTAGAGCTTTTACCCACAGTCCGAATCAGATAAAGCGGCCGCAAGAACTTAAGAGCTTTTACTCAAAGTCCTAATCAGAAAAAGCGGCCGCAAGAACTTAGAGCTATTACCCAAAGTCCGAATCAGAGAAAGCGGCCGCAAGAACTTAGAGCTATTACCCAAAGTCAGAATCATAAAAAGCGGCCGCAAGAACTTAGAGCTTTTACCGAAAGTGTGAATCAGAAAAGCGGCCGCAAGAACTTAGAGCTATTACCCAAAGTACGAATCAGAAAAAGCGGCCGCAAGAACATAGAGCTTTTACCCAAAGTACGGATCAGAAAAAGCGGCCGCAAGAACTTAGAGCTATTACCCAAAGTGCGAATCAGAAAAAGCGGCCACAAGAACTTAGAGCTTTTACCCAAAGTCCGAATCAGAAAAAGCGGCCGCAAGAACTTAGAGCTATTACCCAAAGTGTGAATCAGAGAAAGCGGCCGCAAGAAGTTAGAGCTATTACCAAAGTCCGAATCAGAAAAAGGGGACGCAAGAACTTAGAGCTATTACCCAAAGTCTGAATCAGAAAATGCGGCCGCAAGAACTTAGAGCTTTTACCCAAAGTCCGAATCAGAAAAAGCGGCTGCAAGAACTTAGAGCTTTTACCCAAAGTCCGAATCATAAAAAGCGGCCGCAAGAACTTAGAGCTTTTACCCAAATTCCGAATCAGAAAAAGCGGCCGCAAGAACTTAGAGCTATTACCCAAACTGTGAATCAGAGAAAGCGGCCGCAAGAAGTTAGAGCTATTACCCAAAGTCCGAATCAGAGAAAGCGGCCGCAAGAACTTAGAGCTTTTACCCAAAGTCCGAATCAGAAAAAGCGGCCGCAAGAACTTAGAGCTTTTACCCAAAGTCTGAATCAGAAAAAGCGGCCGCAAGAACTTAGAGCTATTACCCAAAGTCCGAATCATAAAAAGCGGCCGCAAGAACTTAGAGCTTTTACCCAAAGTCCGAATCAGAAAAAGCGGCCGCAAGAACTTAGAGCTATTACCCAAAGTCTGAATCAGAGAAAGCTGCCGCAAGAAGTTAGAGCTATTACCCAAAGTCCGAATCAGAGAAAGCGGCTGCAAGAACTTAGAGCGATTACCCAAAGTCCGAATCAGAAAAAGTGGCCGCAAGAACTAAGAGCTTTTACCCAAAGTACGAATCAGAAAAAGCGGCCGCAAGAACTTAGAGCTTTTACCCAAAGTCTGAATCAGAGAAAGCGGCTGTAAGAATTTAGAGCTATTACCCAAAGTCCGAATCATAAAAAGCGGCCGCATGAAGTTGGAGTTATTACCCAAAGTCCGAATAATAGAAAGCGGCCGCAAAAAGTTAGAGCTATTACCCAAAGTCCGAATCAGAGAAAGCGGCCGCAAGAACTTAGAGCTTTTACCCAAAGTCCGAATCAGAAAAAGCAGCCGCAAGAACTTAGAGCTTTTACCCAAAGTCCGAATCATAAAAAGCGGCCGCAAGAACTTAGAGCTTTTACCCAAATTCCGAATCAGAAAAAGCGGCCGCAAGAACTTAGAGCTATTACCCAAAGTGTGAGTCAGAGAAAGCGGCCGCAAGAAGTTAGAGCTATTACCCAAAGTCCGAATCAGAGAAAGCGGCCGCAAGAACTTAGAGCTTTTACCCAAAGTCCGAATCAGAAAAAGCGGCCGCAAGAACCTAGAGCTTTTACCCAAAGTCCGAATCAGAAAAGCGGCCGCAAGAACTAGAGC